>JAUMHG010000064.1:6152867-6164855 GCA_032359395.1 Enteromius anoplus
CATTTTTTTTGGTGCAGAATATCCAAAATGCTGCAATTATATATATATTATTTAGAATATTAATTAGTGTAGTCATATTAATGAACAAAAAAAAAGGTAAAAGTACTTAATTTTCACAGTGTTTTTATTGGTATTTCATTCTGTTTATTAACGTCAATGTTCATATGGGACAAATGTATCAAGCAATAAAAATAAAACATGAAGAGAAGTGTGAACAAAGAGGAGGAAGATGGAGGACAATGCATGTCATGCGTGCACGCTTGAAACGAAGCACGTATGTGTGTGTGTGTGTGTGTCAGAGAGACCTTAGAAATTATTACTATTGATTTCTATCCTTGAGACGTGGAAATGTTACCAGATGGCTGCAGGATGATCGTGGCACAAACCTACCGTTTGTTCACTGGCTAAAGGAGGTGAACTCCTGTAAATTTATCTATCTTTCTTTTAATATGGCAGGAATCATACATCTATGCTTCAGAAAGCTCACATATTTAGCAATTATTTGCTAGCATGTATTATGAGACTATATTAATTGTGCTATTTACATTTTACTCCTCATCAAAAAATATCATCAGAATTTTTGCCTGTGAGCTGCGAGTCAAATGTTCGTGTTTTGTTACTGAAGTTCCCGCGTAGCTCTGCCATGTGCCGGGTCCCATGCACACAGTATTCAAATTACAGCAACAATTCAATAAAAATTAAGTCTGCAAACTGGCTCTGGGTATGAATTACACAGAGGCACAATCTGGCAACTTTAAAACCCTCCCATGTGGTTGGAGATGCTATTGATTTCGATTCTTACATGATTTCAATATTGCTAAGATGATCCTAAACTCAGCTGAGTAATATAAAGTATTGGATGAGAAATGTATTATTCATGGTTGATATATTTGAAGTGCGTGAAAATGCAGCTCAAAAATGTATGTGTTTAAATATATGTTAATTAGGGGGAAAACTCTAAATATCTTCTTAACAAAATAGTTTATAAATTCAACACAAGATCATAGAGACTTGTCTTTAAAAAAAGTGTGTTCTTACATAATGAGATTGTTGTGCTATTTAAAATAAAATAATACAAATAAATAGATTATAGAAAATATATAAAAACATCTGGTTTAGTTCCCCAGGTTATAGGTTAGATGGTCAGGTTTGTTTCCAGCTGTTGAGGTATTGAAAATAAAACTGCAACCAATCAATATAACGTGTCCTGGAAGAACCAAAATATTTCATACATCTAATTATAAGAATGCTAAAAAACACAACATTTGATTTTATTTATGTAGATAAGAAGCTGAAGTTGAGTTCTAGACTCTAACCAACTATGTATCAGTACATTAAAAGGCAACTTATGCAAAAATATTTTATACCTCTTATTTGCCCTTTGCAAAGCCTAGCTATAGGTACGGTATATTAAGTCAACTTAGGTTCTGTAAACTTGTCAGTTTGTGAGGTATAAAGAGATCTGACCAACCGAGTCCATTGTGGTGTGACTTAGTCCTGCATGGCCGGACCTTGAGCTGTAAGACTGTGATTATGAATTCTATTGTAGATTCTCCACCAGCGTTTGCCACAACATATATGAAAGATTCTGGTCTCCCTCCCCCTCTGTTGTCAAAGAGCAGTTTTCTTTGTTTCCATAGAGCCATGATTCTGTCAAAATCCCAGCGAGAGAAGGAAAGGGAGAAAAAAATCAATCGCTCTCCATACAACACTGTGCGCCTCTGGCCAGAGAGACAGAAAGAGGAAGAAGGAGAAAGAGAAGAATACAAGAAGAATAAAAGAAATACAGAGCAAAAAGTGAAGAGAAGGGCAGATAGATGTTACTGTTCTCTCTAACAAAATGACATGCATACTCTGTGTGTGTGTGTGTATGTGTGTTTGGCATTGACAGGGAGAAGGATCCATCTTCCGTGGCATCACTTCACCTGTCTAAATCATTGTGTCTGCCCAAGGGCCAGTATCACACACACAACATCTGTCTTTTCATTTTATGTGTACCTTTAGCTAGCAAAGATTTCTATCTCTTCCCCCTAGCTCTAAAATAAAACTTTTTGCCTTTTCACAAAACAAGATAAAGTAGGATGCCATTTACCTTTGCTTTTCAAACTTCTCTTGCATTTTCACTTGCGGATTAAAGCTTTAATATTGAATGAAAGTATATTCAGTTTCTGGTTCAAATGTAATGTTCTCATTTAAACCAAAACATTTCAAGACTCATTTATCCACAAATAATTCTTCCAAACAGACTTCTAAGCTCATCTGTGTGTTCTTTGACAGACTTCATACAGGAAGCAATGCTCTTCTAAGAAAAAGTATTAGTATCTCCTTTTTGTTATCCTGCTGCACATCATTCTATTCAGTGTTTGTCAAGTGGTGGACTCATCAGAACCTACGCAAATGAAAGTGGTGCCTGCAGCTTCTTTGAATGTCACACTGGGGACAACTTTGTGACCTTCTGGAATATTATATATCTTGCTCTTCGAGTGTTTTTGTTGGACGCTCCCACAGCGGTATTGAATTTGTTTCATTTGTACTTACCCTGATGGTATGTTGGTGGACCCCAAAAATTATATTATACTGTTTTCTTGGTAACAAGAAAACAGTCCCTTTTGAGCAATCTGTTGACAATAAGTAACTTTGAACCTACATTTCAACTAACTCTCATTAGAGTATTAGTTGACTGTTGGCTTAATATCTGCTCACTCTTTATTGTGATGGTTTCCAAACAGACATTCAACTGACTACAGTAAGTAAGTTTGCAATTACATGTCAATTTATTTTATCCCTGCACTCTTAAAAACAAAGGTGCTTCATAAGGTTCTTCAAGCGATGCAATAGAAAAACCATTTATGGTTCCACAAAGAACCATTCAGTCAAAGGTTCTTTAAAGAACCTTCTCTTTCTTACCTTTTTATAATCTAAAGAACTTTATAGATCTTTATCTAAAGAAACGTTATAGTAACCTACACGATCTGTACATGCTATTAATAAAACATGTCGTCAGATTGATTTAAGATCATTATTGCCGTTTCTATAGACATCAGCGTGTATTTTATAAACTATAAATGTACAGTTTTGCTAGTACTTATGTAGTTTTAAATGTATGGAACCTACAATTAGCAGTATATGTTTGAAAACACTGCATATTTGTGATAAAATGACAAACGCTCAGTCCATCCGATCTGGCTTTGCGCCAGCAGATTTGAATTCACCAATTGATGACGTTCTGCTCTGAACATCTGAGCGGTGTGATCACGGTGTGATCGTACACGCGAAAGGGTTACTAGAAACATAGCTATTGACAGCATCGTGAAAACAGCAGTCAATAAAGCATTATGGCAACATGGATATGTTTGTTTGAGCTCTGCAATTCAGCATTCCAGTTAAGTCATGTCAACAGTAAATCTATTAATGGCATTTTTTGACATCATCCTAATTTTACAGCATTTTTACACAAGTGCCTGAAACTTCTTGAAGCATCTTGGAGATGTTGCAACAGTTTTTAGTTTTTTTGTTCTGTTTCTTCATGTCATTCCAGACATGACTGGAGGATGGTAAGATCAGATCTCTGTGTGGAGCACTGACTGTTGTGTCATTGGATTACATGATAACGGCAAAACTGGTGAAGTAGTGTTCTAATAATTTTTACCACCACTGTATATGCTGAAATATACTGAAAATTCTAATCCAACAAAGATATTTACCTTTTGACCATATGGTAGATTTATTTGTATCTCCAGCTATATCAAATGTATTACAAAAATGTACAAACATTACTTATATGTAATACTTCTTTTTTTCTCCTTTAAACCAAAGGGGGTCAAAAAAGGGCTTGATGGAGTTGATTCAGCTGTCAAGCCGAAAACTTGTTACGTTTTGGATTTCTCTTGGCTTGGTAGAAATACTCCACACTGAACCTCTCAAGTCTGTTATCTCAAAAACTCTTTCCCAACTTGAAGCACAGCCACAACACAGGCCTTGGTGTTGGTGAACAAATTCACACGTTCAATAAAACTTTGCCAACAGCTGTAATGATAAAAGCAAACAGGTACGCAGGGGCCTTAAAGGCATGTGAAGAGCGCTCTTCTTTTCAGGACTCTTCATCTTAGGCAGCTAAGAGCCATTAGGTCTCTTATCTCGGCTCCTCGCCTCTCAAAACACTCGTCCGTCTCTCTCGCTGTCTCTTTCAGTCCCTCTCTACACATCTTTCCATCCTCTCCCCCTCTCCAAATGCTCCTTTAGGCTTTTAAGACGAGTCTTCATCCTTCTCCAAGGCCTCAATGTCAATGCAGCAGAAACACAGCGGTACAAAAAAGAAGAAAACCGAAGACAGCATTCATCCGCCCCTTTTTCCACGTCCTTCTGAAGAGCCCTTCAGCTCACGACACAGACATAATGTGAGACTAGAGCATTAAGAAACTCTCTTTCATTAAAGGAAGAAGATTTGGATGGAGGGATGAGAGGGAAATGGCCTTTTATGTTCCCGAATGTCTTTGTTCCACCTGATGAAAAAGTTTCTGCGCAAAGAACAGGAAGACTCTGCATATGTTCTTATAAAGGAACGGTTGCTCAGGTCACTTCTGTGTAAGATCTCTGAACTTTTGTAGACTGGGAAAGGGCAACAAAATGCACAGTAAATCTTTAGATACAAATGTGAAGAATCAATATTTATTTCTGTTATTTTCTATGAAGATATTCAATCCATTGTATGGCTTAATATGGCTCGCAAAAATGCTAATGCTCTTTCATAGCTCAGAAGACTTTTGTTATGCCCCAATTTCTCAGACGTTTATTTGTTCATTCAGAAAAATGAAAAGAAAAGCGAATGTGTAAACTGCTGAGATACAGTAACAACACAGAATGATTGAGGTAATATTTTCTCACAGTAACCTCTTTTTTAACTTTCTCCACAAAGGATAAATAAGAAAGATTTTAGCTGAGTTCATGACAGGAATCTCTGCTCTCACAAAGACTCATGGGAAGTCAGAAACGAGGGCGAGGAATTCATACAGAACAAAAGTCAGCATGTTTTACATTCAACATCAAAGCTTCTGACTCCAGACACAAAGTACATGGTCAGAATGAGATTTCTGGGTAATAAATATTCATACATTTGAATGCTTACCTATAAGACTTTACAACAATCAGTAGGATCCTTGAGATAAATTACTATTAAATTGAATTATATTGAATTAAATTAAATTGAATAATACATGCATTCAATTTTTATTATCATTTTTTTCTGTGCATAATTCATTATACACTTTTTATTTTAACAACATTTAACATCATGTGGTATTTAACAACCTTTTTTTTTTTTTTTTTTTGAAAATGAGTCACTAAAATATCAGACCTAATTAAAAAAAAATCTATTATTCTATTTTAAAGAAATTCTAAAACTATCTATTTTAAAACATAGAACAGCCGTTATAGATAAAAGGAAAACTTACATTTTTCTTGGTATCAGATGCTGCAATCCCCCCACCCCCATCTCTCTCTGTCTCTCTCTCTCCATCTCTTTCGATCATAGCGGTTGGCTCTTATTGCATCAGTGTTATAAATTCGGGTTTTGCTCATTGATCAGAAATGGCCCCTGCAAATAAAATTTCAAACGTAAAAGCTAATGCACAAAAAGCTTAAAAATCAATTTTTATCCCACTAAAGCATCCCATATTGCAAGAAAACAGACAGAATCAAAGGTAATATATACATTTTCCTGTGGAATCATTACTTTTTCCTTTCCTGTAACTGAGTTCAAAAGAACATAAAACACATACTTTTTGGTAAGATTGCGATTAGACTTTGTTTGAAGTTGCTGTTGTGGAGAGAATATTAGATTTGCGATGCTGGAACCATTAAGGTAAAAGTCTACAGGGAGCAAAAGATTTCACATTAAAAAGCAATTATAGTTGAACGAACACATTACAGCATGATGTCATCTCAAAAACTCTGGAAATGCTGGACTTTTTTGGAAAAGAGACGCAAAATAAATTGTGGGGTCTGAGCTTTCGCCTCTCACCTCACACCTCTGAACGCTGCTTGGTCTCTGTGGACAGGGTTGGGCTTCCTGTCTGCGTATATGCATTACTGTGAAAAAACTGCGAATCTGAAGGGAACTGGAGCAAAACTGTGCCACCCCACGCCTGAGTGATCCGTACAAACCTCCGTGCACTTGAGAGAAAGGTGTGCTGTCCCTGTAGACCGCAGCACCTTAACCGAACCACCGCAGCGCTGAGACTGCAGGCTTTTCTAAAACTCACATTAACACTGTGCTCAAAAGATGTTTACAGCATAACTCAAGGTAACAAGGTAACTGTTTTTGCTGGTGTTTCATTTCAGTCCCTATTCACATGAATAAAACAGCATTTGCCAAAAAGTTGATGGTGACACATTAACATTTGTGGGTGTAACAATATTGAGTGTGAAATAAGGGATGCTATCCATTGGGATTCAACCAAGTAAGGTGTTATTTTTAGGTAATGCTGCTGGAAAGAAAAAAAAAAACACAAATTAGATTTCTTTAGGGATACTGTGACTAAAACATTTTACAAGAGATGGGTGGACCAACTTTGGTCCCACTTTATAAAGTGGCCCTAATACTTGTGTACTTGCATGGTAACTAAATAATATCTACAGCTGTGATATTTCTGTAACTACACACATGTAACAAAAACTTCACTAAGTAACTATATATACCACTTTTGTAACAACAATATTTATAATAGTAATTGGGACAATTTGATCCAGGGGGTAGGTTTAGGCATATATAAAATGGGGAAGTTGGATCTGGAGTTACTGTAATACCAATCTACTTACATGGTAACTCCACAGGAACTGCCCACTAAATATAATGTGTAACATTCATGACAGCAGCCACAGTTTATATGTAAAGCCTAACTTACTGGCCACTGCTGTTTAACATCAAAGGAATTATATGATAAACTTGTAGGAGTAATTTACTTAATATAAAGTTTAACACTTTCTTAACCCAAAGGTTCTGTTAGTCCTGTTACACATTTATACTTTCATTACCAAAAAAATGTTGTTATCAATGTTCTGTTATACAGTGGGTTGTTACATATATGTAGTAACACAAACAATAGAGCTGTAGATACTATGCACTACATACACTGTGGTTACATACTACGTACACATATAGATATCATGTAAGTACATATGTAGTAGGGACTGTTTATACACACACACACACACACACATTAAGTCTACATACATGCACATACTGTATATTTATCACGCATACACATATACATATTCGAAGGGTTACCGATCTATCCAAGACATAACAAGACATTTTTCTTTGTCTATAAATGCATCTCCCTCACTGACTAGCCTGCTTCTTCCCGATCAGATTCAAAAGAGTCAAAACATGATCTACATATGATCTAAATATACATACATGATCTACACTTTTGAGTTTGTTCCCAAAACGTTTGCATACCCTTAAGAAACTTTGTGTTTGTTTTCAATCAAAGTAGATTTCAACTTGAACTCTGAATTTCTTGTCAAATTTTACCAAAACCAAATGATCTGAGAGGCGATATCTGCATTCTTTTTATACTGAGTAACAGTTGCGTATTTCTTTTGTGTCTTTTTAAGTTTGGAGAAACATGTAAGACAAATTTTCAACAGTCTGCAAGGCTTTGGTTCAACCTGAAGTCATTTCATTGATGGAAGATTTTGAAGTAACACCAAATGATTGTAAAGAAAGCAAAGTGAATTTTGATTTCACGTTGACTTTCAGAAGTCCTCTGTCTTCTGGCTCCTCTGATAGGACTGTCAGTCAGATGGTCTGGTCAGTGGAGATGAGGTAGTGGTAAATTACATACAACTCTCTCTGGGTGAATACGAGGAACGGAGTAAAGTTCTTCAGTAAAAGGCAGTGTATGAGGGAGTTTGGAGGCGTCACTCTGAGAGAGAATCATTTCGTTGGAACCCTGTGTGTGTCGTGTTTTTTATTGATCCATCACTCTTGCCGTCAGCATGACCAGAGGTGGCCACAGATCCATCCTCCTGATCCAATTTTCTGGACCTGCAGATGCCTTTTTTGAGATGTGAGTGTGTGAATATATCAACCATCAGCGTAACAGAGTTCTAAACTGAATTTTAACATGGAGGAGGAACTTTGCTATAGACATGAAACTTAGAAGCCCAGGGGAGTTCTTGCTTATGTTTTAAGTAAAGTAAAAGCACAGTGCAAACTAATGGGATAGAATTCAAGTCAAATTGATTGATTTGGAAAAAAAATTATGAGAAATGTTGATCAGAATTTGATAAGTTCAGCATGCAGATTAGTATGCTAATATTATAACTATGTGCACTGTCGGGAAATAGTTTTTAATACTTTAATCTTAAATGTCTCAAGATGTATAAGATTTCTAAAACAAAAAACAAATACACTAAAATAAAATATTCAGCAAATTCTTCAATAATTAAATAAAATTCAATTTGTGAAAATAAATAATAAAAAGGAGAATAATGTTATTTTAGTATCAATTATAGTTTGTGTTATTAGCTTGAACCAGTTTTTATTTTCATGTACTCTTGTTACTTCTATGTTTTATCAGTCAAAGTTTTTTTTTTTTGTTAAGTTTTATTTTCATTTTATTATTGACTAAATACAATTAAATTGAAATGTGAAATGCTTTCTTTGGAGATTACATTTCAATTTAAATATAGTTATATTTTATTTATAATAATAGTAATAATAGTAGTAGTAATTATTATTATTATTATTTTGGTTTTAGATAACTATACTAACCCTGCAACGGAGCAGTAATGCCTGGAAACCAATAGATTCGGACTATGCAGACCTTGGAACTCCGTTGAGGGAATTAGACGTGAACAAAACCCCATATTTAAACACCCGATCATAATAAATTCAACATTATTCAGTGAAGGAAAACAGAAGGAAATGGGGACAGAGAGTGAACAACAAACAGAGATAGGGAGAGAGGAGCGGCGCGAGAGGTGGTGATCTCTCCTGGCAAATTGGGCTCCCGCTTGGTCTAATTCCAGTCCAGGCCTGTTCTGCTCCCTCAGCTTGAGATGAGAGGAGAAAAATCTATGCAGCCGAGCAGCCGGTGCACATCGAGTCTGCGCTGGTTGGCTTCCATGGACCGACAGCAATCAATAAATCAATAGGAAATGTTGGTTGGTTGCAGAGAGAACAGGGAGGCGGGCTGCAGATGTACGGATGGAGGGATGGCAGTCAGACGAGAGGTCAGAGGTCAGCTTCACCTTCAGTACACAGTGAGAGTACACTTTATGATGAAGTGAGCATAGAGCAAGAGATTCCGCTTTGAAAACCGCCTCTATTTCTCTCCATTCTCTGTCAATCCATCTTTTCTCCGGAAGAGAGAATATCTCTTTACCAAACTCCAACAAATCTATAGCATGTCAATATATAATGGACTAAAAGTTTTGAAATTGTCATACAACGAAAACTTTTGCTTTTTTCATGCTATTTCAGCATGTTTTATTTAACTAACAACCTTCAGTCCAGTTTTCTGTGCATTGTGTTTTATTATGCGTTGAACAATAATACATTGTATTTCACAAATTTGGCAACCATGTTGATTTATATCAGCTTTTGTTTATGCATTTGTCTGTTTTATGGTTATAAAAACCTCACTGATTTACACATCAAGCTTTTCCATCGTACTTTCTGGCCATATAATTGCAACGGTTCCATAAACTGTTTAATTGTTATTAAAAATCTATATTATTTCACATCTTAGGCTATACAGGGTTATACATTTGATGCATGTTCCATTAACCCATGTGCTGCTGCTCCATGGTTGCATCATTCTTCAACAATTTGGAAGAAATGTTTCATTCAAATGAAACGTATACACCAACTTTCATATCTGTATTTAATCTCTCCAAATCTCCCCCTCCATCTCTCTCTCTCTTTTCCCTCTGCCCCATCCATTCCTAATTCCACAATTTCCTTTCATGCTGTTTTCACCTTCCCAGTCTCATTTTCTTATTTCTATTCGTCTTTCTCAATAATTCCCTTCCCTCATTGAAGTCTCTCTTTTTTTCCTCCAGATTTGTCTATCTGCCTGTCTGTCTCTTTCTCTCTCAGTGGCTGTGGGGCTGGTAGTGGTGTGTTCTACCCCTGCTGCGCTCTGCGGCTGACCCATTGAGGCAGGGGCTCGGTGGGGCAGCTCAGGCTGCGTCCAGCCTTCTGAACGCCTCCCCCTGCGGCCGCATCGATTCTTTCGCTCTGGGCTCCTCAGCCTGCCGCTGGGCCCTCTGTCTCTGTCTCTCTCCTTCTGCTGAGGAGGCAGATAAATTAGCACAGGGGTCTGATGTTTGTCAAGGCCTTCCCTTTGTTACAGCGCAGTCCTGCAGTGCAGATGGGGCTGGAATTTACTTGTACAATCTTATTATGTGTTACAATTGCTTTCTTTGCACATTGACATTCTGCATTGTTGCAATAAATACACAAACAAACAAATAAAGACCAACATTTGAAGCCTGTAAAAGGTCATTTCAATATTATTTACATTTTAAAATCTAATATTTTTGTTATTGCTGTTGTTTTGTTTAATAGCAAAGGATGTGTAAATAAAACATTTATTTTGTATAATTTAATTTGTGTATGTTTAAAATATACAAATTGTGGTGCAAATATGTTCATCATGAAGTGTACAAAATTGCATAAAATAAATAAATAAACATAGATAAAATAAAGAAACGTATAAGCGAATAAATAAATATTTGACATTATCTGAATATATATAAATTATTCAAAATATATTATTAATGTTATAATAAAAATGTGAAATATCTCAACACCATATACTGAGTCATAAGTATTATTACTAATTTTCATTTATTTATATGCTTTTTATTATTATTTGGAAGATTTTAGGTTAACAATAGAGACAACTTTCCTTTTTTCTTTTAGTCTGTTTGAAGAAACTTGGACACATAAAAATATAATAATAATAATAATAATAATAATAATAATAAAATTAATTAAAATTATTCAAATAATAATGTTTAATTTCCTTTCCTAATTTCACAGTGAATGCATGGCTAAATAGATGTGTTGAATTTGCGTATGAATTCAGTATTGATTTTAAATGAACTCCAGGTATTAGTAACTGAAGGAATCTCAGAGGTGATCTGACAGGTCTTTAAGGTTTATTTTCTTTAGGCTGTTAAAATCTACTATTCGTTTTTTCGTTTAATTCTAAGTGTGACTGATTGCAAAGACCTGAACAAATATGCAAACATATCACTGATTGCAAATAGATTTTTAGAAGATTTTAGTAGTCTTTGGTCTCTTTGGTTTTTATAAATCACGTGCAGACCTTTGATTAACGCAGAATACACTTGTTTAGTGATTTCAGATGTGATGGCTGATTTGTCGATCTGTTGTTGTACAAAAAAGGACACGAGAATGCTCACTGAGGATTTCATTTTCACCTAATTTATTTCAGTCCAAATTAATGCCGCTCTCAGAGTCAAATCTGCAGCAAACGGAAACCCTATAGTTTGAGTAAAAACAAAGAAATGTCCGTGTGAATGAGCGGATGAGAGAAGGACCCTGGAGTGTGTTCATTAGATCAGCGAGAGCGAGATAACAGGGCTGGTGGTCCACACGGGGCCGACCCCTGCATCCTCATAATTAAGATGCATGACATCAGAGCAGAGGAGAGATGCACTTTTCAATCGAATTTAAACACACATTCGTTTCACTCTCTTCTGCACAGAGCAAATCGCTTTCAGTCTGTGCCGAGGCTGTCTGCTCAGTTTGCAGAAACGACTACACATACACTTTTATTTTAAATAAATGCATTCTTGAAAAAGTATAGCATCAACTACGAAGAATTCTAATCTTCTAATCAGGAATCAATTGTGGACAGTTCCTTGCAAAATAAATCCATATATCATTACTCACAACTTACTGTTGTTCCAAACCTGTGTGATTTTTTTTTTCTTTTTGCCATAGTT
>JAUMHG010000064.1:6209892-6223979 GCA_032359395.1 Enteromius anoplus
CCCAAATTTTGTCCACCCGCCAAAGCCAATATTTACCCGCACAAACAAATTGAAAACCGCCCAATCTGGCAACACTGGGCAGAGGATGTGCACCAAAGCAATAACAAACTACGGCCAACCAATTGGGAAAAAGAGGTGCGGGTTAGCTGAATACTGTATATTATTTTTGGAAAATGGCTGAGGTACGACCGAAGAAAAGACGCTCAGAGAAATATAAGGCGAGAAGAGAAGAAACGAAACAAAATACATTGGGGATAAATTCCAGAATAAGCATTTCTTTGGCATTCGCTTCTAGAATAGTTTTCAATATATCAGCTGTAACTAATAAAATATCGTAAAAATATTGTATAAGGACTATACAATACTATACATATACATTTACTCACGGAACAGTTGGAGTTTCCTTAAACATTTTAGCCTGATCATGTTAGCTCTGTCGCTGTCTTTTAGCACCACCTTTCGTATCAATGCGCTTTGCACGTTCACGGCAGTTACAGAAACACTTAGAGGGGGGCTCTGTTTTTTTTGTTTTGTTTTTTTTTTGTATTTACATGAAACGTCAGCAGAAGTGACATCAAACAGCAACTCATAGAGCACCTTTTGACATTTTAAAATTCTGTCATCAAAATATGTACAATTATTTGCAGGAGCTTCAGTTGTTCAATCTGTTCTTGGTGCCCAAGCAGCCTGTGGATACTCTCTGATTCAAGACCACAACAATAATGTTTTAGTCGTTGACTACACTGGCTGTCATGTCACCTTGGAGGTATTAATGAAGTTATGGAGACTTTAAGTCACTTTTATTATTTGTCATAAATTGACTGCTTTAAAATGAGACCCCAAATGAGTTTAGGACCCAAATAAGGACACATGCTGACTCGATAACTTCCTATTTGGATTAACGTTTGCTATTTGCTATAGCTATGCAAAGATTTGCTTTTAAAAACATTATCACAGTTATTAAACCTTTAAATATTTAAGTTTTAAACCTCAGAGTGATTTTTGTGGTGGCTTTGCTTTTAAGGTTAAATTATAATAATCTTTAAGGATATCAAAAGTGGTGAGTCAGTCAGTGTTGACTTACTGTTTCTTATTGGTTCAGTGATATCATCTAGCTCAGTTCAACAGTATCTGTGCAATCAGGTTGATGGAAGAAATCAATATCATGTCAGTTATTAAAGCAACAGTCCTTGACTCGCCTTGTCTTCTCAGACCTGTACAAAATGTCTTTACGGTAAAAATCAATGTTTGGATCTTACTTCCCATCAAAAGTAAAGTGACTTACAGGTTTAGAATAGCATGAGGATGACAAAATGAATATTAATTCATTGACTTATTTTCATTTACTTATTTTACTTTTATATCCGTTTAACTTTTTATACATTCATGGCCCTTTTTTTTTTTTAGGATGGCCATTACACTCTGAGGGTCCTCTATCGAAATGAAACTGGACAGTTGGATACCGCTACAGTTTCTTGTGACGCAAACCAACGTCACATGGTTTCCCTGAAACGGCTTGCCAGTGTGCCATCAGATCCGATGCCAGTTTGTGGAAAACTCCCCCCGACACAATTATCCCAGGCTTCACCTCCCCTGCCTCCAGCGGACCCTCTGCTGCTCAACAGCAAACCAGGAGGTGAACATTAAACCCAGCTCACTGCTGCTATAAAACTGCTGTTTTTTCAGTCTTGTGGATCATATAAAAATGGTTTTTAGGTGCTCATTGTGCACAGGCTACTAATTTGCCAAAAAGAGCTATAAATTGCTGTGATGTGTTGGTCTTTCTCAAAGCTTTTTCTCAAAGCTGTTTTCTTTTAAGGCTGTAACATTTCTGCTGATCAGAGAGTGTTGTGTGGAATCTCGGGTATAACTCAAGATGGGTGCCAGGCTAAAGGATGTTGTTTTGATGCAGAGACCTCCGTCTGCTTCTATCCCATGGATGGTATGTCCTCATTTCTTCTGAAACTGCCTATTCAAGAAACTCAAGTTTATTAAGGCAAGTCAGTTCACAGTGTTATCATACCTCAAATTGAGGTACTTGTGTATCTTTTCATGGATGTTATAGTTACCTGGGTTACTGTAGTGCTGTCAAGTGATTGATCAGATCGGGTTTGCAAGTTTTTGTCTACATGGTGTGTGTACTGTCTATTTATTGTGTATATAAATATACACACATTTGTGGATACTTCTATAAAAAATGTACATATTAAATGTGCGTGTATATAATATACATGTCAGTATTTTCAAAATATATACAGTGAGAATTTATAAATGCATAATGTACACAGTAGTCATACATTTTGTAAATAACTAACTTTGAAAGTGGAATCCTTTGACCGCACTATTTTACTGAGTATCTTGGATTTAGATGCATTTATTTAATTTTTATTGGTCAAATTGACTTATTTTGGTTCAACCTTCTCGTTTCCCCAGAATGCACTGCTGATAAGAACTTTGTCTTTGCGGTTTATAATGATTTTGCAAAAATCCCTGTGAACCCCATAAGCCTGATTGTTGCTGGAAAGCCTAGCTGCAAGCCTGTTATCTCCAACAAAGACTTCGCCATCTTCAAGTTTTCTGTCACTGAGTGTGGAACACGTTCTTTCGTGAGTATTTTGTGAGTCAGCTCCTTCTCTACAGTGACTGTTCATTGAAATAAGAGGCCCGCTGCTGTAACTTTACAGGTCATTGGCGAGACCATAATTTATTTGGCTGAGGTACAGACCATCATCAGAGTTCGCAACCTGAAATACGGCATGATCTCCAGGGATAACCCAATCAGGTTTTTAAAATGATCTAGTCTGTCCTTTTTTATTTATTTATTTATTTTTTTTATTTAAATTTTTTTTTTGTAAAATCGTTACATATCATTATGATAATAAGTAAAGCTCATTTTCCATGAATATGTCAGTTTCCTATGGTAAATAAATGTATATTAATGGAATTTTTGCTTTGTAACATGAATTGCTTTTAAAGGTTGCTTTTTTTTTTGTGCTCATAACTGTAAAAAATATTTAAACTGACCAAAAAAATTAATAAATCTGGTAACCTACCACACTCAAGTTAACTCAAGCAAACTATAACTGTAAAACCTCAGCTCCTGTAATGAATAAAAGTCAATGTTGTTTTAAAAGATCAACTAGATTGTTTGGCATATAGCAATGCTAATCCTCTTTAACAATACTTTTATTTCTTTATTTTCAAAGTTTATGCCAAACGTATTAAGTTGCTATGAGATGCACATGTACCTTAGTACATGACTCTTAATCATGGTGGGGACCAACAAATGTTAAATTAGTTAAAAATATCCACGTTACTGCTAACATTAGCAGCTGCTGTTGTATGCCTATGTGTCTTAAATATCATCTTTTGTCTTTTGTTCTCCTGAGACTGATGGTTGAGTGCCGCTACCGTAGGGTTGCAGCCTCTCCCATGTTTGGCGGACCAGTGCTTGCAAGTGCAGGATACATGGTTATGAGTCCCAGTCTGCCTCCGTACCTGATGTCTGAAGGACGGTTTGGAGTTCAGCTTTTAATTTCTATGGGTAAACTTTACTAACGTGTCAAGCTTGGCCCGTATTTACAAAACATTGTGTTACCACTAAGAGGTCTCCTAAATGGCAGTAAAAGTTCTTAGATTTTTTTAAGAAAAGCTCTCAGCTATTCACAAAGTTGCTGAAAAACTTTTACTAAGAAACGGGCTTAGGCTTTGTCCAAATTCCCACATTTTGCACTGCACACTCACTTCCTGTCCTGTGCATGTGTGCTCAAGTGGTTAAGACTGCAAGTGTAAGGGGATGGGGTTGGCCTCATTGGATGATGTCATCAAGCTTAGTAACTATGCACACAGTGATTGGCTGATAGAAATATTGTAAAGCTCAATATAATTTTTTTTTAATAGCCTCCTTTTTAATCTTTTTGTACTTATGTTCTAGTTGTCAGCCTCTTACATGTATGCTTCTCATAATTGCTCTCTCCTTTCTCTCCTCTATCTGTCTATCTATCATTCACTACTAAATCAACTGGTTAATGAATACAAGGATATAATCAAAGTCAAATTTGGAGTAGGGATAACCTCCAAAACCAAGTTGATTTGTATGTAAAAGCCCATTATTCTCAAACATTTCTAAAATCTTTACTTTAAGGCAGATTACTAGCAACAACCATTTTAGGATAGTTTGTGTTCTGGTCTTAGTGACTGAGTTCACTAATACTAATGTTTCACAGATTTGGGGGCTAGTTTTAGTGCTAAAACCCTTTGAGAAATGCTCTTTAGGAGTCCTAACCTTTCAAACCCATTATTTTATTTTTATTCTTTTAAGATTTTCTCTTAAATCAGAGTTATGAGTTAATTTTAGACTGAAGGGGCCTGTTTCCCGAACAGGGTTTAAGACTATTCCTAGATTAAAATAAATGTGAAGAGCTGTCTAAACTGGAAAAGGCTTGCACTGAGTTATCTTAAAATACGTTATTGCCATTGTTTGGTCTTAAAATGCTAACAGATCATGCATTTTTGTAAGACATGTTCCTAAAAATTCTTAAAAGTCCTAAATTAGCAAAAGTCTAGTCCAGGCTTAATCTAATTCCTATCCGGGAAACCGGCCCAAGATGTTTTGAGAATATGTTCTGTGGTTATATTTTTTACTATTTGAGACGTTTAATTGACCATATATATAAAATTATTATTTTATTTTTTTATGCAGATGAGACTTTCACTAAGTTTTATCCACAATGTCATCAACCCCTACATGTTTTTTTGGGGAAGTCTGTGTATCTGGAGTTGCGTCTGAAGTCGCCAAAGCCTGCAGCAACTCTTTTAGTTCACTACTGTGTGGCCTATCCACGCTCTGCCCAGAGTGCCCTTATTCTGCTGTTTGAGGGGTAAGAAGCTGTGGCATTGGGGTGTTTGATTTTTGAATGCATTTTTATAGCAGCTAACATTTCAGTTTCCATGAAAATCCTGTTGCACTTCAGAGCCTTCAGTTTAGTTTATTCCAGAAAATGCTGATATGCAGTTAGTCATTTTTATTTAACACTTTATACAATACAGATTTTCAAAGCAGCTTTATATTATTAAACTTCGAAGTTGGAGGTCTTGTTTTTATTCAGTATTGATTCTTGTATTATGCTTATTCTGCAGATGCACTAATCCTCTTGATCCTGGCACAACCTCTATCCTTTATGTGAAACATCTTCCTCAGAATCGGCACCAGCGTCGCTTTGAGATTAAAGCCTTTCAGTTCATGGATCTTTCCACCAGAAAATACTTAAATGAGGAGGTGACTACACAAACACACGATCAGAAATGTGGTGTTGGTTTTTTTTTTTTTTTTTGGGTGGCCCTTTGCTTTAAGTGTTTTTCTCTGAAAACAGATTTACTTCATGTGCTCTACTGAAGTGTGTTTGCCCTCTGGGTCACCCTGCACAGAGACCTGCTTCGATGGAAAGGTGTGCGTCCAGAATTGGGGTTCATTCACTCACTCACTCAGATCTTCATGATATATTACAGTGACTATTTCTGTTGTCTACCATGTGATTTGTTGTCCATTTACTTTTAGTCTTCCTGAACAAGGCCCAGGTGAACCACTGACAATGGAAGTGTGTGAATCCTCATGTTTTCTTCTGACTTTGAATAAAATTTTTATCGCTATCTTTGCAAAATGTTAATTCTTACAAGCACTTAAGACTAAGTATCTAACTGCCCAGAGATGCAGATTTATCAGGGGCGGAGAAGCGGTAAACTGGAACATGAGTTCAGGAAATAAAAACGTCCAGAGTCACTTTCAAACGATCAACTATTAGAGGGGGGTATTAAATATATTCTAGACAGAAATACTTTCATTATTTACAAACATGCGACCCTTAACCTCATTCTCAACTCAATCAAATTAATAGGTTACCTTAAACATCTTTTATTGGATATTGTGTTGGGTCTACAATGCTGTAGTGACGTGTAAATAAGTTTTAAACACTTTTAAAATGAGGAACACGTGGTTAAGTTCTTAGTTTTATTTACTTAAAACACTTCAACAAACTCAAAACAAAACAAAAATGTGAAAAAAAACCACAAAAAAAAACCTGTCTTTTAATATCAAGCCGTAAAACAAGCTATTTTGTGCAGCTAAAAACTGTTAGAAGCAGAGGACACCGGAAACCAGATCAAACTTACAAATGGCCACCCTGCTCTTACAGAAAACAAATAAGGTGGATATTATGAAATGCACATGACCTATAACTTGTTATTTAACATTAATCAATTCTTCTAACTTCTGGACATATGTATTCAGGTAACAATGAATCGGTTATTCAGTCTTGTAACTTTTGATATGACCTGTGGTGCCTCATGTTTTATTTCTGCATAGTTAAAGAATACTATTAATACTGAAGAAAAAATAAAGCTCATCTGCAGTCAACAAGGCCAAATCATCAATTGCTTTGCAACCACTAAATAACCATAGCATTGCTTATTCAAAACTTAAGTGCAGCTCTTATCTGGACAAATTCATACTGATCTCAAACAATACTCTTGTAGTTCAAACAATAACTCATCAGACCCGTTGTTGGAGTTTGCTGTAGAGTCTCATGAAATGTAACAACTGATGAAATGTATACCATGAATGCAATGCAAGTAATTTTGGATTAACCCTTAAATTACTTGCAGCCTTTGCCAAATGCATTAATGTAACATAAGAAAGTGGCTATGCATTGAAATGTTTCACATAACTTAAACCTTTTTGGCTATAACAGTAAATGACTAGAGCTATCCAAACTTCCTATTTTAGAAAAAAGGGGGCAAAGGTAGCTTAATTAAAGCAGTCATTACAAACAATCAGCTTAAGTAACCTATGCCTGACTCTTACACACTTCGATAATTCAGGAAAGCAAAGCACATTGTTAGCTCTGATGGGGGGGAAAAAGAACAAATGAAAAAAAAATTCCAATCGCCATCTTCAGTCACTTCTTGCTTCCTTTGGTACAAAAAGAAAAAAAACAATGTTGCAGTGGAACATGACTATAAGATTAATTTCTTTAACATAATTCTGAAATACATACACAACTTTTCTGCTTGACAACTCCATTGATCAAACCATTGGATCCTTTAATAGAGGGAAACAAATGAGAAAAATGTTAAATCATTTAGTAAACTTCACATACTGAAAAAAAAAAAAAAAAAGGTTATTGTAACAACAGCAAATATTGGATAAAGTGAATCAATGTTAACAATGAGCACAAAGTAATTTTTTTATTATGTAATAAAAAATAATAATGCAAAGGCTATTTGGGCTTTGTTTGAAATATTTCTATACAAATTTTGCTTTGTGATCATGACATTCTACTTCAAATTGACTTGCTGTGACCAAGTAAATTTCTGCTTTCAAATATTTTTTTCTAATTAAGATATATAACAATTCAAATGGATGTTATACATCCTTGTTTATATTCTACAAAAATATAAACCTTTATTTATATAAAGTTATATAAAGATCATTTTATAATTTTATAATCTTTATATAAATTCATTCACTAATTCAGTTTCAGGTGTGAGCCTTGATTGTTTCATTAACAATTAAAGGGTTAGTTCATTTCAACATTCTTTCATTAATTACTCAACCTCATGTCGTTCCAAACACATAAGACCTTCGTGAATTTTTTTTATAACACAAATTAAGTTATGACATGAATTAAAATTTTGGGGTGAACTAACCTTTAAGCATTTATCAGTTCAGTAGTTGATTTCAAATATTATATTAATTTGTAAGATATTACTGGGATCTTTGTCAACTTTATGGTAATTATGGTATGACGCGGTATGGCGGCAACCAATCAGAGTGTAGAAGTCCACTGCTTTAGCAGATTCTAGATAAGGCAGTTCTGTAAACTTTGGTTCTGGCTCTATTAGTTCTAAGCACCCCAATCGAAACAACTTGATCCTCCATCACGATGTGAATTTAATAAAAACGTGCACAATACTATTTATAAGCAACATTTTCCCGCTAGAACGCTTGTTTTTCAACGGGAATGCAATTGATTTGCTCAAAACAACATTGATTTGACCAATTGCATTACGCTAACGTTACACTTCATCCGGTAGGTTTCATACCAATTAATGTTAATTTAAAACCAAGACTAGTAAATGTCTCCTATAATATTAAAATTAGACTAGCAATTAACCATGAACATAAAAATTACACGCCACACAAATGGTTTTTAACTGAAAGAAAACATGTAACTACAAAAAAGTTATTTCCATCGAATAATTCTTACTTTTACATTCAATGTATTTCATGAGGTTAATTTATACCCCCCTTGTGGTCAGTCTGCACAAGATTACCAAAGTTTGTATGATTTGCGGCCCCTGTAAATCTCTGTACAGCGTCGTTAGCAGGGCGGCCAGGGCGAACTTTGACGCTTTTGACGGCAGTGTGAACGCACGGTTAGGTTTTAAAAAAAACTAACCAATCAGGTGGATAAAAGAAAATTAGGAAAGCACTAGTGAGCTCACTAACACCAAAAATGTCTGGCAGAAAGAAAGGGTCTAGTGTTATTACAAAATGAAATCGCTAAACAGCCCTTAGTTATGGCACATTATTTCAGAAAAAGGCAGCAGATATTTCTGCTGTAGCTGCACTGTTAACTGCTTACCTTCACTGGCTGCTGTGTTTGCATGTCCATTGGCAAAATTGTGTCCTGGAAAATCCAAAGAAGAATACAAAATGAGATAAACACAGAAATCTTGTTCATTTTAATTTACCATAAAATGATGCATCTCTTAAACAGGTCAAAGTAAGTGTTGCATTAGTGAACTGGTTAAGCAAATAATTATACAAAAAAAAAACAATCATATTTGGTGGTGGTGGTTTCATGGAAACTTGTTTATGCTAACTCCCTGAAATCGTTTATCTAATACATTTATTCCTGGTGGTCTATAATGTGCTTAAATAATAGAAAGAGTTAAAATTTGAATTTGTTGGCCTAAGCAATTTTTTCTGTTTCATTTATTACTCTTGTGTTGGAAAAATGAGTATAAAGTTTTTATTGTGTGTTTTAAGAGATGTTTGCTATCTTCACATACTGATATTATACTGTATTTGAAGCTGTGAAATGTGCATCCTGTTTGCTGTTTATTTCTAGAAGCCAGCTAAAACCGCAGAGCCGAGCCATGCAAGCAAAGTTTATGAGAGATGCTTGACATTCAATGCCCTTAAGGCTGAGGGTCTCCCTATATTGATATGCAGAATGTTAAGCTGAATTCAATATCTTTTTTTAGTCATGTTTTGGCTTATACAAGACGTAATATGTGTGTGTGTTCAGACGTAGAAAGTGTGTGTGTTCAGAATTCTATGTAAAGAGACAAATTCTGAGAAAATGTTTATGTGTGTGTATAAAAGCAGAGAAGAGGGGAGAGCTCCTCACTCTTCTCTGATTGTGACCTCCTTGCGCAATAAATAAATTTCACTGAAGGGATCATCTGACTCGACCTGGTCTTTTCTCTCTCAACACTTAGAGAACTTTTCTTTCCACGACACTCTTTAATACTCTGCCATCTGTAAGTTGTTCAGTAGCTACGTCATCATGCCCTTTGTGGCTTCAAATGCCTGCTCTTTAACACTGCTTTGGCACCAACTCTGCAAAAGTAATATAATGCATTACTTTCCATAAAAAGTAACTAAGTAATGTAATTAGTTACTTTTTTTAGGGAGTAACGCAATATTGTAATGTATTACTTTTAAAAGTAACTTTCCCCATCACTGCTTACTACTAAAGAACTATATTTCTAAACAAAGGTTCTGTGAATGTTCATTGATTGTGGAAAACCCCAAATTGTGGCAAACCCCGTTGCTATGTTGCTAATTTGCTAATAATGTTTTTGGGAACCACACGCCAGATGTTCACAATAAGCAGTGGAACATTTTTCCCTGTCAAACCATACTCGTTTTGTGTTCCACCAATCCACCAAATTTTTATGCTTTTTTTTTCTTTATAAATAAGTTAAAGGAATAGGCCCTATTAGTTCTAAGCACCCCAATAGAAACAACTTGATCCTCCATCACGATGTGAATTTAATAAAAACGTGCACAATACGATTTATAAGCAACATTTTCCCGCTAGAACGCTTGTTTTTCAACGGGAATGCAATTGATTTGCTCAAAACAACACTGATTTGACCAATTGCATTACGCTAACGTTACACTTCATCCGGTAGGTTTCGTACCAATTAATGTTCATTTAAAACCAAGACTAGTAAATGTCTCCTATAATATTAAAATTAGACTAGCAATTAACCATGAACATAAAAATTACACACCACACAAATGGCTTTTAATTGAAAGAAAACATGTAACTACAAATAAGTTATTTCGATCGAATAACTTTTACATTCAATGTATTTCATGAGGTTAACTTATACCCTCCTTGAGGTCAAATGTTAAATAAAACAAATATAATTTATGTATTTAATCCAATTTTAAAGGGGACCTATTATGCAAAAATCTATTTTATAAGGTGTTTGAACACAGTTGTGTGGCCGCAGTGTGTGTAAACAACCAGCTTGTAATGGTAAAAATCCACCCACTCATTTATTTATAAAAAAAAACAATAATTCAGTAGCAGTCTCTCCAAAAAAACGAGCTGTTTCAGATCTCCCTATTGTTACATCACAGTAGGGAAAAAGTCCCGCCAGTTTGTGATCCTCTCTGCCCTATTACCCTAAACACAGCTCTGAATGTGAGAGTCTGTGCTCCGCCATTACTGTTCTGTTACTTTTACAACAGACTGCTTTGTGCATAAGAGTCAGTATAAAGCACAAAAGTTGCTTCTGAAGGATGGATTAGTGCCAGCTGTTCGTGATCCAGCTACACTAACAGAAGAAGTAAATATCAGGTGTTACTTTTTCTAAATTGCCTTCCTGAAAGAGCCCACTTCCCCCAGAGTGCCAGCTGATTTGCATTAAAGGAGAAGACAGAAAACTGTGCCCTCTACTGTACATACATGAATTTAAATTTTCTTCAGCCAGAGGCGTATTCATTTGCTGTGAAAGAGCTTTTGGATTTGTAAAAGAACAACTTTTTTTATATTAAAACAAACACACAAGCAAGCCTTGCCCAGATGTAAAGTAACTCAAGAAGAAGTAACTCAAAAGTAACAGCACATTACTTTTCATAAAAAAGTAAAGGAATTACTTTTTAGGAAGTACCGCAATATTGTAATGTATTGTTTTTAAAACTAACTTTCCCCAGTACTGAACATACCATAAAACCTATCTAAAGGGAAAAAAAAGATTCACTCCACTTCAGTATTCTCTGAAGAAGTTTACCTGGGAGGAGCTTGTCATGTACTCCATTAGGAATATTCCCATTGGCTTTACCCTCATTTTGGTGAACTAGAAAGGATTACAAATAAATATTATAAATGCAGTTACAATCTATATGCACTGCTATCAGGTAGGGCTGTGCAAATATTCAAAAATTTGTTTTAATTTCTATCTCAGCCTCCAATGATCATGAAAATGCATATATGGGTGTAGTGGTAAATTGGATAATTGCAGCTCTTTAAGGATTAGTTCACATTCAAATTCAAATTTCCTAATAATTTACATACTGATCATTTTGTCATCCAAGATGTTTATGTATTTCTTTTTTTAGTCAAAAATACTTTTTTTGATGAAAATATTTCTGATTATAGTCAGCTTCAATGGACTCCAAATGGTTGAAAGTCAAAATTACAGTTTCAGTTTCAGTGCAGCTTAGGGTCTTATATAGCAAAACGATCAGTCATAAAAAAAGTATATGCTTTATAAAACACAAATGCTTACCTTGCTATTTTCTGCCGTGCATGCAATAACCTCATGACATTCAAAAGGTCATGCTTGATGTAGGCGGAAGTACCAAGTCAGTGTTTACAAATGTGGAGTAGGACCATTTAAAATTTGTTCATTAAAAAAGATTCAAATGTCTTTTCTGTTAGTTTATTGTGTAAAATGGTCACATTATGACTTTTCATAAACTTGGTACTTCTGCCTACATCAAGCATAACCTTTACAACATAGGCTGAAAAGAGCATTGTATCGTTTTATAGCCCTTTGCTGCACTGAAACTTTAATTTTCACCTTCAACCATTTAGAATCCGTTGAAGCTCACTATATCCCTGGAATGCTTTTTCTCAAAACCTTAACAAATTTATTTTTGACTGAAGAAAGAACTCCATTAACATCTTGGATTACATGGGGGTGAGTAAATTATCAGGAAATTTTAATTTGAAATCGAACTAATCCTTTAAAGTGAAACACACAATGTAATGGCGCAACACTTAATAATATTTTCAATGTTAAACTGTGTTTTCTCCTAACTAGCTGTGAAATAGAAACCAATTTAGAAACGGGTTTCTAATTTGTGAAAATTGATTTATCTTTTTTAATACAAAGTTTTGGTCAAATGTCCCACAAATAATCGTGTTGGATAATCGTGTTTATTTAAAACAAAAAAACAACAACAAAAAAAACTACTATAAGGGGTCATAAAAGAGCTTCAATAAAATATAAACGTTAATAAATAAATCAGTGTAAGTAAATCAACCCCCAGCAACAGTGTTGCCATAGTTACTTTGAAATAGTAATCGAATTACTGACTACTGATTATTCCTTTCAAAAGTAACTTAGTTACTTTACTGATTACTTTATTTTAAAAGTAACTAAGTTAGACTACAAGTTACTTTATTAGTTACTTTCAGCGACTGTTGTAACAGAAGTAGGGATCTTTTTTTATTACAGCATGAAACGAGGGCGAGTCAACAGTGTTTTATTTCGCACCTGACCGCTGGCTGTAACCGGTGCTCAATAAGAATGATGAAATCACAGATATGCTGTTCCGAAAAAAACATCGGGAACACTATATTGTTAGACCGCCCGCTCCCATTCAAATTACACCAGAGTTACCCCTTTCGCAGTTTATTTGGAAATTTATTCCCGCGCCGCAAGAAGTCTGGTTGGGTCTCGCGGCTCCCGAATGAAGACCTCTACAACGAACCTTAATATTATCATCTTTGGCTGATACAAACTTAAAATAGTGACTATATTTCCGGCTAGAAAACGCATACCTCGTGGCGCTTGGTTAGGTGAGTTGTTATGAAAAAATTACCTGTCCCATGAGTGACGTCACTCCTTGAGAAGCAAGAAGAAACCAAATAGGTTTTGCTTAAATTTTTTTTTAAGAAATAGTAACGCACAGTGGCTTGGACAAGTAACATTAATTTGATTACTGGTATGGAAATAGTAACGCGTAAGATTAGTCGTTACTGGAAAAATTGGTCATATTAGAGTAACGCTCTACTAAGTAACACGTTACCGGCATCACTGCCCAGCAACGGCACCCCCATACATAATAGGCTAGTACAAAAACTATTAACACTTTAAGGAATAATTATACAGTATTTCTTCATTGTTTTAACTGTAATATTAAATAATAATAAAAAATCTTCATTAATAAAAGACAAATATTTTGTGCCTATTAATAACATCCAGCAGTATGAGCATTCACATCCTCACAAACTGTAGTGATACTCTGTTGAATGCATAATCACCAGTGTTGGATGTAATGCATTACAAGTGATGAGAGTTGCGTAATCAGATTACTTTTAAGTAAATGGTAAAGTAACACATTACTTTCTAATTTGAAAGGAAATGTCAGAGTTATGCTGTTCCCCATGTACTGACTGACAGCTCTCATGTTGCCTTGTTGAGAGAAACTGGGAGTATGTAAGAACCAGTGATGCCGGTAACGCGTTACTTAGTAGTGTGTTACTCTAATATGACCAATTTTTTCAGTAACGACTAATCTAACGCGTTACTATTTCCATACCAGTAATCAAATTAAAGTTACTTGTCAAAGCCACAGTGCGTTAATATTTCTTACAATTTTTTAAGCAAAACCTATTTGATTTCTTCTTGCGTCTCAGGGAGTGAAGTCACGTATGGGACAGGTAATTTTTTCAGGACAACCCACCAAACCAAGCGCCACGAGGTATGCGTTTTCTAGCCAGAAATATAGTCACTATTTTAAGTTTGTATCAGCCAAAGATGATAATATTAAGGTT
>JAUMHG010000064.1:6240824-6254694 GCA_032359395.1 Enteromius anoplus
TTTTTGAATTTCTGAATGGACTATTTTGTTTGTTTTCCCTGCAAGCAGAGGGCGGCAGGTTTTTGTTCCAAGAGACTTTTGTTTATTTCGGCTCATCCTTTAATTTCGACACGCAGTGAGCGGCGGATTTCACCTGCATTGTTTTTTTGTTCATCCAAACTTTTCTCTGCACGCAGTGAGCGGCAGCTGATTTCTTTCTGTGACTTTTCAAAATAAAGACTATATATATACTATATATATATTGCACCTTAGTTTCCAGTGACTGCTTCTGACCGCACCTGACATACATGCTTTAGTAGAACAGTATCTATATGAGCCCAAGCTAAATATATATTGGCTATCGTTTAGCACATTTTTGAACAAAATCAAATACAAATGCTGGATGTGGCTAGATTAAATAAATAACCAGAAGAAAAACATTACATTAAATTAAATAAAATAACTAAACCAAAATAAGTTAAACAAGTGGGACCTGGCAGTGGTGTAAGAGGCTCTTACGAAACCTCTCTTTGAACTTATTGAAGAGATTTCAGATCGCGATCTATCTATGAAGACTTAATTTGCACTAGCCATCATGTCTCACCTGCAGGCCCTTTCTGTGGCCCCTTCCTTTTTCCACTTTGCGCCCGGCATGGCGAAAGCTTTTCTGTACCCTCGAGCGGGTTACAGCCCCAAGGTCCCTACCACAGCCCATCGTGCTTCAAGCGTTTTATCCTTCTCCCTACGGGGAGCTAGACCATGAGAAGCTGAATCGTATGTGTCTAGTTCGAGCAGTAGACACATCATCCATAGAACTGCCCTACGGAGAAAGTCGGACCTTTTGGTCGTGTGCGTTGGTCCGCCGAGAGAATGCCCTGCTGCTAAGCGTACTATTAGCCGCTGGATTGTTGAGACAATCACGGCTTCACATGAGTCCTCTGGTCTCCCCCGCCAATGGGTGTCAAGGTTCACTCAAATCGGAGTATGGCGGCCTCCAAGGCCTTCTTTGTTTGTACGATTTTTATTTTTTTTTTTGAATAAAATGAAATCAAGGATATGTGTTTTTAGGGTTTTGGTGTTAGAATTTGGTCCCATTCTTTTCATGCTACATTAAATATAACCACTTGAATGAAGGCATGAAACACACACACACACAAAACATCACAGTAAATTGCACCAGAACCTCCTCAATGTCATTTTATGATGTACTCATGTTTATGTAATGATACCCTCGGGATATATTCTCATAAATTAGCATATTTATCTGATTCAAGTCAAGTTTCTGTAAAGCAGAGTGCATCCATAAACATTTCATTAAGAATTTAGTGCTTTTTTTATTAACTTTAGTAAATATTTGTATATTATATTGAAGTTTATTCTTCTTAAAAGCTCGGTCTAGAAATCTAATTACTTCTAGGGTAATAAGTGTTTTGTTCGGCATTTTGTGGAAGAGACCGTTATAAAGTAGCAATGTGATGTGGTCTGTATGTGTTATACTTTATATTACATCTCAAGGCAGTCAGCAGATGGTTTGTTAAGCCAAAGTCAAGTCCAGTACTAACACTATGAAGTCCACGAGGCAGAATTTATTATGTAAGCTGATATGTTTGTGACATTAAAGACCTGCTTCCAGTCTGATGTGATGCAGTATTTAAAAGTAATGATCTGACAATTATTTTGTAAATATTTTCATGAGCTGAGGAAAAAACAACAACATCACACTTAAACCTTAAGTGCTTAAAACACAAACATTTTGATGTGGACTGGCCCAAGAGCTGCCAACTCAAACTGTAATACTGCAAATATCAGTTTATTATCAGCAAACATCATCAGAACAACATCTTTGCAACTTTACAACACAATAAACTGTTTTATATTACAATTATAAAAACGTAAAAAATTGGTTATTGTCATCAATGCACTACAATGACATGAACATTTGGTTTCTTTGGCTGCATACATGCCACCATTTGACCATTTGATTGGAAAAAAGATTACATGCCACCAAATATAAGAAGTGTCCACACATGTCTGTCTTTACTGAAATTCTTTAAATCTTAAAATGAAAAACAGAATAAGCGAGAATATTGAACTTCACAGGTTTTCAACACCTCTGATTCGCCGGGCAAGTTGAATGTCTCGTGGAAACAATGTCACCCTCTTTGCATGGATGGCACAGAGGTTGGCATCAGAAAAAAGACGGACCATGAATGCTTCTGCAGCCTAAAAGCAAATAAAAGAGCCAACTAATGTACTGTTAATGATAACAATAAAAAATTATCTTTCAATCTCTCTGTATATATATCTCAAATTTTATTATTATTTTTTTGCTATAAACTATATAACAATGTGATTTGCAGATGCAAGAAATTCATTGTAAGGGTTTATTCACAATGCAGATTTAGTTCATTAGTCACTAGTCACAGTTAATAAATGTTTTGCTTTGTAATAAACAAATTCTTCAATGGCGTTTTGTCTAATTCATTAGACTTAAAAAAAAATAGCATCTTCTAATTTAAGTGTACCCAAAACAGTCTTCATATAAACTCATATTAAATGTCATACTTACCTGGGCCCTTTAGTGAGTAGGAAACAAGTAGAAATACTGAAAGTTATTAAAGACTAAATTCTAAATTAAATATAGATTAAATCTTAAAGCTAAATGAAATGAGCTAAATGAGCTAAAAGAAATGATTAATTTTTTTCTTTTGTTCTTTGACATTACAGCAGCTGGATTATTGTGTTATTTGACTGCTGTTACGAGCTGCCGCGGCTGTACTTGATGTGGATCTGATACGCATGCTCATGGTTTCTTTTGCATTGTAATATGAAATGATACAAGCTACAAAGCTAACATATTTGTGCATGCAATGAACAGCACATGGTCCGAGTACAGTGTTAATGTCTGACAGGAAAGGAAAAATCGACATTTGACCTGACAATATCTCATCTAACCTGCAGTTCATGGTAGAACTACTGAAGCTAAAATGCCTCATTCATTCAATCACCTTGTTACCTGTACCATTTCCATGCTTATTTTGTGAGCAAATGAGAGTTTTTAAGGGGTGGTCAATGGAATAAAAGAATAAAAATGATAAGCATGGTTATATTTCAAAATTCTGATCTTATCCTCGCAATTCCGAGATTATATCTCACAATTCGAGGAGGATAAAGTAAATTCGTCATTTGAGCTTACATCTTACACTTCTGGCTTTTTTCCCCCTCAGAACGGACAAACCCACTATTGTTAAGTTAAATCAAACTGTAAAGTCCAAAATACGAGATACAAAGTTGTTTTTCCAAGAAAAAAGTCAGAATTGTGCGACAAACTAGGTAAAATGTTGTAGGTTTATAGTAATAATATGTCATGCTGTAACTGGGCAAATATATGTTCTATATGAACTGCATATGTCAATATTATGTAGACCAATTGTTTAAATCAAGTTAATGCTTTAAAGTAAGTAATCATAGCAGGTTTCATTTATTAGTCTATACATTTAAAAATCTTTGTTTAGCATCAAATTATGTTTATAGCGACAGAATTCTATAAAAATGATTTGCATTCTGATTCTGACATCCAAAGGCACAACATCCATTTTATCTCTTATTCATTGCATTTTTTTCCGTTTCACTCCACATTATGTTGTTTTGCCACCACGATGCACGGGCAGCTACTAGTGACGTAACGTTGACGTCTTCACAAAATTGCAATTAAGCAAAGATCAATGGTGCAGTGTTGAGCTCCTGGCTATGGATGATGTCAGCATGCTTACTAACTATGCAGACAGTGATTGGCTGACAGTCTGTGTCAGATATATTTCTATAGAAATATAGTGTATGTTCAACTAATTGTAGGGCACTTGTATTTATGCTTCTCAAAATCATTTAGCAGATGGGCCTTTGCATATAAACAGCCTTTTGATAGACTTTCGACTTCTCTCTATATCTTAGTAAAAGTCTGTCTCAGCAGCTTGAGAATAGGTTTAAGAAACCTCTTAGTGGAAAGATTAAATGTTTGGGGTTAAATTGGGGGGGCAATTATATAACGGCAATTGGTACAGAACTATTTATGTAAAACTACATTACCAATGCACCAGATTTCTTATCCTGTGAATCCCTCTAGTGGAGAATTTTACTATTAGAGCCTTACAATGTTAAATAAAAAAACAATTAAAAAAAAAACATTTTTAACTGTCACCTACCTCCTGTAAAGCCATAAGAGCATATCCCTGCCACATCATGTGTTCTCGACTAAATGTCTGACACACCTCTCGAACCTGTCAGGATGAAAAAAATTATGTTTCCATCAATAAACTTGAGCAACAGCTTGCTCATGTTTTGAATAAAGTGTCAAAAGGTTTCTTCTGAAGTGGTTTTTGAAGGATGCACAGAAGTAGTAGTACCAGCCGTGAAAATGGGGCCTTGCGCACCAACAGATCAGTAGATTTCTGATATTTGCGTATCTCCATGAGAGCTCGAGTGCCAGGGCGAAACCTGTGTTTCTTGCGCGGGGATGCTTCTGGTACAGAAAGCACAGAAAGGGCAGTCATTTAACTAACACTTTGTACATGTTCAGTTCAACTGGAGAGTATTCCAGAAACAGTAGGGTTACTGTTACTTTCCCATGAGACATTCTCAACAGAGCTCTGAATCTGTGTGTTACCATGAAAACAAATGCTAAAAAGATGGTGGTGCCACTTTACATTACATGGCCCTAGTACCCATGTATTTTCACAAACTATATGTGTATGTAGTATGTTACCACAATTGGTACATAGTATCTACAGCTATAATATTTATGTATCTACACAAACGTAACAACCCTCAGAATGGTATGTGTAAGTTCACATGTGTAATAGGACTAACAACACTTTATGGTAAAGTGTAATACTTTAGATAAAGTAAACAATTCCTCTAGATTTACCATGCAACTGCTCTGATGTTACACAGCAGCAACCAGAAAGTTAGGTTTTTCATGTAAATTTTGGTTGGTGTCCAGAATGTCACATTTTATATTTAGTGGACACTGGACAGTTCCTAAGGATTTACCCTGTAAGTACACTGGTATTACAGTGGTGCACCAACTCCAACTCCAACTGGATCCAAACTACCCATTTCCCCCCTTTATTTTGATACATATTGTTGTTAAATGTAGTTATAGAATTCCTGTTAGTACTTAGTGTAGTGGAAAGAAAAGTGTTGTTAATGTCCTGTTACACATTTGTACTTACACATACCATTCTGAGAGTTGTTACATGTGTGTAGTTAGAGACATATTACAGCTGTAGATACTATGTATCAATGTATCTTAGAGTGTAGTTACATACTATGTACACATCTAGTTCCTATGCAAGTACACATGTACTAGGGACAAAATAAGTGCAAACATTTTTTTTGTTGTAACTATGGACTATGTTGACAAGAATGGCACAGAAGTATTTACTTATATAAGCTTACACTGGTGATGTACCTGAGAGAAAACAGTAAGTGATCTACTTTTCAGCTGTAAGAAAAAACAATTGTTTTTAGAACATCAAGGATATATATGAGAATAGACAGGGAGTATGGTAAACTGGCTTTAAGAAATAGGGCCCAGGTGAGACTTAGGGCCCATTACCAATCAAAAGTAGGCCTATTCAAATTTCTTACACATTCTCAATAGAAAAGTGCCCAAGAAACATTGAACCATGTATAATCAGCCTTACTAGTTGATTGAATAAGCTCTTTATACTTAAAAAATACCTATTAAAAAAAAAATATATATATATATATTATATGACTATAAATGATAAAATGCTATAACTGTATTAAGCAAATGGCTTTGTAGGACTAGGTACAAATGTAATTTTTGTTTAAATTCTAATGACAAGAAAACTCTTTTTTCCCCCATAAGTTTCCCCCCACTACATTGTTAGTGCATTGTTCTGAAATTGTTTTTAACAATTTTTTAAATCACTTGATCAGAAAAACTATTTAAATTATGCTAATGATGATGATGCTAGTTGTGTCTTTAATTACTATGTTACGCACCTGACCATAAATCCTATGAAAACATTTAGTAAGTGATATTACCTGAAACAAAGGTTCGTCATTACCTCACAAATCCATTTCTTCTAACAAAATGAGAGAAATAACATTTAAGTTGATTCATAAATTTTACCATACAAATTTTAAAATACCAACTGTTCTTTCGGTTTAGAAAACCCTAAAACCTCTTTACATTTATTCATTTGCTCTTACAAAACATTATTTGGGTGTGACATTCTTGATTTTATCAAATGTTATGTGAATCCTAGTTATGAGTGTACCTAATAAAATGTAATTTTTGTTTTTTATGATTGTGAAAAAAGGTGATACTCATTTCATAAATGTTATTTTCCTGTTAGCTAAATATCATATTCACAAATGTGACCATGAACCAAAAAAATCGTTCTGAAGTAGCACAGGTATTTTGTAGTAATAGCCAAAATACACTGTATAAGTCAACATTTCAGATTTTTGTTTTATACCAAAAAAATTAAATAAAAAAACAACACCAACAAAAAACAAACAAAAAAACATTAGGGTATATTGAGTAAAGACATTTTGTAAATTAATATTAAAATTAAATATATCAAAACTTATTTTTTTTAAAGTTATATGCATTGCTAAAATCATCACTTGGATAACTGTAAAGGCAAATGTCTTTTTGTTGTTGTTGCTTCCTCCATTTCCAGATTTTATGACTGGTTTTGTGGTCCAGGGTCACAAATGTAAATTTTACAAATGCAAACTTTAAATTCAAAACTGAAAATGTTGTTTTCTACTATCTAAAAGGCAAAAAAAGAACAATGGCTTTGATAAATAATTTGGCCCTTCCTCTGGACTGAAAGACTCAATAAGTCTGGCCAGTTTTTGTCCCCCAAACATTCAGAAAAAAAAACACGTGAAGTGCACATGCATAACGCACAAAGCTAAGAGATGGGCGCCGATGTGAGCGGGTTTACCGGAGGGTCCGCTGGTGCGCCGGGCTCGGGATGTTGACGGTGAGGGCCGCGGCTCAGGAGGAGATCTGCGCCTGGGTGTCAACGGCTTTCGCCTATGAGTTGATTTATTGTGTCGCATGTCCACACAATATCAGATCAACAGCGCAAAACTGCAATAAACCAAAAACAACTGTTAGTTGTATGTGACAGATTCTGATCCCAGTAGCATTACTCTCTTATACATTCACGTTCAGTTATCCATTTTACAAAAGGGTACAAAACTATTAAAATTGAATGCAAAACGACTACGCAGCGTCAGACACTTTCTCTCGGGCCCCTATATTTCGCGAGGTTTACAAATTTAAGCCAACACTCACAAATCAACGCATTATTTACCAATACCGCAGTTGTGAGGTCTTCAAACACAAACGAATTCAAACAGTGCTGCACACCGCAAACACAGTTCCCTGGCCAATCAGGGGATCCGTAACGCATGACGTCACGAAGAGAACTGTGAGTTACCACCCGTAATTACTTACATAAAAACGATTTACTTATTTTTAAGGGATTTTTGCTACAGCAAATATATATACATATTGGTTACTTTAGAAAAAAAGAGAGCCAGAGAGTTAGATTTAAAGACCGATGGAAATGGGTGGAGTTTAAAAGCTTGTCCATATGGTTCTCGTTACTTTTGACAGCGCTGGATCACTTGCACCAATCATAGTTGTCTCTAATTGGTTTGATAAGGAAGCTTATGGGTTGTTTCCTCCGACAAGAGGACCTGGCTGTCCACCCTCAAACGGGTAAACACATGAACTCCACTAAAATGAAAATGGCGTCGCGTATGGAATGATATCCCGGACTTTTTTCAAAAGGAATTACAAATTGCATTTGCAATTGCGTTTTCCATTTGTGGACGCATAAACTGTGACATAATTCAAATGCATTTTGCATTATCTTTTGCTTTTCCGCTTTCGCGGATGAACACTGCCTGACACATTTCAAATGAAAAAGCAAAGCCCATTTGCAGTTGCATTTCCAATGTCTTACAAGTTATGAGCATGTCATATTTAAATAGCAAAATCAATTACAACTTTTCCGCTTTTTCACCCTCTCTGTGACGCGCATGTAACCGGCAAGGTTATAATAGTTTTGGATTTTTCATTAGTTTTAGTTTTTATTTCGTTTTGACTTTTTGTTTTCAAATTCATTTAGTTTTAATTAGTTTTTAGAGGCAGATTTGCTAGTTTTTATATTTTGAAATTGCTTAGTTTTAGTTTATTTTTTATTAGTTACAGTCTTAGATTTTTGGTTTAATTTTTTTTTTTCCTTTTGTAAATTAGGACAATTGTCAGGTGCATGAATCAAAATCACCAGAATAAGTATTGTATAAAAAAAACTATAATATAACTGTTTTCACAGATATATTTAATGGTGTCTGATGAAGTCAAATACACATAAGATATAAACAATGGCTATGCTGTGATTTAGGCTATTTTTGCATGTAACAGCGAGTTAGAAGCAACATAATATTTATTTTAACCAAAAGCTCTGCTCCTCTCATCAGCTCGCTGAACGGAGCAGACGCAGAGAGAGGTGTGCGCGTGCTTGGTAAACGAGCTCGAACTCGCGCTCGCGCGCACTATCAGAGGCTCGCTGAGGTTTCTCCAAAAAGACTCTAGATTTGTCGCTTTTAATCAAAGAACCGGCTTTACTGACGAGAAGCGCATAATATATCGTTCGATATATATCGCCCAGCCCTAGGACTCATAATCCGCTTTCTTCCGACTTTCGCTGCAGCCATCACGCATCGCGGACAGACTGTGGACACGTGACGTCACAGACTACGTGGTGCCATACGGGTCAAACACCTGGCTTAAAACTGGCAGCGGGAAGTAAATAGATTCACCCAAAAGGCTTATTACAAAGACGAAAACGAAGGACGTTTTTGTTATAATATTATTTTGTTTAATTAGTTTTGTATATACGTAAAACAGTTTCTCAGTTAGTTTTCGTTTTTTTAAAACTCGTTTTTTTTTTTTTTCAGTTAACGAAAATGCTTTTTTAATTCTAGTTAGTCTTTTCGTTCGTTTCGTTAACTATAATAACCTTGGTAACCGGAAAAATTCCTTTTGCATTTGAATTTCCGATGCATTACGCGGAAACCTGTCAATCAGCGTCAGGGGTGGGTCTATACTGTGGGGCGTGATTGTGACTTCACTCGCAGTCGACCGCATTTTGTTGGTCTTGTTGGAATTAGAGGTTGAATGTGGCGGTGAGTTAAACGTTTTCTACCAGAAAGGAAAATCAAAGTTAGAACTAATGGGGTTTGTAGTATCCTGCAGTAACCACAAGGTGTCCTTATTGTATTACAAGTGTTTTGTTCTTGTTTGGAAGTTAGTTGAAGAAAGTACTTGATGCAGAAGGTTGACTGTGCTAATGTCTGTTGCTGTAACTGAGGTAAACAGAAAGTAAAGGTTAACTTCAACTCCCAACATGTAGTAAACTGATCTTTAATGAAGATACTACAGGGTTTTTAGCAATGAGTATGAGGTTGACAATGGTACTCAAAGAAGCAAAATAAGCCCATTACTATTTACTCTTATGATAAATGGCATTTTTAGAAACATAGATAACTCTATAGGTGTTGCATTATTTGCTGATGATGGAGCTATGTGGAAAAAAGGAAGAAATATAAATCATATTGCAAATAAGATGCAGCAAGCAATAGATATGGTACAAAAATGGGCTCTAGAGTGGGGCTTTAGGATATCTGTGGAGAAGACGAAAGTTATGTTCTTCACAAGGAAAAATATAAGTCGGGACGTAAAGATGACAATTTATGGAAAAGAGTTGGAAAGGACAGACCATTTTAAGTATCTTGGTATTTGGTTTGACAAACGATTAACGTGGGTAATGCATATCCAAAAAATGGTAGAGAAATGTTAAAAAGTATTAGGGTTAGGGTTAGGGTATGTAATGAGATGTCTGCGAGGTGTAGAGTGGGGTGCTAATAGGCCGGCTCTGAAATCCATATATATATATATAGGTTTAATACCATCAATATTCGATTATGGGTGTATTGTGTACAGGTCTGCTGGAGGAAATTGAAAAATTTAATAAGTCTTATGCTGAATGGTATATACAGGATACATATGGGGATAGATCTATTATATTTACAGATGCATCAAAAAGAGAAGACAAGCAAATGGGGGTAGCATTTGTTATCCCACAATTAAAAATAACAGTAATGTGAAGGCTAAATAACAACTTAGCTGTTTATACAGCAGAGCTGATTACTATTTTTCTGTCTCTCTCATGGAGAGAAAGTAATAGGATTAGGCCAAGTAATATAGTTATAGCCTCAGACTCATCTTCAGCATTGTTTAGCATTAAGAATCTACAGTCTCAGTCAAGGCAGGATATTGTATTAGACATAGCTCAATTAATAAGCAATCTGCAGAAGTCAGGAATCAGTGTTACACTTATGTGGGTACCAGCTCACATTGGAGTTACAGGGAATGAGTTGGCAGATCAGTATGCTAAAAATGCTGCAGAGCGATCTAATATTGATATGGAAATTAAATACAGCTAGGCTGAAATTAAGAGTATTGTTAAGATAAACTGAGAGGTAAATGGCAGAAGATGTGGGACAGTGAACCAACTGGGAGACACTTTTACAATATTTAGAGGACTGTGGGACCGTGCAGAAACTCACAATAGGAACACACAGGAAGAAGATGTGATCTCTAGAATGAGACTAGGACATACAGGTTTAAACAGCACTTTGTTTTTAATTAAAAAACATGGTGATGGCAAGTGTACAGATTGTAATACTCAAGAAACAATAGAGTATGTGATAGAATCCTGTAATAAATACCAGTATCAGAGACAGGAGTTACGTAGGTGCCTTGAAGTTAAAGAGCTTAGAGTGTTATTACAGGGACAGTCTGAAGAAACATGTTTCAATCATCTGTTCCTTTTCCTAAGAGAAACGAGTCTAATAAGGAGAATATAAATGCATTATAATTTTTTATTTAATTTATAATAATTATTATTATTTAATTTTATTTATTATTATTATTATTATTATTATTATTATTCTAGAGAGAGTAAGTAGTCCAGATCCACACTCCTTTTCAGAAGGTGGCGGTAATGCACACCATTCGTTGCTTGCTAACCGCCAATTAAACTGAAGAAGAATAAGAAGACTTAATGTACTGTACAGTAATGTCATAATGGAAAAGTCAATTTCCCAGCTACTGCGAGAGGCGGCTGTAGCTCTGAAAAGACATGGAGTCCCGACAACATCAGTCGGGACTCCATCATCGACTGCTCCTTCCCCTGCAATTAGAGTCCATTGAATCCAATGAAAGAAGTTATTATTTATTAATTTATTTATGTAATAATACACTCTTTAATTTGCATAACATATCATTTGACAACAACTTCTTTCTCGTACCTGTAAAAGGCGTCCAGTCTGGTATTAAAAATTGTCTAAAATATCCTAAATTTTATTTTTAATGTTCTGGTATGTTCATACGTCTTCTATTTAGTCCTGAACATCAGTTCCCTTTCAGTCGGTCACTCCGAGGCATGTCGGTGACCGAAGAATAGGAATCTCGCTTCGAGATGGCAAATCTACTCTGCTTGTATACAAACATGCCAATGAAATTGGCATATGCTGATTAATATCCAGCTGCACCTAATCGCAGCGCGAGAATAAATAGGTCAGTGGATTAAGCATTCATTAGCTTTTAGCTTCAGAGCCAAGCTACATGCTTTCGTTCCTGAGCATATCTACTCACCTGACGGAGAAGGCTGGTGTCACGGCGTTTGCAGCGGCGGTGGTTCCAGTCGAGTGGCGGACACATCTGCATTGCACTATCAGCGTGTGTGATCCGAGTGTCCATCTCCCCTGTGTGCTTCAGCCTTTACTAAAAGAGCAAAGCCTAAAAGAGCAGGCTTACGGGCGGAACGTCTTTGTAAAGACGCGTCCTTTTAAGGATGTCATACTGGCGCCGGCGGATGGTCACAAACACTGCCTTGAATACGGCATTGAATACGCTTAGGCAGCGTTTGTGGATGAGTCATGTTCCGCTTGCGGTAAGATGACCATCTCAGAGCTGTGGACCTGGCGTCACTACCTCGAGCGTGGTGGTGCCCCTTTCTCACTTCCGCGTTCTGGGGCTTGCACTGGCAGCGTCTGCGGAGCTTCCGGTTCCGGAGTGGGAGGGGCTGGTCTTACGGTGACAGTCAGGAACTCTCCTCGGAGAGCGCCTCCTATCACCCACACTCCGACACCGGTTGAGTTTTCATTGGGGCTTTCCGGGCCGGAAACGGTACCGAAAGTCAACTTTGGGGCTCCCCCCGATGACCAGATGTCAGTCGCAGCATCGGGAGGAGAGTTCGACTCTGGTGAGGAGGTGGGGGCCAGTGTGGCTTCCACTGGGCGTTCCACTTTTCCCGACACCGATCCAGAGCTCGTAGCTATGCTTTCCCGGGCCGCCAGGGGGGTTGGGATTGAGTGGAATCCTCCACCTCGTCCCGAACCCTCCCGTTTGGATGATTGGTACCTCGGTGTGGCTCGTGCTGGTGTGCAGGGTCCCACCCTGGTACCATTCTTCCGGGATGTGCATGATTAGCTCACTCAATCCGGAAGCGGTCGAGTGGCTCATCCTCCTTCACCACCCTTGATGGTGGAGCAGCCATGGGCTACTCGGGGGTCCCCCAGGTGGAGAGGTCCTCAGGCTTCTTTCTCCTGGCAGGGTAACCCGGTGCTCCCTTCACGGGCCTGTAGGCATTCATTGGCTCTTGTCGGTGATGCTTATAAGGCCTGTGGAGAGGCTGCCTCCTCCGTGCACGCCATAGCTTTGCTGCAGGTCCATCAGGCCAAGGCACTGAAGGCCCTGCACGAGGGTGGTCACGACCCGGAAGTTCTCAGGGAACTCCGTACCGCAAAGGACCTCGCGCTTTGTGCGACGAAGGTTACGACGCGGGCTCTGGGTCGTGCGATGTCTACCATGATAGTCCAAGAGCGCCATCTGTGGCTGTGTCTGGCCGACATGCGTGATGCAGACAAGACCCGGTTCTTGAATGCTCCGTGTCCCAGTCCGGCCTCTTCGGCGACGCGGTGGAAACTTTCGCCCAGCAGTTTTCCACCGCCAAGAAGCAGGTGGAGGCTGTCTGTCACATCCTGTCGCGGCGCCCTGCTGCTGCCTCCACCCTCGCACCGCCGCCCCAGCCTCAGCCTGCTCATCAACGAGGGCAGTCCCCGGCTGCCGCTCCCGTTCCTCCGCAGCCCCATCAGCGGCCTTCACATCGGCAACGTCGAGGAGCTGGCAGTCGAGAGCCCACCCAGCCCGCCCAGACCTCTGCAAAACCTGGTGGAAAGAGGAAATGCAAGAGGCCCTAGGACCGGCGACCCAGGGATGGAGGAGTCTGCTCTTCGGGAGATAGTGAACGCACCACTCCTTCCCCCGGAGGAGGGCCGGGTGGAGAATCTTTTGTTTTGTGTTCAACCGCCACTGGCCTCACCCACACACTCGACAAAAGAGCAGATTTCCCTATCTCTGGGGGGTCCCTTGAGGGGACGAGGTGTTGTGAACAGACCTATAAAAAGAGCCATGTTACACACTTACTCTTCTCTCATTACAGGTAGCAGTTCGAGAGCCAGGAGGACGACCCCACGGACTTCCTGCCTCACTTCTGCCCGAACGCAGGTAAGAGTGTCAAGCACTCGGACCCCCCCCCGCAAGGAGTGCCCGTAGAGCAGGTCTCCAGGCACGCTGTGGTTTACACAGACGCCTCTACCACCGGGTGGGGTGCCACGTTCGACAGGCATGTAGTGTCAGGGGTGTGGACGGAACCCCATCTGCATTGGCACATCAACTGCCTCGAGCTGCTAGCAGTACGTCTGGCTC
>JAUMHG010000064.1:6302625-6330918 GCA_032359395.1 Enteromius anoplus
AGCTTTCCCAGGAGGTCTCCCATCCAGGTACTGACCAGGCTCAACCCTGCTTAGCTTCAGTGGGCAACCAGGCTTGGACTGCAGGGTGATATGGCTGTGGTCTTTGACCCTACCACTGGGGACCCTACGGTGGCCCACCAGAATTTAAAAAAGCAAACATAAGCTCACAACATCGACATTAAGCCACAACACAACGGAAATGCTCCCGACCACTAGTGGGGAGTTGGTCTGCAGAAACAACTATTGTGCGCATGTCTTGAGTATTCATGGGCAGTCTTTACCTGTTTTTATAGTTTTGATGCTGACATTAAAACCATCCCTTGATGTTATGGCCCACAAAATGGCCAACACAGCACCCTGCGCCCGATACTTTCTGTGCGTGTATGTATGTAGTTAACCATATTTGATACGATTCAGGGCAGAGCCTGGCAACCTTGAAGTACAGATAAGTGTTTGCTGCATATGTGCGTGAATGTCTATCTTTGCAGCTGGATGGAGAGAGAAAGAGAGAGAGAGCTCTAAGAGGGAATCGTCATTTGCTGTCTATTTACTTACTGATTACTGATTTGTTTTAATCTTGCTTACCTATAAACAGGAAGGACTAGGGGTGTAGAATATGGTCAGAATATGTGCTTTATAAGTAATAATAAACGGTCAATATATTAATAATAAGCATGCTAATAAGCAACTAGTTAAGAGTGATAATTGGACCCAACACTAAAGTGTAACATAACATACATTTTACCCTGCAAAGAAAATATGACTTAAAAATGGAGCGGGATAACAATCTGAATAAGAATTACTTCTCAGTCACCTCAGCCCTGATCATTCGAGTGTCAAGGCATTTTTCAGATGATGTCTGTAAAATAGGTTCTCTTGAGGGAAGACATTAGAAGCTGGTGTTCTCAGATGAAAGCTTTTAAGAGAAATGCCACAAAGATTCCTGTTAACACCAAAGGAGGGGCAAAGGTGAGCAGAGGTGAAGAGGCGCTTGCTGCAGTAATTACAGCTGCACACCATTAAACATGCATGCAGAGACAGAGCGAAAAAGAGGGAATGAGAGAGTGAGAGTGAATCTACAACAGCAAATTGCAGTACCAAAGACTCAAGTGTCGTCTCCTGTCTCCTTTTAACTCCAATTAACACCGGCTACACACACACACACACTGTAGCCTCTCTTCCAAAACCAGCAACTATTACTCGTGCAGCATCGCAACTGCAATAGGGAGGGAAATAATTATTATTTTCAAGGGTTAGGATGGTTAGGAGGTTGTATTAGTGCTAATTAACAAGATAAACTTAATAATTATTTGAAAATACGTTAGAGCTTTACCTAATTTCAGAACCATTTTTGGTTCACTTGATCCTACTTGATTCTTTTATCAGACTGAATGTGTAATTTTAATTTTACAGTTGAATATAGAATTAGCAACATATATATCTCTGCATCTGCCAGGTATGGGATGAGGCAGTGTGATTAAGTTGCCTAACTTTTAGTAACCTTCATGTCAGGAGTGTAATGCCTATGATGCCTTATACTGCGGCCTAAAGAGGCAGTTCCCTATTACACAACAGCGGTGTGATGCCTGCAGTCATTACTGATAGCTGCTCATCTGCTGCCATTTCTCAGCATCTTCTCATTTGTTTCTCCCATTGTGACACACAAGACAGAGTGAATAATTCAGCAGGACTGCAGGCACATGTGCAGCAAGATACCCCTGCCCCCTGGCTTTATAGCTTTCTTGTCCTTTATTTACTCTGGCACATGCTCATTTCTCAAAAATCATCATCCTCCTGCAGCTCCTGTGAGTGTGGATCTGTCAGACACATTTATATTTTATGTGTCTTTACAGCATTATTTGTAATGCATTACTGCACCAAACATCATCACAAGAGAATGTGTGTGTGGGACAGAGAGGCAGGCATCAGATCTCTCTCAAGCAGGTTTTATGGGTATCTTTTCTTTCAAATGAAACATACAGGCAGATGGGTCTCTCACTGACACACACACACACACACACACACACACACACCATCTGAATCAAACTGGTATGCTTTTATGAGATGCTAATGATATTCAAATGTATTCAGTGCGATGCGTCTGTGCAAGCTGCTCTCAGAGGAAGCCATTCCCATATATGGACAAGAGGTTCCAACACTTCCTGTCACGCTCTGAATGCCACTAAAATGAACAGATTTCACACTGCAAAGAAAGAGAGAGAGACTGTGTGTGTGCCTGTGTGATTAATGTGCATCTCTGTTCTCTGAGGGTTTGTCTATTAACTCACCTCTACCTTACACTGACCACACACACACACGTCTCAGGCTGCATTAGAACAGCATCAGCAGTTAATTAAACAGCCCATTTCACACCTGGTGTGAGAGCAGAACTCAACACGCCTCAGTCCATATGCTGCCCCACGCACACACACACACAAACACACACACGTCATTGTTTTTTGGTGCACTCACATGGTTCATTCCGTAAAACAGCAGATATCATGACCATTTGAACACACATCAGTTTTGTTCTTTCCACAGCTGGATCTCAGTTGAGATTAAGGCACATAAGAGACTAATCCTATACATTCTACTTGGGCAGCGACTCCACACGCTGCACAAGTGCACAAGGAACCAATCCCACATCTTTTTCCAGGTGTAATACGGTAATGAAGTATAAAAATACACAACATTTTACAACCATTACTAAAAAAAAAAGAAGTTATAACTTCATTAAAATGCCCTATTATCTATTCTTTTCAGCATCAAATGAATTAAACCTCTATATCTTGCTTTGTCCATCCTTGCTGGGAAATTTTAGGACTGCTCTATTTTCAATCAATATCTTTAAAAATGACACCAGTTTATGGAATAGAGTTACAATCATTTAGGTGAGTGACAATAAGCTTGTGTCATGTGTGCAGCCTGTTTCTACAGATGGAAGGCCACCAAAAAAAGGGTACCCCTATCCCCCAGGGCCACGTCTGCTGCTCCCTCTTTTCAACCAGAACTAGAGACTTACTTCTCCCCTCTACTCCTGAGTCTTTGCCTCTGCTGGATAAAGGATGAGCCCTGTAATATCCAAGTCCACAAGGAGCAGTTAATTAATCACACACACCACACCTGCTGTGAGAGAGACAGATTGGCCGTGTTTAGAAATTAATACTTGTGTATTGCATACTGCAACTTTTTTTCCTAATATTGTCTATATGCAACCATAAGCATTTTTCATTGGCATTGTATCCAATTATCTCACAAATAAATGGTTGTGTAATAATGTAAGGGAAATAAATTGCATTTGTAATCCAATTTTGAGTATAGTCGACAGGGTTAATTGGACCACCTCTGATTATCATATTGGAGGAGAAAATGTAACTTTGAAATACAGACAACTATGAAAATAACTAAAGAAAAAATACACAAGTGCATACTCGCATACATAGCTAATTGTAAAACATATATATATATATAATTTAGCTTGTGCAGTATACATATTTATTTTACATTCATTAAAAAAAATAAAAAAATAACTACAATTAATTTATTAATTGATTATTTTCACAGGTTAACATACTCCAAAGTACAATTTGTTTTTAACAGGAAATCTCATAGCAGGAACTGTAGGTTTGGTGAAGTCAGCCTACACCCGTCCTGGCTTTATTCAGATCACTGTCACTCACCTGTTTACCCAGTCTGTAAGCTCATGCGGCCCACCTACAGCTGTCTGGACTGGAGACAAATCAGACAGACACTGGGAAGAGGCGTTTTTAGAGCTGTTTTTAACAGTGAGAGTGACCTAATCATAATGTGCATCAACTGTCTGTTTTTAAATGCCACCCACAGATGGGCTACAGATACAGACACAATGAGAAAGAGAAACAGAAGGCAGAGTTAACGCAGGTGATGAAACACAGCTAGATGAGAGCTAGTGCTAAGAATCAGCATAACAACTCCACCCTGCAGTTTATCCTGAACAAGAACCACCCAACCGCTCAAAAAGGAAGATACAATATGGTCAACCAGAGTTTGCATTGCATTGCATTCATTAACTGTCAGGTAGCCTATCTCACAAACTTTTTCAAATTCAGAGACTACTTGAAGCAGTTTGTCTTCAGAACACAGTTTAACCGCGAGGCTTGTGACTGTCCAACTGACTACCAAGTAAATTACACTGTCAAGGCCCAGAAAAGTACAAAAAAACATAGTCAGAATAGTCCATCTGCCATCAGTGGTCCAACCCGGAACGTTATGAAGTGGCGAGAATACAAAAATAATGACTTTATTCAACAATTTATCTCCTTGTCTCCGTACCACAATTTTAGAGAGTATCCACTGGATGCAAACCGTGTATGCTGTTCTGTGTCAGCTGTGCCGCATGGATATGTCCTCTGCATTTATTTAAGCTTCCATTTGAATGAAAACAGTGTATTTGTGTGGTGCGACTGATACAGAATATATGCAGTATCCACAAGTCATCCTGTCTTAGGACTGTCTTACACACAAGTTGGGAGGGACGTTGTAGAATCTTCATTTCACCTGACTTGCATGTCTTTGGGCTGTGGGAGGTAACTGGAGTACCTGGCTTAAACCCAGGCTGACAGAGAGAGCATGGAAACTCCACACACCTGCTGGGGCTCAAATTGGGGACATTCATGTTGTGAGAGGGGTCACAGACATCTAGCCACAGTGCCACCCCGATTGTGGACTTTTAAATCCAGCATTTCACACAATGTATTAGGTTAAATAAAATTAAGAGCAGGGTGCTGGATCCATTCACGCCAAAGCTTTCTCTATGTGGACAGCTCTTTCTGGGTCTGCTGAAGAGCACTCAGAAAAGACAGGAAGCATGTGGTATTCTGGCAGACTGTTAAAGACTGCTTCCCTGCTGAGACAGTGTCTACAAACACAGCCGAGCACCATGTAGAGAATGTGTGTGTACCTTCTTTAGGGTACATACACAAACAACATTCTCTGTGTACACTGACACACAAGATGAACATACACGTGGCCACACAGTAAAGCAGCAGCAACTGGTCACTTCTTAAAGTCCAACAGTTAAATGGATCTTTAAACCCAAAAATGGAAAATCTGTTATCATTTACACAAGTCATTCTGTATGAGAGCTTTTCTGTATTCCAAGTATGCTGGTAACCAAACAGTTGACAGCAGTTACTGACTTAGCCACTGTGTGATGATCATTTGAATCAGGTGTGTTTGATTACGTTGGCATACCATGTTATCATGTTGCCCTATCAGATAATGACTCTGCAGGCAGCGTACCACCCAATAACAATTTAATAAGTAAATTTGACATTTCTATAGTACTAAATTCTAGCATTGAATGTGGAAATAACGTTTTTAAACAAACTGATCTTTGCTTTCAGATACCTTAGCTCAACTGTTACAGAATCAAACCCACAGGACACCATTATGCTACCTACAAAAATCAGATGAGGATATCTCAGCAAACATGATGTGACATGATCACTGCATTCGGAAATGCCTTGTTGCCTTCCTACCTTCATACGCAGCCTATAGAGGCAGCGTTTTTCAGCTTTTGTTCACAGCTAAGATGTGCAGCGTTAGGGGGTTGGGGTACTTTATCTTACAGAACTTTTTCCAAACATAATAAATAGTTTTAGAAGTAGCAAAATTAAATCTTTGCTCAGTATACAGTTATTTCACTTAATATCTATTGGGCCCCTAGGAGCCAACAACATTGGATCATGAACTGAGAAATGAACTACTGATCCTGCTGAGATAACGCCCCTGTAGTCCAGCATGACCAAGACTTGCAGGGAAAACCAGACTTCATTCAGTCCAGTTTGAATTCCACTAAAGGGTCATTATCATAGTAATAAAGAGACGGCACCCAGGGTACATCTGTGTCCTTGGAGCACTGACACATGGGTCGGGGATCGAATGTCAGGGGGTCACAGCTTACCTCTGGGTTCCTCTGCCTGCTTGGCCAGCTTGCGGAGAGCGGCGGCAAATCCCGAGTGGGCGGACTGAGATGCAGGACTGCCATTGGGCACAATAGAACTGTTGAGGGGAGATGGGGTGAGGGGACTGACTGTCGCCGTGGTGCGGGTTGCTGTGGAAATCATGCCTAACGATGGTGACTTTGGCTCATGGCTCATGCCTGAAGAAGACGGAGAAACAGAGTGAGATATTAGAAGCAATAAACAGGATACATGGACCCTAACACTGACGGTTTGAGGACGTAAACAGCCTGACATACAAAAAAAAAACACCGTCTGACCCCGACAGCTGCAGGACAGAGGTGAAGAAGAAGAGGTCAAAGATTATGCCCAAGGTCAGCTTGTCTGTCCTCCAGCATTCACAAACACACACACACATATACTCAAAGTACGTACCAAAACATGAAAACATCATCAACAGATTAAACATGCTGTGTCCGTTTCATTTAGACTGCTAAAATACAGAATCACTGGTTTAATCTGGACCAAAACCCAGCTAACACTGTGCGATTTTGGCCATGATTCTGAAACAACTTTTGAAAATCCTAAAAGATTCATATAATCTTAGGCTACAATCCACAGTCATAGTCTCTGGTTTGACATGTTCACCGACAGCCAATTAACAGCCGCTGCAATCAAATTTCACCCCCAATGAAATTCTTGAATCGTTAGAAGATTTGCAACACAAAAGTGCAGTAGTGTTTGTGTGAGAAATGTCGCTTTATGCGGTTGTCAACAGAGATCCGTTGAAAAACACCATTGATTAATAATAACAATCGGATAACACCCAATGTATAAAGTTAACCAAGATGACCAAGAGGCTCCATGTTTGTTTGTAGGCAGGATATGCCGTAACATTCAGTCACTCTTTTGCTTTCACTGTAGTAAAAACTATCGGTTCTTAGAGCTGATCAACCGGGGTGAGAGACAAACAGACATACAGAGGAGCTCTCTGAAAACCTGTTTAGCCACTGCACTACACACAAACTGCTCAGAGCAATTAATAATGAAATAAACAACAGCAGCAGCACTGAAATGCTGATCCTCAGACTGACACTTCACACGGCACAGATGTACGGCGCTACTGTGTTCACATTCCAGATCACAGATGCAAGATGGGAGTCTTGTGAGCAAACACACTAGCACACAATCTCAACACCTTTACATTAATGTCACACACACACAGTCTGTCTGTTTGCTCAGTTCAAAAACGGTCACTCTTTCAGATAAAGCAACACACACATGCACACACAACACAATCCCTTTCGGTCAAGTGAAACGTTCAGTGTAGCAGCTGCTGCAAATTCACATGACCCTCCTCCTCTCCACCCATAATTCCTCTGCCCCTCTGAGATAACACAGAAAGAGAGACGGGGGAGGGTATACCCTGTCCTTCTCTCCCCCTTTCTGTGTGTTTAGAAAGATCCTGATCCAGAGGTGGTGGCATGTTCTGACATGCTCTCTTCCACTGCAACAATCTCCTTCCCCCTCGCACTCTCAAAGGCACATCTGTGCTCCACCCCCTATATAAACAGCAAGACAGATGAGAACAAGTACTGATATACACTATGCACTGATTTTACCACTAAAAGCATTTTAACCCAAAAAGAAAATGCATGTATCCCTTCACTCTGGTTGTTTGTGTTTCATATAGGAGGGGACCACTCCATTTCTTTTGGAGTGACAGGAACAATAATCCCATTATTACTATACTCAAATAACACCTAAAAGCTGTAACATGTAAAATTACTTCCTTGCACTACTGGTTAAGCATCTTGTTTAGAAATGACCCAGTTTGAACAAACTACAAACTCTGAACAATTCTAATAAGCTTAGGTGGATACACACTATCTAGCACCATTTTAGCATTTTATCAGCTAATAATGCTTACAGCAGAGCAATATTATCATTATACTGAAATTGTCCTTCATAAATGCAATCCCTCGAGTTTACACCCATCATTTTATTGCAGGAGTGTGCCAACTTTTCTGTCATATTTAGCAAATGGATTATTGTTCTTTTAAGCTCAGAAATGACTACAGTATGATACACTCTTATTTAGGTACATAGACTTTTTCAGGGCCTTTGGCTCAACCAGCCAACACAAAGACAAAGTGTTTGTGTGAGGTGTGTGCAGGACACAAATGGTTAAATTGAAGTCTAGAAGTCATCGCCGTAGGCCACAATGACTCAATTCTCTTTCCTCCTGTTGATGGTCACAGCTTTCTTGCAGAGATATGAAGAGAATGGGGTGAGGGAGGAACTCTTTGCTGCACACATGCTCAAACAATATAGTACCTTACACACAACACTTGTGGATTTTTGCCTTGGTAGTACCAATGCAGACTAGTATTGCTACTTAGTATTGACGCGGTACTGAAGTACTTCTACTTTTGAGATCCTTATTTCCTTCATCCCTAACAAACTACAATACATATAGGGCAGTGGTTCCCAATTCTACCCCCAGCACTTCAAACTTTCTGAAAATCCTGCATTAAATTGAGCCTTGTTTGAAAACGAATCCATGGTAAAAATGAGGAGCAGGAGAACAAAAGTTTCTTTCTGACTTGGTCTGGAACTTCATTAAAAAAATAAAGTTCATCCACTCTTTCTTAACGTTAGGATCCAATGGAAGGATATAAAAAGACAGATTGACACCGCACAGCATCTTGTAATGTTCTAAACCATCTTTAACATTTGGTTTCTGTGTAGACCTTCACCTCTTGTTCTTTACAAAAGATGCGCAAATCGGTGGGCGAGATTAAACACGCAAAGATGTGGAAGAAGGCATAGACCTTCTCCAGCAGAGGCGGTGTTTACCCACACTATTACGCCATAAATTTCACAAGCAGTTGTTTTGACAGACTGGCTTCAATATAAGCTTTTTCTAGATTAAAGAAACTTTTTCTTTTTTAATAACACAATGAACTCTTATATTTCTATTTTGATTTCTTAGTTCATGACCTCTTTAATGTTTAAGCTAGATTTTTGTAATCAAAACAAATTTATAATTATTTAAAATCGTGAAACTATTTAACAGGTTTATGATGTTAAACCAAAAAAAGAAACAATTAAATCATTTTTATTTTCCAAAACCCATTATTCCATTGCACTTTTTGTGGAGTCCTTTTCAATAAATTCTTATAATGAATTATTTAATCATCTAATAATTATTAATATTTTAAACAAAAACAGAACCATGAGATTTCCCCCATGATTTGTTTTTAAAAATGTGTGATAAATAAAAACATTACATTAAAATAAGACTCAGGATTACAATTAAAATTATAGACAAAAAAGTTAAAAGATTGTATAAAAGTTATATATCAGGTTCACAAGTCTCAGGTTCTTCAAGTTAAACGTTATTTTGAAGAGGTTTCATGAAGACCTTTTGTATATGAAAACAGTTTTTCTAAACAAAATGGTGAAATGCTAGTGAAATGAACTCTTTCTGAAGTCCTGCAGATAAAGTTGATGTGGACTGTACTTCTATAGTGAAATGGAAGACACTGAAAAAACCACAAGCATCACACATGCTTGAGAATGCATAGCAGACAAAACAACGCTGTTTTCACACAGACAAACGTAATTTGTCACAATTTGTTTTTATGTACAGCTCTATTAAGTTTTTTTAATCATCCAAAATTAGCTGAATTCTCTCATATTCTGTGTCTGTTGTGACATTGACGTGCTGTTACCCAGTAGAGAGAGTAGATCTGAGAGCATCTGTAGATCTGCATCTGTTTCAATTGGATATCTCATCAGACGATAAAGATACCACAAATGCAACAAAAACATGTTGAGACAGCAGCTCAAAATCTCATAAACAGTTTTAAACACTCTCCTTGATCCTGACTGTATTTAATCATTCATTCATGTTATTTGTATTATTATTTTTTTTATTTAATTTTTTAACCCCTGAACGAGCATTGATAAATGTCAGTGTTTACGAATCTTAACTAATCTACGGATGTGCTGTAATGTGAATGCTGAAGGGCCACTGCCTTTTAGACACAATCACAAGCACAGGCCAAGGTATAAAGCAGACAAGGGCTCTAGTGAGCAGCTCGCATCTGACCTGACCATGCGTAAACACAGAGAGACAATAATCCCGGTGGCTCCGCTATGCTGCGGCCTTCTGCTGAGATAAGAGGTGTGCTGCCCTGGAGAGCGTTTAATCTTTAACCAGCAACAGATTTGCCTATCAGCTCATTAAAGCAGTCCAGATCTGCAGGACAGAGCTATCTACTGTCATTCATCTGGAATTACCCGTGTGTGTGCGTGACTCGGACTAACATGGCCCTCGGGGAGAGTGTGCGAGGATATACACACAGACATACAAACACATGCTTGACCCTGAATGACTGGTTTTATCACTGTAGTGTGAATAGATGAGATGGCACACAGATCCACACACATAGCAAAAGGGAAACTACAGTCTGCACAAAACCAACACAACACTCCCCTTCCACAGAGCACTATCTACAACTCTACGCAGACTCATCTTTATGACACACACAGCAACAGACTGCACATATGCTGACTGATACATGAGATAATTTCACACATTCACCCTTTTTTTACAATACCTGCTAGTGCAGGGGTCTCTTTTTCAGGCCTAGGATCTTTTGTTGGATAGATACTGAGTAAGCAAAAAAATTAAAAATAAAGACTTTGGCCTACAATGACATGCATTGATGTATGCCTCATGATAAAGTACGTATACACTGCAGTAACTGCTAAATATACTACTTCTCCTGTGCTAGTTTGTTTAATTATCAAATTACAGCTGTGATGATCATCATCAGTAGATAAAGAGTTGAATTGTGAGTAATGTTTAAATTCTGAAAAATTACCAGTGCTTTCTGGAATCACCAGATATGGGGCTGATACATGCTGCTAGAGAGAAAGAAATACATGAGCTACTTCAGCCGTGCAGCTTTGCACACAGATACACACCATATGACATTCAGCTGATCTGGCAGCTGGCTGTGGCACTTCCAGGTGGTTCATAATGAAGCCTTTCTCCTGTGTGTGCGTGTGTGTGCGTGTCCCATGTACACAGCCTATTGAAAACAGCAATAGCAGAACAACAGTGTGTGAGCACTGCAAGGAGTAAAGAATGCTGCCTTTTTGTGCATTGTGTGGGTGTAGAGGATTTTGGGCCACCACTGTTGTGGCCCCTAAGGGTTTCCTGTCAGCTGAGGACAGTAGACTAGCGGAGGCCGAGCCGTAAGTGATAGTGTGACTTTAATCTCTTCCCCAGTACCCTGCTGTTTCACCCTACCGTTTGACCCTCGAGCCCTCCAACAAGCTTACACACCAAGACAAGACGGTCACAGACCTGGACAACACAAACAGAGGGAGCGCCATGTTGTATGAACTCTGGGCTGATAAGGCAAGGTCCGGGCAAGTGTGTGTCTTATCTCCGGCTTCAGTGCCGCTCTCGCTGCATTTGTTTAGCTGTGTCTTATCGCCACTAGAGGGATTACAGCAGCTACTGTCACACACTGCTGCTGTGTTCTCAACACTCGTGTCTGAGGCCAAAACTGCTGCTGTACGTCTCACACACACACACAAAGCAGTTCAAATCCACTGGGTTGTCCATCCAGTGTTCCCTGAAAATTCATGACAAGCAAAAAAAACAACACAATGTAACAATATTAAATTATTTTCTAACTAAATGTCTCTTCATTTGTGTCTTTCCTCAAAAAGCAAGTCCTCCTTTTAGATGTTTACTGTACTTTACAGCTTGCATTTAGCACTGCAAATCTTTTATAGGACAGACAATTTGGTCAAAATGATGATCCTCTGATTGAACAAAAATACTTTGTGTGAAAATGTAATAAAGGCAGCTTAAGATTCTATCAAAATGAACAGTTAAATGTGTCATTATGTTGTCTTTAAATCAATAAGCTTTTTTTTACTGTTGTATTACACCACATCAAATTCACCCTTGAAAACATGATTTCTCTGGCATGTTTGAGTGACACACAACACTGCCGAGTCTGATACGAAGGTGCTGACAGTTAAAAGGTTTGGTTTCCAGGTCGCGGATGCTGAATGCTGCAACATGTTGAGGCCGATCTGGTGTCAAAGATAACATCAGATAACAGCTGGGAGCCGGGGACGCCCGTCACCACCCGCCCTGAATATTACCCAGCATGCCTAAGCATTTGCATATGCAGGGATAAGGCTGTGTTTGACTAGGGCGGATAGGCAAATCAGAGTACACTCTCTCTGTGAGCTGAGGTCGTCACGAGATTGAACGATATGTAACTGACGGTTGCTTGAGCGCGCGTGTGGTCTGTTGTGTGACTGCCTCGTAGCTAGAGCTTGCACAGGAAGTGCTCACTTAGCTGGTTTCTATTCATACCTACGCTATGTGGTTTGGTACAGCCACACAAAACGAGAAAATAAGTGTGTGCTAAGTGTATTCAAACACAACCCCCAGAGGGCGCTATCACACATGTAGGTGAAGATCGGAAGACCGTGTGAAACTAGACGCATAACCAAATAACAGAGCTTTTGGTTACAATTTCTTCTCTTATTTTTATGCATTACGGCTATACCTTTAGTTTCTTGTCATTTATGCTGTTCATAAAACAGCTGATGTTTAACATTTGGATGAATGAACGTAAAACAATTAACAAAAAAAAACAACAAAAAAAACACTGCATCATATTCCTACCCAATCCATGCGAACTTCAGATATTGTATCATAGAACATCAAACGCAAATACAGAGAAGAAAAGAGGAAGTCTGTCAAAAGTATACTGAAAGTGCCTTGCGGTTAACAAAAGACAGCGAGGCTGGGGGTGTGAAATATACAAAACAATGTTTCCACTGCAGAAACCTCAACTGCTTGCATTTCACTGTATTCAAAGTTACATTTTTAACATTATCACAAATTTTTGCTTCATGTTTGCAAACACTGCTTTGTATATATTGGGTAAATATGCTGTATGAATTATGCTTAATTTCAGCATGTGTGTCAGCGGTGTCCAATAATGGTTCTGGAAGTTTAGCTCTAACCTGCAAGACAACACATTTGGACTAGCTAAACAAGGCCTTCAGGATGACTAGGCTGGTGTGTTGAAGAAAGCTAAAAACTGGCCCTCCAGGGGCAGGACATCCTTCACGCCATATGTAACTTGTTTGTGTGAGGCTTCAAGTGTCATCCGTTTACATTTGCTTTAGCTATACAAAAGCGGTTTGTTATACTGCTTTATATTGTAAACTGGTATTTGTTATCAAATGGTTTGTAGTGCATTTTAAACCCCATTTACTGCATTTTCTTATTCTCATACCTGCTGATTTATCAGATGTCTTGCGCATAAATAGAAAAAAAGCTTACTTCCATGTTGCAAAATAAGGTTGGTATGTGAATGTCTAAACTGATATAAAAAATGGCCATCCTGTAGGCATCGCATTTTCTAGATCTAGACATTCAAATCTGCTGGCAATTTGCTGTATACTATGTGAAGAGATATAAAGGGCAGTGTGCTCAGAGACCGCAGGACACAGATGAGAGCACTCATTTGGTTCCATAAGAGGTACATAAAAAAAAAAGGAGCAAGAGGGAGGGGACAAGGGTTCGAGAGGGCAGCAGGGGGTGTCTGTGAGCTTTTCAGCGGGGGTTTGCCCTCTGCAACGGCCCACAACAGACAGGTGCTTTACGACATGTTGACACAGCTGCTCTGCCACTTCCTGTTGATCTTTCTACACAAGAACGTCCGTCGACAAGCATGAGGACCCCCACGTGGGCACCCGAAGAGAATACCCATCCCAATTATTTCAGAAAATCTGTTGCACATAAGAAGAAGAAGAAAAAGAAAACTTGGCAGGAACACAGCCTCATTACAATCAAATCCGCCTGCAGTTCTGCTGTACATCTCATCAAGAAAGCAGCTTCGAAGTGCTGTTCTGCGTCCATTCGTACTGACATGAGAGTAAGGTCATGGCTTCGAGAGTTAGTCAAATGTTAGCTCAAAAAAGGCAAATGTGCCGTGCCTCCTCCAGCATAGGGCTATGGAAACACATGCAAACGCAGGGGTGTGTTAGCGACCGCTCTACTGGAAGTCTTTTCAAGGATTTGGTTGTGATGAGGACATGCAAAACTGGGTCAGTCTTTTTCTTTAGGCACTCAATGTAAACACCAGAGATTACAGCGGCAGGCTTAATTACTTTTACTAGACCCACAGCTGCCTTTTACTGCCGACAAACTGTCATCACGTTCAAAAAGTGACAAGTGGCATTACAACAACACAGGGAAGTTATTAGACACTGGAATAAAAGAGTAGTAAACAAAATCAGAAGAGACTCTGCTTTCCAAAAACCAACAGATAACTAAGCGTTTACCAAATTATGCACTGTTGAAGATACTGCTGTAGGCTTTTATGTAAACAAGCTTTTCAAGAACGTTAAGCTACAATATGTTAATGAATGAACTCAATAACACAGCGGTATATGTCCATGAGATAGTGTCATACTACACACAAATCTCCAGTAATGTTACACGAATATCATCCATGAATGCACCATCACTCATTCTGTACATGATCAGGGCACATGACCCAAAAGTATGTAAACATGTATTTATTTATTTATTTATAAATAAATAAAGGCATGGGCTTTGGCTAAGATAGATAGATAGAACACTTAAAACCGCACAAAAACTGTATGTTTATTGGACACCACTATTAACGCAATGAATTAATAATGAGAATGAATAAGCTTACTGTTGTGATAATTGTACAGCGAGTACAATATCTGGGCTGTAAATCCTAATCCTAGAAAGCTGCGTTCAGGGATATCATAGTAGCATCATCAGTCGCTGACTCATGACGCCCTTAATTGCTGCTGTCTAGAAAGGGAGCAGACTAGGTTTTGAAACACAGCCCTGGCTATGACTCTTATAACCGCTACTCTAACACTTGTTTTTATGCTTATTTTCAAAAAAATAAATAAAGCAAGCTAGATCCTTTTGAGATCAATGTTTATTCATCCGCGTAATGGAAGCACACACACACATACACACGCGCGCGCACACACTAAACAATGCACACGCGCGCGCCAACACGCACACACACAATACACACGCACGCTCTCGTTGAGCGCTGACTCTCTTTATACTGCGACGGTTCCTTCTCTTTCGCTTATATAAAGCCACCATTTAGACTATCAATCTTTTAAAGCGCAATAATACATAAATAGATAAATATACAATCTTCTCACCTGTAAAGAGAGTAAAATCCTATTTCCGTATTATAAATGGAAAGGAGACGCGTTTATCCATCGTATCACAGCGTTCGGCAGTACATTGTTGACACACTCGTCGACGGAGAGCCGAGCGGAGCCGGTGAGGGGAGGAGCTTCCTGTCTGATGTGGGTAGGGCTTACGTGAGGAGTTTCCCGCCTCAGGGGAAAGACGTAACCAATCCTCCTACATCAAGTGGAGTGCGTAACTGCATGCTACGTAACTACGTCAGCGTGACTAAATTGATATTCATGAGATAACTATTTAGCATAGTGAGGAGAAGGGGGAGGGGTAACGAGCACCTGCTCTCAGGGGTCGGGCGGACCCCACATTAAGTGCCACTTTTTCGAATTAAATTCTCCTCACACAAAATTAGATATCCATAACTAAGCAAGAAAGTTGACTACACTCAACGGTGGATGAAAATATGATATATGTGATGTAACATAACCTATGCATATTACGCAATATATACTTTACAAAATAATTCCCGTAAACAAGCTAAGAAAAAAATATGTATTGCGAAAAGCGCAATACTAATTAATATTAAGACTTGATGTGAGATTCAGTTAAATGAGCAGCAGGGGGCAGCACTCTCACCCATCAGGGATTCCCAATTCTCCAGTGAGTTCATAATACTCCTTAGGGACGCTGTCAGTGACACACTTACTTTATTATATCAAATACATGCATTCAATATGAAATATAAACACAAAACATCAGATATCCTGAAATTTAACAAAACACAGTTATAATGTAATGTTATAAAACTGGGAGAAACCTCCAAAACCCACTGAGAAAATAGTGTGCTGTGTCCATCAGCATCTCAACTAGTACATCAGCTTCACTGGAAAGATGTAATTACAGGAATTAGTGAGCAGTATGGCTTTGTGGTTTTATCAGCCTCAAATTAGAACTAACCAGCATAAACAGCAAAAGTCTGTATTTTTAGCAGGGCAGATACCTCCATCACTGGTTTATCTGCTTGTAAGCTACTTTCTACTGTATGATGTGAGGAAATCTGTTTTCCCACGGTTCTATGGTTCCAGTGTAGTTCCTCTTCTGCAGTTTAGTGGTATTTGGCATAAAAATTAAGGTGCATTACTGCCTCCAACTGGTAAGGAGCGTGCATCAAAAACCTCACTGAATTGTGCACAAATTAATATTCTTTTATCTTTTAATTATTTTTTGAGAAATATTTGTTAGAATTGATTTGTATGTTTCTGAAGTGTAGTAATATTTTTTTTTCTTTCATTTTCATATTTGGACAGAAATATGAGACCATCCCTTGTCGTGTATTCATTATTTGCCATTAGGAACATGGGACCTTGCGAACATAGGACCTTTTGTCCTATGTTTATAATTGCCATAGAAATCTAGGGAATATAGGAATGACACTGGTATGACTATATGGTGTATTCATAGATTGAATTCTGAAGTGATATGAATGTATAGAAAAATTAAACAAGACCAAGCAACATCTGCTGCTATTTTACTTCTACTCTGTCTTAAAGGTATAAAAGCAGTGTCAGAAAAAAATTAATACATAGCAGAGAATTTAAATTGTACATTATTGAACAACTTTTGCATATCTGATGGGGACATGCCCTTTTTTCCTTCTCTTTGCAAGTGGATTAGAGAGAGGAAATGTAGGGCTGTCTCTTTCACTGTGACATTCAAGGGAACAACCCACTTCTCAAGCAACTTGACCGACACTTCCCTGGGATCTTAGCCAGGGCACATCTGAGAGGCACCCTTACTTTTGTCAAAACATAACACTCTCCAGTGGAACAGATCCTCTGTGTGTGAATGCAGTGGGTACAGAAAGTACTCAGACACCTTTATTTTTCACTCTTTGTTATATTGCAGCTATTTGCTAAAATCATTTAAGTTCATTTTTTTCTTCATTAATGAACACACAGCACCCATGTTGACAGAAAAACAAAGAATTGTTGACATTTTTGCAGATTTATTAAAAAAGAAAAACTGAAATATCACATGGTCCTTTGCTGTGACACACATATTTGACTCAGCTGTCTGATCATCCTTGAGATGGTTCTACACCTTCATTTGAGTCCAGCTGTGTTTGATTACACTGTTTGAAATTGATTAGGAAAGCCACACACCTGTCTATATAAGACCTTACAGCTCGTAACTGACCTTCCTAGAGCTGGCCGTCCGGCCAAACTGAGCTATCGGGGAGAAGAGCCTTAGTGAGTGAGGTAAAGAAGAACCCAAAGATCACTGTGACTGAGCTCCAGAGATGCATGTAGGAAGTCAACCATCACCACCAGTCTGGGATTTATGGCAGAGTGGCCCGACGGAAGCCTTTTCTCAGTGCAAGATCCATGAAAGCCCACATGGAGTTTGCTAAAAAAAAACACCTGAAGGATTCCAAGATGGTGAGAAATACGATTCTCTAGTCTAATGAGACCAAGATAGAATGTTTTGGCCTTAATTCTAAGTTGTATGTGTGGAGAAAACCAGGCACTGCTCATCACCTGTCCAGTACAGTCCCAACAGTGAACCATGGTGGTGGCAGCATTATGCTTTGGGGGTGTTTTTCAGCTGCAGGGACAGGAGGACTGGTTGCAAAAGATCCCAAAATACAGGTGTGACTCCTGGCCATATTAGATCAAAAGGGTGCTTCTACTAAATACTGAGCAAAGGGTCTGAATACTTAGGACCATGTGATATTTCAGTTTTTCTTTTTTAATAAATCTGCAAAAATGTCAACAATTCTGTGTTTTGTTTTGTTTTTTCTTTCAAAATGGGGTGCTGTGTGTAAATTGAGGGAAAAAATAAACTTAAATGATTTTAGCAAATGGCTGCAATATAACAAAGAATGAAAAGTTAAGGGGGTCTGAATACTTTCTGTACCCAGTGTATGTGTGTAAACACAAGACGTCAGCTTGCTCATCTACTTTAGCCTTCGTGTCAAGGAGAGCAGGTTCAGCTGACAATATAATCCTGAGAAATGTGGAGTACAATGTTATGGCTTTAGTCTTTTATCTGCATGCCTGCAGGACAGCCGCCTCAACTAGAAATGGGAGGGTTATTTTGAAAATGCATTGATTACAAATGACTAACTACCAGGTACAAATGGATTATTGAGACTTTTTTTTCCCACAAATTTGTTTTGATCCCCCAGGGTGAGTTTTTTTTTTTTTTTTTTTTTTTTTAAATGATGTTTTCCCTTATTGTTTCCATGGTGACGTGTCATGCTTATCACATGAAATACCGTAGCCACGTAAACACTGTATGACATGATGTATCACTTTTATGTAGTTTTTTCCTTATTTATTAAAAATATTCACACACTTGCTTTCCATGCCATCCACCATCTGACACTCCAATTCATGAGCGTATTTTGTCGTTTAAAAATTTTAATAAATAATTTGATCATGTTTGTTCACGCTGCAATTTTCAGTTCCTGTCAGTCAGATTTACAGCACATAAATTCCTCCCGCAATACATATAAGTAACTTGTGAACTGGGAGAATAGAGCAAACTGCATAGCTAATTGCACTATGTGTATCTGGTTTGAATAAAACACGACCACAAATTACAGTATATTTGAATCGATTGTTATTGCTACTTTCATAGACATCCATGTGTATTTTACAAGATTTAAATGTATTGTTGTTCTTGAACTTGTATTTAAATATCTGACACCTAAAATAAATATTATGTGGTTAAAGACGTAGTTGTCATTAAATGACAAGTTCAGATCAATGCCAGCCGAAGTGCAAAAGCACAGTTTGAATTTGGCAGTTATGTGACTTCACTCAACACTGGGACCACACTACCAGAGGTACAGAAATAAAATCCACTCAAAAAGTTAACTTTTGATGGTTGTCCTGTTTTTTAGATTGCTGGACATTCCAATAATTTGATCATGTAAAAAAAATCATTTCTTGTTTAGTTGTTTTAGAGAAATTAAGAATACATGTATTTAATGGCTATATGCGAGAACGCCGCATGCCACCTAGTGTGCAGTGTTCTCCACTAATGGTAGCAGCATAATTTATTTGGTTTGTTAAAACATGTTTATCCCACTAGTAAGCCCCACACTGTCACAAAGCATATCTGTAATCTGAACTGTAACAGAATACAGTTCCCTTTCTTTTGTCCTTATCATGTAACGGCATTCTAAATAATGTGTTGCGTCTCAAGCTAGCATGTTCTACAACACGGCATCAAAGGAAAGAGAGACCATAATGTTCGCAAAGCAGGCTAATTCATTTTGACATTAAACATTCATCACCTGATAGATGGTGTGAGGATGTTTACCAAAAACATACATTTACATTTCATATTCCACAGTGTAAAGTAGAGTCCAGCTCAGCCTGGGGTCTGAAGTGTCAGTGTCAGAATCACCCCTCACATCCTAAAATTTTGAATCGTCTGTCCCTTTCTTGCTCTGGCCTGGGGCAGCTTTCTCTTAATTGAATAAAGGGCTTAAGCTTCAACCTGCTTTTGAAGGATCTTACTACTATTAAATTCATTACAATACATCACCCACCGGAGACAAGGCTGTGGGCAGTGAGTGGGCCCTGAATAAATGAATTAATTAATTAAGAACTCAAAAGAAAGAGAGAACATCTGCCTCTGATCTACCCTGCTCCAGAACCCTCAGGTCAGATCTATGCATAAAGGTAACAACCTCCTTATCATATATAATTTTTCTGATTACTGTCATAAAATCGTATTATGTTGTGCACGTGTATAGAGCATTTGGCTTTTACACTAGGCTTAGCATTTTAACCCAGGGTTAAGGCCATCCTTTTCAAAGAGAGCTAGCACTTTAGGTTAATTAGCTCTGTGTCTCAATCAATGTTAATCACTTTTTAAATATATGCAAATTAAGCAATTGAGCATTAACCAAGGGCTGACAAACACTTTTTGAAATATGTAAACTAAACAACCAAAAATGAATTACTTGCCCAAAAAATTAAAATTAATATTTAAAAAAAATAAATAAAATATGACTATGAAAGCTATACACAGTGAGGCATCAAAAGCCCAACCGTCATGTCTATCCTGACAAATTCAAATCTCTCTTTTATTTCAGTGTGTTGATGTGGTTAGGGTTTGCCCCTCACTCTTTGTATTTCTTTATTCTATTCATATAGTTTAGAAAAAGTCAACATTCCCACGTTTTATTTCATCAGAATACAGAAGCAAATACATTTTCAATTTCTAGCGAAAAAATATTTGTTTCTGCGCACACCACTATTTGTATGACTGAAGTAAGAAAAGAACAGCGTGTAAAGGCAAGACACGGAGGCTAGAGCCTGTTGCACCGCACACACACACACAAACACACCATCTATTCCCACTGCATGCTCAACATCAAAGACCTGCTGACCTTCCTCTGCAAACATACACACAGAGAACTGGCTCACTGTTTGTCTTTCTCTTTATAGCATCGAACAGCGTTCAGAGTCCTTCACATTGTCTGTAATCCAGATCAGGCAAGATTTGGCTTTTTACAGGCACATACAGACGCAGAAGGCTTTCAGCAGGGATTTGGACTGTTCATCACCCAATATGACACACAGTTTGACCTCAGGGTCAGAAGGTCATGACAGACAGTCAAAAACAGAGTGGAAGAGGAGGCAGACTTTTCTGTGGTGGGCAGCAAGATCAGACCATAGTTCAGTGAATGCTGTAAAATCAGACAGTTGGTCAGGGGAGGCTGGAAATGCTAGTTTTGAAAGCGGTTTGCTAATTGTTGTGTTTACTGGACTGCCATACTAAATAACCTTACTCAGATGCCATATGTTTTGAGAGAAAGAAAAAGGAGTGAACAGTATCTTTCTTGGGTCTTTCTGAAAACAAAAAAATGCTGTAAGCAGCCATGATGTGTGAAAGTACATTTTGCTTGATTTTAACATGTTTAGTATACTGTATAAATAAGCAGTATATTTGAAGAATTAAATAACTTCTCCTCAAACAACTTAGTCTTTTTTTGAAACTGAAACTGTGAAATCAGAACCTTCCCAGCAACACACCTTCAGTGAACTCAGACTTAATTTATGTGTGTCCACAGTGAACCAAGGAAGACATTCCCAGGACACTGAATCCAGCAGCGACCATGAAAACAGACTCTGAGAGTATGTGATGCGGAACTTTACGTGTTAATGACTGTGAACAGTTAAAATCCAGTCTGTGCTCACAAAGACAATACATTTGATGATGTCTTTAAAGTCCAATGGAGTTTCTGTTAAACTAGTGATCATTTAAATACATTTATTAAAAAAGGAATCTGCACATTAACCTGGAATATAAGTACTTCATTTTGTTGTGTTTGTATTTTACATAGTTGTCCAAATGTGGCAGTACTGACAACAGGAAAAGTACACCCTTCTGTAATGACACATTTCTGAGTGAAACAGCAGGAAATATCATCTGGATTTGAAAAGTAAAATGTGGGCTATGATATTATTTAATATATTTTCCCCTGCCTGTTTGTCATTACATCACAAGAAAAGTTATTTTCTTTCACAGAGTTTTTTTACGAAGGATATGAGGAAAAAACATTATGTATAGACTAACTGATGAATAATTTACAATAATTCCAGAGACCTTTATTAAGGAACTAAGCAAAGAGTCATTGTTAATTTCATGTAGTCAAGAGCAATGATAAGTGCTATGACAAATCTCAGTTGCAAGTAGCAAGACTGCACATTTATGTCCTCATAAATCATATATATCAGACACACACACACACATACACACAGGTGCTACTCTATTAACAGAAGTAGGGGAAGTAATGGCTGTCAGAACGGCTGACCCGACTATTACACTGCTTCTCTTTGCTCAGCCCTTTTATTGATCTCAGTGCCACACACCACTGATCCAGCAAACCAAGCACAAGCACACATTGTCCCACCCTTTCCTTCATCTGTATTACACACTCTCACTCACATCTGGAATGCTCACTCACACCCATTGGCATCATTTTGTTGGTTGAAATCTGGCTGATTGTGATTCTACATAAATGTAACCTTAGAAATATCCTGAGCTAATATACTTCTGCTAAATGGCTAGACATATCCCACTTCTTCACACTTCTAGACTTCTTGTTATGGTACAATAACAGATGAACCAGAGATTGACGATAACCTTTTAGTGTCAAATACAAATACACACATGGCACATGTAATTTCAGTATTATGATCAAATTATCTACATATGAAATAGTATGGAGTCATTCAAATAATTGTGTAACGCAGTGACACATTCTATTTGATATATTTAGCCCTTACTTCTGTTACTGTCAGTTCTTGGATATTGTGGGTTAGTAGATAAATGCTTCCATCTGAAGTTGTAAATCAGCCATGACTTGTTAGTCTCTTTATAAACGTTTTGCATAATGCAGGAGTCAAGAATTACTGGCAAAACATGGCAGCACTAAATGATGTCTATGCACACACAAATGAACTGCACACCTGGTAACTGTCCAAAACCATTCTTCTTCTTTGTGCTACGCTTTTGATAAATGAATCACTCAGATAAGTTCTAGTACTATGGAAACTGTCTGCTGCTGTCATTATCAGCCTGTAAATAGTATAGTGGATACTTTCAAATCCTAAAAAGCCCTGAGATATTATTTTGTCCCCAAATTGGCCAGAAGACACCAGAGAACCAATGCTTTTTGACAGCAGTTGTTAAATATTTTAAAGCAACAGATTTTAATTTGCACAAACTTTAACTCTGTCACTTAAATTATCTTAAAACTGCTCTGAAATTATCTTTTTTTGCCCAATATAGGGCATATCCTATATTTCCTATATGATGTAGGAAATTAATATAGAATTAAAAACTATATAGCATCAGCAATATATCACAAAAGCATATTTCAAAACACATTACTACATACTCCCAAAATACCTTACTCTAAAACCAAAATCAACAACTTGTCATCATTTATCAGGTGAAGTGTGTGTGTGTAGAATAAAAGTGTACACTGGCTCTGCCCAAAGAACAGATGGACATCTGGATCCCAGGAAATATTTTGGCCCAATCAATTATTCGTTCAATATCAATTATAACATACCACTGTATAATCTCAAAACTAAACTCATACACAGGGGATTATGGGAGGTGTTCTAACTAGTGCTAGACACAGACAAAGGATGTTGAATAAATGTAAGGTATTTTCAGATGAACACAGAACTAATCCAACACACAATACACATTTCAATTGTGGTCGGTACACAGATATCAGTTACAGGTGTTAAAATATGTACTGAGATCTCTGTTGTGAGATCTTGAGATTAGATTCTAAGACTAGATAAAAAATAAATTAATTGAAGGTTAATATCTATTGAACAATCAAAGAAACATCTTCCCTCATGCTCCTGTCTCACAGACTCCCTGTGAAACACACCATTTGATCAAGATCCATTATGATGTACGTACCGACCTCTTGTCCAATAAACATCAATCAATGCTCTATTAAAATCAATGGTACAGGGAGCAGGGCTTCAGGAAAGGCTCTCTGGTAAACACACAGAGCCCTAGACACATATTTATTTATTAATCTAATATTCAGCTATTTTTGCTGTGTGTGTGTGTGGATTATCTATTAACATATCATTTTTCTGTGCATAATGTTAATTGAAATCCAGGCATCCTGTGCCGTCTTTAATTCATCACCATTGTTAATATTTGAAATTGTTAATAAATATTAATTGCAACTAATACACAATCAAGAAGCAGCAATGAGGAAGAGTCATGATATGAAGTATAGAAGGCTAAAGAATCCCTGTGATATTAGTGAAAAAGGTAACACAAGCAGATGTAATAGACAAAAAGGGGACTATTCCGAGCAAAGTAGTAAAGATGTCTTGTGGTTGATAAGTTCCTAATGGAAGAGGGCAGAGAGGCAGAATGAGACTGCGCGAGAGAGAAACGGGTGAGTTCAAGCTCTCACTAATGGACTAATGACATTGATTTCTATTTAGCTGCCGACTCTGATGTTATTTATCATGCTTAACAAAACCACCCGCCTCTCTCTCTCGCCCTCTGTTTTTCTTGGCATGGCCCGTTGTTTAACCAGCGGTGGAATGCTGTCCTCAGTGTTTTCCTCCCTCTCACCCGCCCGTCTGCTGACCCTCAGTTCTAAGCCCCCAAACTGCCTTAATGTATTGAGGCCTCTTCATACTATAAGCATATAATCCATCACCGTTTCAGCATTCCTGCCTCCACACCCTCCAGCACACGAGCCTAACATGTAGCTTTTTACATTTTACATCTTACTTTACCAAGAGAACATTAGTGCTTGTTCCTCAGGCCACACAGTCAGACAGCATTAGTGTTTTAGCTAAACAAGTTTGAGATAAAAATAAAATATATTTTCTAATAAATTGTAAAAGGGAAGAAATGGCATCCAACTCGGTAAGGCATTTGATTTTTTAACATTAGACAATGTAGGATTGAGCTTAGCAACATCCATCAGTCCAAACATGTCAGGCTGAGATATTAAATATTTCAAAGATCCTGGCCTTGGTTACATCAGCAGATTTTATTATTAATTAAAGATTAAGTCTTTAATTTGTTAGAATCATATGCATAGACAAAGACATATGTACAATCTCAGAAATAAATGTACAAAAGCCTTTCAAAAGGTACACTTTTGCACCATGTTCAAATATATACACTTTAAGCATTAATCTGTACCTGTAAGGTACCAAAATGCACCATTTAGATACAAACATTTTATTTCTGGCATTGTATTAATAAAGAAAACTTTACGTGTGAACTAAAATGCTTCCATGAAAGCAAAGGGATGAGAAAAGGGCGTGGATATTATTTTGTGGCATTAGCATAAGCTTCGCATCTATTCTTGGCTTATCTCATGACTCCATCTTGTCCTTTTACTGGAAATTAGCAGCAGCCCCTTTAAAGCCTGCAGGCTACTAGGAGAAATGACACATTAGTGAAAAATGACAGAGACAGAACAGAGAAGGATGGACACTGCAGGAAAATCTAGCGTGTACTGTAATAGTAAGATTTCATGTGTAATCACGACTTGTTCATCAGGAGCAGAGTGGAAATCTGATGCATTTGCACTAATTGGTTCTTTTGTTGCTTTCATTTGTTACTGCTGTGTACTGTTAAATTAACTGTTAAAATTATTGTTATTATTAGTCGTTTTATATGTTCTACGATATGTGGTTCATTGTTGAAGGAAGAGAAATATATTATCAACGAAAAGAAACAGACGACTGTAATTACATTACACGTATTGGCTCATATGCACACAATATTCTGTATTTCTGGTGTAAAACTGCAGTATTTGCATTGCGTTACACAAAGTTATTTAACTATAACATGTGTGATTGAATACATTCAGTAATATGGGTAAGAATGTAAACAGAGAATTCAGGAGGTAAGCTGCAAAAAGTAGCAGGGGCCAGACTGAGGTTTGCTAACTTGAACAAGTCTATAGTGATTTATAGCAGTAAATATAATTCAAGACCATTTTACAGCATTCAGAACCCCAACCCTAAACTGGAATAGAGGTGGTGTGACAGGTATTCTGTTTTCAAAGACATTCGTTCTCTATTTGGTCCTTTCATATTTGTGTTCTCTTTTACTGTGTTTATATTTGTACTCATAATCATGTATTTGATTGATATTTTTGGTTCGCAAAAGCTTAGATTAGATCCACACTGTGTCTCACTCCTTGGACCCACCAAACCATAAAAGTAGCAAACACAGTGCAGAACTTAAATATGAGTTTGAATTATATAAAAATGTTGTGAATTTCAAGAAAATTAAATGATTATTTAATTAAAATTTTATTTTTTTTCTTATATAAAATAAGTATAAATTAAACATTATCTTACATACAGGATATATTACAAGATATATTTTGGTGATGTTTAAAAAATCACAAATGCCAAATGGCGCATTATTACAATATCTACCTAATTTATATTTCTTCAGCAAACAATGCTTGAATGCCATGAATATGAACTAAAACATATTATCTCTGTATTCAAAAAAATGTATTTTGTTACCATTTGTAGTACACTTGAGTGTGCTAGTGTATAAAAGATGGCTCGAGTGTACTACAAGAGGTAAGTACACACATTTTTTAAATACAGAGAAAGTATGTTAAAATTGCATTTTAGTTAAATATGCATGGCATACTTTTAGACAATCTAAAGTTTATCTTAAGAAGTATTAAAGAATCATTTTTAGAATAAAATTTGTGCACTTTAAGTACATTATGGAAGTGCACTTGTTTTTCACCTGGGTTGATGCAGTTAGGCAGGTAAAGGTTGTTTTATAGCAGCATTGAAAAGATTAGGGCCTGTTGAAAAAGCAAAGATCAAGGAAGGGTCTCATTTTGTGAGAGATGGCTAGAGAACTGGTTGTCATGGATGACTTTGGTGTTTTTATACAGCTGAAGGTAAAGTGTGCAACCTTCAAATGAAATGGAGGAAAAAAAACTGAGAAAAGAAAAAAGAAATGGAGCTGTCAGGAGACAAGAGAGAAATGCTCAAATGGAAGAGAAAAGTCAAGAGGTGATTGCTAAAAGGATGCAGCTGTCATAAACCTGATCAGAGATAACTGCTTACACACACAAAAGTCGTAAGAGCAAACTTCACGCTGTGAAGCAACACACTATATTTGGTGTGTGTGTGTGTGTGTTTGTGTGTGCATGCACAGATGGCGTGTGAGATACGAAAAGAAGAGTGGTGTGAGGTCTGTCCACACAACATGGAGAAATTAACTCACTCAAATTTTACTGTCGGCCTCTTTCTGTCTTACAGCCATTAACATCTGCTATCTGCACAGAAACCAGCGTCTCAGGTCATAAAGCACGCTATAACTAACAAGATCATATCACGCTGCCACATTCAAGCCTGAACACATCTTAAAGTGCCTTCATTTTCTTATATTAATGACTGTATCTAAGATCGACATGGTTGTGTGTTGGGTACATTTGAGAGGAGACCCGTGTCGCCATCCCACCAGCCAGCACAATTTGATCAGGTGGAACAAACCCGGCCTGACAGCGGCTTAACAGGGCCACTGGCCTTTGGCTCCTTACATCTGTGATGGAGCATTCAGCCAACACATGAAACCCTCACACTCTGCTGTACGTCCCACTGCAACATCTGCTTGTGTGAGGGGCACCGGCAGGGTGCTGCTCATTTCATACTGGGCCTGGCACACTGCACTTGGACAGACAGGTGGCCCAGCCAATCACGGAGCTGTGAGCATGCCGAACCTGTCTCCAGCACCTGCTCCTTTCATCCTTTAGTGGCTTGGGTGAACAGCATCCATGTAGCACGCTCTCCTGGCATTGTCTATCCACCATCTGGATATGTGAGTTGCCCTCGGCAGGCACAATGACCCTCTCTCAGCACCTAATTAATGTCATTGATTATCTTGACCTACACACAGCCCAAGATGTCACAATTAAATCTAGTGGTAGAATATGGGACTACTTATGTAAACTTAAGCAGAATAATTACAACATAGCTTATAGGTAAAAAAAAAAATGGAGATGTGGTTAGAAAGCAAGAAGCTTCCCAGTGTCACTATGACATTCTGTCAGTCACAGTCAATGCAATTTATAGCAATGTTTTATGCCAAAAATTGTCTCAGATAATCTGACTGAAAATAAACAATTGATCAATGAATGGGTGATCTTTACAAAAGTGTGCCTTTTAAATACAGTTAATGGAGACTAGAGCTATTAAGGTTAAACAGAAGCAGAAAAGCACAATATCTGTGTCATAATACCTTAAAAGGAGCCAATATCTTAGGGTGTACTCATACTAGGCATAGTTGCCGTGAACCGGGCCTGAGTACGATTGTCCCCCCTCCCCACTCCCCCTCTGGCCTGCACTCACATAGGGTTTCAGCATTCGTGCCGAAGCTCGCTTACGTCATTATGGTGTGACGGTTTCAGGATAATTGAAGTTTTTGCAAATAAACTAATTTTGAGTAGGAGCGCGGTCGATTAATCACAGCTGGCACCTCATCACCTAATCAATCTCCTCATTACACCTGCCCAATCAA
>JAUMHG010000064.1:6334914-6366768 GCA_032359395.1 Enteromius anoplus
GGCTCGCCCCCCAGACAGTACGCCACATATGCTAAACTTTATCCTTCTTGATTATGAGGAAGCGCGAACTCTTGAAACAAGAAGAGCAGCGTCCATCACTCTGTTTACTTTGTGAATAGTAATTTTTCTAGTCGTTTGGTCCGCGGTGGTCGACCACAACCCTCTCACAGCCTATTGTTAAACAAACAAAAAGTAAAAAAAAAAACACTACACTACACTCACACTACATGCGAACTGTGCCCGAGTCCAACTGAACTGTGCTCTGGCACACCTCTTCCAAACGGTCCGGGCATGGTTCGGAGCATTCACACTATTTAAACGATCCGCGCTTTGGTGGTCAAATGCACTCGGGCACGGTTCAAACTGCCTAGTGTGAGTAAACCTTTATACTGTATGTCATTTAAATTGTTAGACCATTTTTCCCATGAGCAGTGTCCTGGAAACTGCAACCAGATCAAAAACAACCAATCATCTAAAGAATCACTTAGACTAGTTTTGGTAATGAAGAAAGAGGTTAGTAATCAGTAACCAAGACAACAAATAAGCCATGGGAGCAAAGGAAACAGGTACTAACACAGTAAAATTAAGGTCTTAAAAAAATAAAACTGATACAAGACAAAATGTGAATGACATTAGTTAAAAAAAGCATTACATTTCAATTAAAGGCTGTTGTTTATTTCCATTTTTCAATCATTAATAGTTCTGAAATTTAACATAAATATTTAAAGGGGCAGTGAAAATTTAAATTGAAAAGTAAAAATGCTAATTATGTCATTAATTACTCACCCTCATGTCATTCCAAACCCGTAAGACCTTTGTTCATCTTCACAAATGAAGATACTACTCAAGGCACAGAAACATAGTAAGGACATAAATAGTCCATGAGACATTAGTGTTTCAATTCTAATTTTATGAAGCTACGAGAATAATGAGTTTTCTCTACTGAGTTACAATCTTCTGCCATTATAGAGTGAGTATTATAAAACATTTGCATGCTTTCCTCAACACGTAAATAGCACATTTGCATTTTGCTGCTGATGTAGAACACAGCAGAAAGTGCATGTTTTGCAGACAAAAGTATTTCCGTAGCATCATTAAATTGTGGTTAAACCACAACTGTCATTCTAATGATCATTTCAATGATGTCCTTACTGCGTTTCTGTGCTTTACCCTTGCTGTCCATGGGAGAGTCAGAGAGCTTTGACTTTAACTTTTGTTCTGAAGATGAAAGGTTTGCAGGTTTGGAACAACATGATATCTAATTCTGTTATGTTTATATTATTTATTATATTTTCTATTGTTTTATGTGTTTGTTTCAGAGAACAGTGACAGTGTAATTTTTGTTACAGCTATAGAGGACTGCTGTACCATGGTACAGACACAATTAAACCCTTAGTAGCACTGCTCCATAGCATTACAAACAAGCTCACACAAACATGGACCTCATTAAATCACAGCTTTCAGTCCAGTACTCAAGGGGGAATAATGAATACACTAATTAGAGAACAGCACCTAAAATAACCTTGGTGTTTTCTACAACTGTACATTATCTTTACGGAAGCAGACAGACAGACAGAGAGAGGCGGTGACACGAAACACAGCTCTGATCTGTTGTTAGCAACCTAGGTCAAAAGTTTACCTGACTAACATTAAAGCAGCAGCAGTCCACAATAGGATGAATTTAATGCTGCAATGTGTAAATACAGTGCAAAAGAGGCAGAAGCAGTCATGTAAATGAGAAAGAGACTTTGTGGTGGAGTATTGCGCCCTGCTGAGATAGCACACCTACCCTTCTGGCTGGGAGCTGCTCTGGTGGGCCAGGAGCAGAATTAGGGGGTTATGGGTAAAAAGAGGGGCTAAAACAGGGTCCGACTGGAGGGGTGGGGCCGCTTCTGAGCCGAGCCCTACTGCAGGTGCATGCCACAGCGCCAGTCAAAGTACCAACCTGCCCTCCATATGCTTGTTCTGCGCCTGCCAGCCATCTCCCGCCACTCCCCACTGAGCTCAGAGCTGGCACCTCTCGCCCGCCCCCAAATCTGTCCTCGAGCCTTGTGCCCACTCCAGCTGTCCTCCTCTGTTCTGTGTGCCCACACCAGGCATGCGGGGCAGCCCTGGACCCCAGAAGCGCTCTGGCCTGCTGACCGGCTAACGGGCCACAGTCGCCATATGGAGACTCCTGCCATCAGAGCTCCTTCCTCTGTCATCCTCTGCCTCTTCCATCTGAGCGCACCCACCATGTGCTGGAGCTGAGCCTGTAAGCAGATTGTTCGCCCCCGCTTCGTTCTCGTACTCTCTTCTTACTTGTTTGTAGACAATCTCCTCTTGTTCTTTAGCCCCGCAGAGCAGGCTAGACCAAACAAAGATGCAGAAATAGATGAACCACTATGGTATTCTGAGCTCTGTTTGACACGACTCCTTTTAAAACACATGCACACTGAGTGATATATATATATTTTTTTGCCCATCCTGTAATAAACAGATGATGACAGAGTGGTAAGCTTCTCATCCTCTGTGGGCCAAAGCTGATCTCTCAATCACGGCAAGCTAGCTTGGCCTTCACCCCCATTACAGCAATCCTCCATTGACCAAATGGCCTATTAGGGAGCTGGTGGGGCTAGAGAGAACAAGACAGACGAACAGATAGACTTAATCTGCAGTAAGAATAACTTTATAAAGGCATGATAATGATAAAGCTAAGATCATGAGCCATTTCTTCCCCTACACTTGACAGCCTGTGCTTATAGACTTCAAATACACTGCTTTGCTAACATCTTTATAGCAGGCATCTTTTCTGATCGACAACAACCCACCAAACAAGTACAAGCACACAAAAGACACACGTACAAACAAACTTGAGCAATTGCAGTGTTTTTCAGCAATGCTCAAGCCTTTCAAAAGAAAGGAAGCTTCTTCCGTCTCATGCAGATGCATGGCCTACATTAGAGAGGTATTTACAATTGAGTTATACCCCAGAGCTTTCTACCTTTACACGTCAGTTTCTCGCTAGGGGTATAGGATGTAATGGAAGACAACATGCTTCCTTACTCATGCTTGAGCAACTTTAGAGAAGGCAGATGCACCCACATCAACCCGCATCCCACTGATGCTGATTCTGAGGGAATACAAACAGATAAAATAAGGGAGCCATCAAGTTTGAGAGAAGAGGTGGGAAGCGGAAGAGACAGGCAGAGTTGGAGAAAGAAAAAGATTTTCTATTTTGGGACTCTTTAAAAGCTTAGCACTCAAACCAATCTGCTTTTAAATGATTCTCAACAGTCTGTTTTTAGTGGCTCAAAAGGACAGCAAAAAAGAAAGAAAGGAAAATGTCTTAAAGTCTTCCTTCGCAGCATGGTGGGTGGAAAAGGTATTGTTTACTGGTATTTTCTTAAAATTACAGAGGAAATAGGAAATAGTGCAAGGATTTGCTCCCAATATCTTTATCTTCTATATTTTTCATGAATTATTTTCTGATGCCAGTGGCTGTTGGTATACCAAAAACAGAAGATAACACAACATATCAACTGGAATCAGTGAATGTGCTGTAAACATACTTTGAAGCCAGAAGGAGAGAAAATATAAGGCCGTAGTACATTGGAGTACACCTGGAGTGTTAGTAAAAGAGAACTTGTGTATATGTGAACTGTGTGAGTATCACAAAAGCTGGAAGAGCTAAGATTTCAGACAAAAACATTAAGGTTTATCATAAAAATCACTTCTGTGGAAACAAACAAATGACTGCTGGTCAAGCAGCAGAGAGAGAGAGAAGTTGATCTGTATATTTTTTCTGGTGATGATGTTTTGTGGACACAATCCATCCAAATTTTGTGATGTGCCCAGGCGTAGACAGGATCTGTTGGTGTTTTGTTTACATACAACAGGGATTTGCTGTTTTCCAGGAATTCTATCTTCCAGCAATGTAAACACAATATAACAATCCATCTTTCAGAATGTTCTCCCCCTTCTATGAACTGAAAGTTCCTCTTAACACTTCATAATCAGATCATAATTCCTTCCCTAATGTTTTAATTCAATACCTAACCCTTTTCCTATCTTCTCCTTCAAGACATACACACCTTCTACATAAATATATACAAACAAGCAAATCTTCTGAGTCTGAGTTCTGGAAGAACATGTTTTTGTGGTATACACAACAGAAAATCAGTCCTGAAGTTGAATTAGTGCCATTTTGGACAGTGTGAACAAAACATAAAAAGCGTATGGTGTTCTGTGTTAGCTGCGCCACACAGCTGATAAAAAGCATTCTCGTAACTTGGACACTTGTGGTCTATGGGAGGGCATGAGAGCTCACAGGGTGCTCTAAAAATATCTTAATTTGTGTTCCAAAGATGAACAGTGGTCTTACAGGTTTGGAACAAATTAAGATATTTTTGATGGTATCAAAGAAGCATCCAACCCTTCAGAGCAATACAACTGAAATGATCCCAGATCCAGAAATGAAGTAAAAACATCAGTAAAACAGTGACATCAGTGGCTTAACTTCACTTTTGTGATGCTAGGAGAATACTTTTTGGAGCAAAGAAAAAAAAAACCATAATTAAATATAAATATAAATAACATAAAACAACCTCAGATTACGATTTCCCCATAGCTACCAAATAATGTCTCCACAAAGTCCGAAATTTCAATTTGGTCACACAACAGCATAGGGTTTATCTGGACCACAAACACACACACACACACACATTTGCAGACAATCTTATGGTTCAGAATTTGAATAATAAGTAAATGACTTTTAATGCATATACTGATGTATGTTTAGCACCGATTCTAGCAGAACACACACTTTATTTCTCTTTTCCATCAGTTGTTCTTTCATACCTTTGTGTGTACAACAAAATAAGTCTGAACATATCAGCGGTCACAGACACAACATCATGTGCGACTCAGACAACAAGGCACAGCACAGAAGGGAGTAGTGTATCATCACAGGTGTAGCCTTTACAAAGCAGGACGTTGGAAAGAGGCTCTGTACAGTCATGTCCAGGGCCACTAGGGCGCATGACAGGTGGTGTAGGCAAAAAAACACGTTAAACTTTACACCCACAGGTTGCACACACAGTCACACACTTGTTGTGTCCAGGGACTCTCCACAGATAAAATGCTTTTTATACTTTACAAACTGTATTTCTTTATGAAATCTTAAGTCATTAATTACACATGCTCAAGTTGTGAATGTAACTACGTCAGTTCATAAAAATACCTATGCAAAAGCTCATAAAAATAGCAAACAAATAAACATACATGTTTGGAATGAGATTATATTCTTTTACTAATGATCTGCATGGCACATACTGTATACATAAATCTAGCAGTCCGTCATTTATTTGAAAGCTTACTGGGCTTGGACTTACTAGCTGTAATGCTATGTGACCAGTTGCATTGACAGCAACAGGGGGAAAATACGCTCAGAAAACCAGAAATTAACTGTAGGTAAGCAATGAGAGACCAGGAACAAATATCCACATGACCCACCGACCTGGCCTCATGGCAAATCCATAGCTATAGATTTGCCATCATGTGTTCATGACCCTCAAGGAGCCGTGATCAGTTTTTACACTCACATCGACATACAAGCATCCTCACAGCTCCCTGCAAATGCAAGCTTCACATCGACTTGATGAGAAAACATGACTGCAAGGCGATTCTCTCTCATTAACACACTCATGAACCACAATGAAAGAAACATGTATTGATCACAGCTTTCATAGCTAATAAGGAAGGAAAGACCAGTAAATTCTCATTGAACAAGTCACATTTCAATCCATTTTATACACTATATATAATTATATTAGTCACTATGTTATTAAGCAACCATCTAATGAACAATATTACTTTGCAGAGTAAATATTTATTTTGAATGATATTAGAGGTATTGTTTGTATCATTGCTGTTTTTATTAAAGCATCAGACAAGACGAGTTTGTGCTTTACAGGGATTTAAATCTGCCTCTATCTGTGGGAAAATTACTCTTATACTTGCGGTTTAATCATGTAGTAACTTTTTAATTGTAAAAGTCTTTTTGGTGGATACCAAGCTATTTTTTATGCATTTAATATGTTACAGTGCAAACAATTAAAATTTCTGTAATCTAACAAATCTCAAAATCATCGAATCAATCGAGCGTAATGAATGTTACGTGATGCAAATCAGAAAAGATCAACTGAAAGCCAAGAGCAAGTAACAGATGCAGGGGGCATAAACATTAATGTCATTGTCTTTATCAGTATTGTTTATTGATGAAAGCCTTAATTTAACCCATGATGCTTTATATCAAAGAAAGCTACACTGAGGTGGACCAGATAATCCACTGAAACCATGTTCAAGACAAGTTCCTCCACTTGGGAATGTGAGGTGTTTAGTCACAGGTTTACAGGAGATCACAGGGATCTCTCCTGATTTGGGCTAAAGAATCGAGGCTCAGGAAGAAGCAGCTGGCTTTCACAGGGCCAGGTCTTCCACTTCTTTCTTTAATATATTTTTTCCCCTATTGTGTCTTTGTTCTTTTTTTCTAGGTAACCAACCGTCACATGTAACTAGTCTATCCTGTCGCTCTGGCTCCTCTAAAGTCCCCTCCGGCAAACAAACCCGAAGAAAGCTAACATTTAATGCGTGTGCTCTCTTGAGAACGAGTGTTGCAATTTAAAAGACACCGAAACAAGAAGGTATATGATGGAGATAAAGGATGACAAGAAAAATTCACACATTTAGCACAGTCCACACATTGCTGCAAAGAGTGCAATCATACAAGAAACATAGCATGAAAAGACAAAGAATCCTAACAGAACAATCTTTTAGAGTACAGTAACTATGATATTTGAATATGGAATTTCGCATACAAAAATACAATAAAACAATTTTGAAAAATCTCAGCTAAGAACATGAAAAGATAACTGGGCCAAGGATACATGGAAGCTTCCAAATTCACAACAAGCAGATTGGTGACTGGATAGACATCGGTAGAGAGATTTTTCTTCATTAGTGTGTAGAGTCTGATAGCGGCTAGCCTGTCTGCCCTAATACCAGCACCACTCTCAGGCAACAAACCAGAAGATTTGGGGAGAATATCAGCACTACATTTTAATTGGTAACTCAAAGCAACAACATGGAAATAATATGGAACTTTGTGAATGACAGGCATTCCAGTTCTGCAAATTTTTCTGTGCGAGATTCACAATACCCCCAACCCCCCCACTTCCACCACCACCCAATAATTAGCGTGCTGCAAGCAGTGCTCTCTGTCTCTCCCCTCTGTTTCTTTAATGTGCCTCTTTTTTCTTGTCAAGTAATCATTGAAGAACCCGTGCGTCTGACACCATCTCCAAGGCAACAGCGCTTCAGATGGGAAGGCAGGCGATGTGTGTACGTGAGACACACACACAGTGATACAACAGAGCCTTTGACAGAGCACAAGGCCACATGTGCATAAGACGATCTGGCACAGTTTGCTCTTTTGTGGGCTGTGTGTGTTTCAGAGAGATCTCTACACACGTGGCTGTGGCATATTAACCGATCCCTGGTCTCTGAATATGACCAAAGATCACACACACACACACACACACATAATGGTAGGCCATTATGAGGAATATCTATAGGAGTGATGGTTTTTATACAGAGTTAAGCAAAAAGTAAATCATAATCCTTGCAGAAAATATTTTGCATTTTTGCATTTATTAACGAAAAATAGTTTGCTATGTTTAATTAGTCATTTAAATTACAGGGACAGCTGGATTGTCTTGTAGGGGTAAGAACCTGACAAATTAATACCCACGACATTAGTTCTCGTAATGTGAGTCAAATCAGCACACATTTTATTGCAGCTTAAGTCTTTTTCTCACACGCATGCAGAAAGACAAAGCAAATGAAAGATTCAAGACTACATTCAGGTTATTTCATGTTCTGTTGGATTGTGCAGTCATATATGTCAGAGCTTATTAATAATCATGAGCTGACTTATAGTCCGGCCCCTACAGACTCACAGTCTCATGAATTATTCATGTTTAGTAAGTGTCAGCTTAGCAGACCCTCTGTCAGAGGGCAGGGTGAAGATCTGCCCCACACTGCCCTTAACACCTTAACACACACACAAATATACAGAAAGAGAGATTTCTCTCATCCATCATGAGGAGGCAAAGAGTGTTTCCTACACACACACACACACACACACACACACAAGTCTATGCATCTGTCTGATTTCTTTTATATCACACAATAGCTTGAAATCAATTACTGCTATGAGTGTGTGCTTGATTTTGTGTCCAAATTAACTCTAGACTTCACTATTAAAAAACTTTAAATGAATATAAATAAAACCATGCACACTAAACAGGTTAAATATTGAAAAAAATTGTAGTATTTGTTATACAGAAATGGGAATCGAATGGCATTCACAGTTAAAAAGCAGTTTAAAATAAAGTGCATAGGTATACAACCCCCTCTGCGCACATACACACAACACACCTTGCATTGAATTTACTCTAGAATCACACACGTGGTGCAGATGTGCTACTGATTCAGTTACTTTAAAAAGTAACTTGAGGAGAACACACAAACATGTGATTTTGGAAGAAACTCACCTGGTAGGTAGTAGAGAGGTGCTTTTAGTCCAAACATGGTCTCTGTTACAGTTTCATGTTGCTGGGTGCTGAAGTCAGGAGGTGTGGCACGTACCGACCCGTCCAACAGTGAGATCTGCCCCGCACACCCACAGCCGGGCTAAAGGTTTGTAGCTAACAGATCTCACAAGTCAACCTGTCATCTCTAAATCACCCGATTCACAGGTTGATAGTGGGTGAGCTGTGTGTGTGCAGGGTCAGATAGAGGGTCATCAACAAGCCAACCCCAGCAAAAACACCCCAAAAAAAAAACTGCGCCTTGATTGTGTTCTATTGTTTCATGCCAAAAAGGGATATAAATAATCCTTCAAGAGGCTTGTCCCGCGACGGCGAGTCTTTTCCTCCATCCCAGGATGAGGATATGTGGAGAAAGCGGCTGTCTTCCTTTCTCAGTCTCTCTCTCCTCTTACACTCATTCAGCGTCTTCTAGCAGCACGAGGGGGAGGAGGAGAAACCCCTCAGGATACATCATGGATAGCCAGGGAGGAGGGGAGAGAGAGATAGAGAGAGTCAAGAAGAGAAGTGGTTGTGCCCGCTGATGGTTCCTCCCATGAGCATCATTATCAGTACAGTGGGATGGCACTGAAATGGCACATGATTGGTTGGAGAGCAGGGCGGTGACACAGGGGCATTATTCAGCATCGAGGGCATCTGTTCATGCCCCTGCTCCTGGAACTGCAGAACATCTGAGCCTTGCACGCTTAGACTGACTATGAAAACGGCAGCTGGAGCACACACAAACACACACACACATACAACACTTCCAGGTTGGCGTGACGATACAGCAGGATGAGCACAAGACAACGTGAACACAACACATTTCCTTTTGGTCTTTTTTCCTTCTCTGTCTCTCAATTTCAGTTTTATTGTCAAAGCACTTTAGTGGCACGATTATTGTGTATACGATGCTGCCAGATCATCAGAACACATGCGCTGTGAGAAAAGAGGGGTTAAATAAAATAAAAAACACACTTTACAGTATAATATTCAAATTCAATACAAAAATATTGTATGTAAACAATTATACCATTGAAGTGCCCTCTTTCTTTCTGCATCCCTTAGGATCATAGTGGCTTTGAAACATGTCTTTCCTGTCATGACCCAGCCACTTCCCACCCCCAACCACACACACACACACACAAACACACTCGCGCAGTGGGTGGGGGTTTAACTATCTGCTGCGGAGCTGCAGAGCAGAACCAAACCAGCAGGAGAGAGATACAGAAAAGAAAAAAGATGAAGAAACAGAGTCATGGCCAGGAGAGAGAGACAGAAAAGAGGAGAGTGAACCGGGAGAGGAGACTGCTCATAACCCGAGGGCTGTCTTACACTCTCACTATATACCTGCACACACAGATAAATGATTGTCTGTCTTTATCTCCCCCATCTAACAGAAACAAGCCATAGAGAGAAAGACAAGCATGCACTAATCAGAGAGAGAGAGACAGATGGAAAGAGCGACAGATGCAGGAGAGCTGGCCAGTCCTGCTGAGCTGCACTCACAAAAGAAAAGAGTAATAATAATATCTTATTATTTTTCCAATAATAAGATATTAAGAATCACCACAGCCCACTTAAATCATAAAAGCAAATGCTTAACATGAGTTAGAAATGGATGCCTATTTTCCTTAATAATGTTTATGCATAATAATCCAGCCATAGAGAGCATGTGTGTCTGAATAGACGGTGACTAAAAAGCTTTAAAGAGACATTGGAGATCCATGCACACTCTTGACACACTTATGCCTGCCCCAGTCAGGCGTGACATAACTACAAAAACAGATTGGTCTGAGACCGCCTGCATGAAAGCACTAGCACCCTTCATGTTGTTGAGTGTGTTTGTGGGAGACTATAGAAAAAGGGATCACAAATGTTTCTATGGTCTCATAAAGCAATTGCCTCTTCAGTCTAAACATACAGTTATAGCAGCTCACTAAAACATAAATTGGATAATTTTCGGTTGATCTCAAATGTTTATATTGTGTTGCATGGGCTCTGTTTTAATTTAAGGCTTGTCTCAAATGCTTCACTTTTGTGATGTAATGTTGCACAGTCTATTACATTGCAGGCTCAGCGAAAGGGCACTTTGAGGGAAATTGCACCCTTCATGAAAACCGTTCTGAATTAAAAGATGACACATGTGACATACAAAGCATTTATACGAAATGTATGCATTCATATCAAATCAAACGACTAAAAGTTGCAAAGAATCTTGACTCCGACTCAACTTACGCAAGTCTCAAGTTGGGAGCTGGACTTAGATGAGCTACAAGGCTGTTATATCACATGAGGGCTAGAAATAAGCAAGTAACTGGAAGATTAATTATTAGGAAAAATACTGTTCCGACTGCACCTCAGTATCCTAGTAAAATCAGAACTGTCTGCCCACTCTTGGGGACACCATAAATCAATAAACAAACAAATGCGATCAACAAAATAAATCGACAAACGTGACACAAAGCATGTGGTTAAGAGATCTATCTCTCCTCAGACATAATAAACTCAAGCTGACATTTAACCTCTGCCCGATCCTCTCTCTTTCATCTCAGCAGTCATGCTTGGGGGCCGGCTGCATGAGCCCTATCTCCATATTCAAATTGTGGTCAAGCTCAAAGAATTAATTTGCAAATGTGTCATTACCCATCAGAATCAGTGGAGGGAGGGTGCTAATTATAAAACTGGCGCACTGGGTGTAAAACTCTGCCCGGGTCATGCCATCAAGCTGTTCCTCAGTGGCAAGAGGAAGGAGGGGACAGAGGACACAAATCATATTCAAGAAAGGGGAGATACAAACGGTCTAGACTCTTACCATCCCCCACCCCCTTTAAAGATGTTAGGCAATGGATTTTTTTTTATTTTTTTTCGAGCAAGTGTTGAGTTTTGAGAAAGTTACAGTATGTCACATCCATGTAGTTCTTTATAGGGCTACAAGACTGTGTTAATACCTAGTTTTGTGACTTTTCTTTGACTTGTATGATAGTAAGATCTAGATGTAGAAAAACAAGAGTAGGTCTGACTTACCTTTAAATCAATCCAAATCAGTCAATACCAGCAAAGCAATTCAAAACATCAGCTGAACCTTCAGTCAAGTCAAGTTTATACAATCTTCAAAAGAAACGTTGACAAGACTTTGTGAGGTCTGTCACACACATCTAGACTATGTAATGCAAGCCTAAATTACATATTTAACCTAAAGTACTATATGTTTTAAAACCTGTTGAATGCAGACATTTCTAATGATAAGTGATCAAACATACAGCCATGTGACCCATTAACACTAAGGAATGTTCACACACAAAGAGAACCCGGAATGTGCCTGTCTCTGACCTCAGGGCAAGCAGATGGTGCCACAGTACTCATCACAAGATTTTCCATTTTCTTTAAGGCCATGGCTTTTAGAGCTCTGGGCTGATTGCTGTACAGTAATTTATGACTTCTGCTCCCTGGGGTCGACCCTGTTAGCCTCAGTTGAACCTCCAGACAAAAGCAAGGGTGCCTGGAGAACTGGCTCCTTCCTGCCTACTGTCTCCAGAGAGGCTATAGCTAATTCCCCCAGTGCTCTGCATACTGTAGTAGAGGTGGGTCTACTACTTTAGAAGGATAAACTTTTGGTCACGAGTCACTGACGTTATCCCTGTAGGTGAAGCTGCTCTGATGCAGCTTTATGAAGAAATACAACAGAACTTCTCCTGGTGTTTAAATACAATTTTGTGAAGAAAATGTCACAATAATTAAAAATGTCCACACTTTTTTTTCATCACCTGATCTTCTGTCATCAAGAAGACAAAGCTTACAAATCAAGAGAGATCTGGACTTAGTCCCTCATATTTTAAGAGGAATTTAAAGTTTGAGAGAGATAGGTCCTTAAAAGCTGCACAGCTAACATACTCTTTTGTTGACTGACTGCAGAAAGTGGGACAGAATAACTAGAAAAGATAACTTAAAAAATTCACCCACACATGCACAAAAGGAGACGAAAAAGAGAAATAAACAAAAGAGCCGAAAAACTCAACCCCTACATCTATGTTTTGAAGAACCACTGCCTCTTGATGAAAGTGCAAAATTAATAAATAAGTTATGTGACATTTTGTGACAGGTTTTATGCATTTTTGTGTTGTGCAAGATAATATCACGCTTCAGTATACTGTTTCCTCTTTTCTGGTCATTCCAGCCTTAAAGTAAAAGTTCACTTCCAGGATGAAAATTTAATAAGATCCTCATTCCCACTGGTCACCATTGAAGTCCATTACGTGGAGCAAATTCCTGGAAATTATTTTCTTTGCAACTGAAAAAAGTCATAAACATCTTTGATGAAAAGGATAGAAGATTTAACCAGTACATATCACCATATTTTCCAGATGACAGATTAAATAAAAATTGCAACCTTTTTTTTTTTTTTTTTTTTTGTATTACAAGCTTTCTTAAAGTTATGTTGAAATATGCAAATTATACAATTTAAAAAATATTGTAATACATGAAATCTGCACTCATTTGCATTTGCATACAAGAAATCGAACCTTTAGACTGACTAGTGAATTAAAAAAAACTAGGTTTTTGCCTGTAGTGCCTAAAAGAGTCTTTGGTTATAGACCTTCCTTGTAGACTTGCATATACAGTACACCATGCAAGTATAACCAGGTGAACTTTCTCAAGTGGCCACGGGTTCAAAGAGCTGATCTTTATACAGACAGGGTGATAATGTATCATATTTATGGCTACACGTTTGAGATATACTGTACATGTTGCTGCACTCGTGTCTGATACAGTGCCATTGCACATTTGTAAGACTTTATTTTATTTTTATTTTTAATTTCATGGCATTAATTCTTTTTTTCTGGTCTGTGTTCTATTTGTGCTTCCTAAGACTGGATCACAGTCTCTTCTGTCCTCTGATCACTCTCTTCAGTTTTGATATGTGTATTCTTTATCTTTACGCACACTCTAGTGTTAAGAGCCCCTGATCTACACACCTCCACCCTGCTCACATGTCTCTTAGCAACCATAGTCATCCAGACGGGCCACCGATACATTTGGAAACCGATCTGAGATCAGCACATGTGGATTTGTATTACCACTGAGATGTGACAGAGACACTTTACTTGGATGGTAGCAGCCTTTCATTTGACTATTTCTACACTGAGCATCTGCTGCTGCGGTGTATGCGTGTCTAAGAGCACATTTGACATACAATTTATGAGAAAACATTTCCCTCATTTGACACCAAACTGACCTTGGCACACAATCCAACAAACCAAACCAAACTAAGCCTCACAATCAGTTTTTCTGTGAACATATGGAAACTACTCGCTCTACACTTTAAGGAAAAAAGGATTTTAATATGAAATAAAACTCAACATTTATCTTATTGATCACTTAATATATATTTTTTAAAAAGCATCATTTAAAAAACCTTTTGTCAGCCATGGATTGTCACCCATTATCTTTCAGTAAATATGAATTGCAAAGGCGGCACTATAATGGATTGCAAAACAAAATAAAAGTCACTTACCTACAAAGCAGAGATGACATGGTAGGGCAGGAAACATATAGAAGAAAAACAGATAACAAAGAGTACTTAGCCATATAAATAAATATATTTTGACAAAATTAAATGCACATCATTAAAAATGCTGGCAACACATTACAATTAGGTGATAATAGTAACATACTTCCCCTTTCCCTCTTGGTCACTACTGCTTCAAGCGGGACTCCCATTAGTGGCAATTCCCTTTTACTATCTGTGTTTTGAAGCAAAAATTTGCATGTTTGGACATGAGCGTTATGTCATGTTGCATCAAAAGCAAATAGAACACATTAGCCGCATTTCCACCATCAGGCCAAACGGTTCTAAGAATTGTAAGAAATGGTTCCAGTTATTTGTCCATTTGAGTTCAGCTGGGCACAGCACGATTACAAAATCCTTTAGGCATGGAATTCTTAGCATGGTTGGCTAACAGTGGGGAGATGTGCTGGTAGAATGTGTTTAGCGATGATTAGGTAAACATAGAATGTTTCCTAAATATCTACAAACATGCTATATTATTTTTTGGCTTTAGAAGAGTCAAAAACGTACATACTGCACCTTTGACAAATTTGTATTATGGGTCAGATCTGTCCAGAGTGGAACGGTTAAGCAATGAGAATGGTTTGGCCTTTCAGTACCAAGGACATGTAACAGTACACATACAGTATGTGGTTTCTGGGCCATGCTTCACCAAACATGGCACACCATAGTAGATAACATAAATATATTTAAAGGTTAATTCTGGCAAAATATGTAAGGCGACAACATTGTGTGATTAGGGAGAAATGCAGAGAGAGTACAACATAGCATGCCAATGATGAAATAGAAGTACAAAACCGTTTTCGATATAAACCAAGAGTAAACTGTTTTTCTCTTTGCTTTGGCTTGCGCATGATGCATATATCTTACAACAAACGCTGTGACTGCTTCCAGTTTCCACAGTCAGCAGAAGTAAGAAAAACGAGTTTATAACCTTTGAAATAGAGATATTTATCTTACAAAACTGCATGGATTTGCTGCAAGAGCAAAAGATAGAGATAGAGCATAGAAGGACAATTTTTGATATAACAAGTTGTTTTATGAAGAAAGTCATATACACAGAGAATGGCTTGAAGGTGAGTAAAACACAAGCTGATTTTCTTTTCTGGGTGAGATAAGCCCAAATGCAACATAACGCAATGCATAAATCTAGAGAAAATCTAGATTCTGTGTAGTGTTTTACAGCAGGAATGCACTTGTATTGATCGCTCAGACTGTCAGTTCTTGCATTTACTAATAACCTGGTCTGGAGACAGTGAAAATGAAATGAAGACACTCAAATGTGCGTGAGATGCATTAGAACAGTGAGATAATTAAATTATCCAAATATATATTGGATATTTGTGATGATAGACGCCCCTTTTTTAAATCAAAGTGAAAAAATAAAAATGAGCCTCTGCCCTGACAAAGTTTCTGCACAGATTAGATTGAACTTCCATGCACTTGAAATGTACTGTACACCAAGGACTAGGAAAATACAAGACTTGGTATTAGCAGATATTCAATGTTCAATGACTTGGATCAGGGTTCACAAAAAATCTGATTGTAGTGTACATATTCATCCATAACACACACATGACGGTGCTTGAGAGATCCGCCCCAGGCACACACACACACACATGCACATTCAATTCCTCTCTGCTCACTGGCCGATCTGTACGCAGTGACAAAGTAATGAGACGGGTAAACACACCATGATCTATGTGGCTTTCAGGCAAGTAATGGGCTGTCAAACACACTCGGATCACTTGCGGTCAGATCTGCTCATCCACATGTGTGTGTGTGTGTGTGTGTGTGTATTTTATTCCACTACAGAAGAAAGCGACATCATTGCTGATTTCAAACAACACCTTAGCCACATGAAGTGATAACAATCTGAATGGAAGTGATAGCAAACATTGCATTTTTAGTGCTTTATAAATGGATTCATGTCCTTAATTTGAGTTAAAAAAAAGAGCTAATCTCATATAAAGTAACGAGAGAATGTAACGGCACATAGTAATACTGTTTTGCTTTAACCACAGCAGCCGTATGTCCCTTACTATAACATTTTTGGTAAACAGGTGTTTATCCAAACAGCAATGTCACAGGTCAGAATGATCCACTGCTAACAATCAAAATAAACATTTTAATAAAGATATTGTGCAGCACCTCTGTGTGTACAGTATATCACCTATTTTACAGTGGTTTTAAATCTTTTGTATCTCACCCCATAAAATTTTAATGAGAACAATCTGTTGTATAATTGTCATTTCAGCTTAATAATGCCAAATACAAAGTAACAGACATGTACAGAAAAGAAAAAAGCCCACTAGATATTAAACCCAAAGTAAGAGAGCAAGACGCCATTTTAGGAAGAGATGGAAGGGACAGGGCAGAAAAATGGGCTCATAACATGGGAGATGCTCTGAATATGATTGTGTGCATGAAGGGCACTATTCTGGGCACACCGCCTGGGCAGCAGCAGATGGAGCAGAGCTCCAGACCTCCCCCTGCTGTGGTGATGCCAGTCTCAGCCCTGGCACTGCTGTGGGTCTTTTACTCACAGTCCAGCAGCACCAAGTAGGAGGAGTGGCCAATCACCAATGAGTAGTTCAATTTCTAAAAGCTATAAGGCAACAAATGCAAAAACAACAACAACAAAAGAAAAGAAAAGAAAAAAACATCTGGGTTATGTTTATTTTATTAGTAATTAAAATGATGCTGTCCCCCTAGTTTATATAGCCTACATATATAATTTAGTTTTTTGTTTTTTGTAAAGGACATTCAAATATTTGAACCAAAAAAACAAGAAAAAGAAGAAAAAAAAGAAGATCCAGATCAGAATATTTAATACATAGACCTCACACACCTTAAACAAATATTAACATTACAATGCTGTTTGTTCTGCACACACCACTTAACATGGGGCATACATGCAATGTTCTGGAAATCACTCTTTCTCTATGTTTTCTAAATCTCTCATTTCACTGTTTAGCATGAAGTTCAGTTTCACCCAGATCAGAGAGAGATTATCACCCTAAACATGCACACTCCAGCTTGGCACATGCAAAGCTGGGAAAAGCATGACCGTCGCTTTCCAGCGTGTTAAAACTATAAGCCACCCAATCAAATCCACTCCAATCCAATAAATGCACTCGTGAGCCCGCGCTCTCTGCTGATCTGAGAGATTTGAGCTGCAGGCGTATATAAGAAAACTCTTCTCCTCCCTTGATCTGCATGAGTGCAGTTCCCCTCTCTTTCGTAAGTATTATCGAGTGATGAAGCAGGCTTCAGCGGATGGGATTTGCTGGGATAACCTATCCATCTTTAAACAATGGCTATTGATGAGACATTAAGAAGCTCAATTGGATTAATTAAGCATGCTGGGAAGGCAGTGAGAGGGCTTTTACCCAACACTTTTGCTTATTTAATACATAGCGATATGTTCAGATATGTTGTTGACAGTATTATCATGTAGATAATTTCAGGAGTGTTTATTCATAACTCATTCCTTTCTGCTTGATTGGTCCGACAACAGATTATTATAATAAATGACAAAAATGCTGTGTAATGTAATGCACAGACTATATACAGAGCTTTTTAGGGTCAAGAAAGAATTTATAAAATGGGTCATATGATACGATTTCAAGTTTTCTTTTCTTTTTGGAGTGTTACAAGCTGCATAAGTAAGATTCCTGAGGTTGCAAAAGACTAAAGTCTCTATATCAGAGGTCCTGGAGTGCTTATGTCCTGTATAGTTCAGATACAACATGTGTATACACAAGAGGTCTGCTAATTGTCAAACCTTTTGACAAAAAACAACAACATCATTTTGAGGTACTGCAATAAGATATTTTCATATTAGCCCTTATCAGAATGCTCTGTGTGTTAGATTGTAGTCCCATAGGCCACTGCTATGATTGGCTTGTGTATGTTTAAATGTCTATATCAGGGATCACCAAACTTGGTCCTAGAGGGCCAGTGTCCAGCAGAGTTTAGCTCACATCTGAACCAGCTAATCAAGACCTCAGTTAAAAAATTATGACAAAGTAATAAAATACATACTATGTAATTTCTGTATAAATACGTTTGACTTTTTATCTTTTCATTGACTTCTAATCAGCTGTGTTCTGCAAAATAAAGATAAAAGTAAAGTGCATTATTATCTAATGGAAATAATTGTGTAACATGGGAGTTAATAATTTTACCCCTCGGTTTTATGGTTAAGCTTGAGGCTAGAGTTAAAGGCTTGTACAAAATTCGTATCACACTAAGACTCCCCTGTGATTTTAGGGAAGGTTATGATTAGTTCTGTTTAGATGTAGGGCTTAGGTTTGGATTGTGTTGAAGGATCAATAAAGATGGTGACAACTTTATGGGGTGCACCCATGAAAACTGGCCCCTAATCATGGTCTTTCTCTTTCAAATGTTGTCTCTCTGTGGATTTTGAACAGTCATAAAGAGTCCTAAAATGTATCACAGCTGGAGACCAGTAAAAGCTAGGAGTTGCATCAATTTCCTATTCAGTGGTGATGTCATCCCTGTTGGTTGCTTAATGCCACATGCTATATAAATTTCCCTCACTGCTTCTGACATGCACTGATGAAGGCAATCCATCTGAGCGACAGGAGCCAAACAAAGCACGTACTCACTGTTTGACACACGGCAAATAATGGAAAACCTGTTTCTTTACTCACACTTCATCTTCACGTAACAAGTTGATAGTGATGCTGGTGTCTGCAGAGTGATACTAGCGTGATCTAAAAGGAGAGGAGACTTTAACATTACAGCTTGTTTGACTTTGTATTTTTAAGCGAATAAGTGGTTTAAAATCTGAGAGGTTGTTCTTGCAGAAAAAGATAATGAATTTTAAGCACTCAATGTTATCACCTTGTGCAGATCAATACATTATTGGGGAGGGTACTGTGTGTAAGAAACCTCTGTCAATTACTATACTAAGTTCAAGAAAAATAGCAAACTAATATCAAATTTGAAAGCATAATGTCATTGTGTGGTGTAGCTTTAAAGGGTTAGCTCACCTAGAAAAAAATAATAGCCTGTGTGAATGTGACTTTCTTCTTTTAAAAAAGCCCCTCCAAGCCTTTAAAATGAAGTAAGTGGGTGTTGGTTGTCACAGTTCAAAAGCCAAGAAATAAAGTGCACACATCCGTAGTAAAACTTCCATCACACAGCTCCAGGGGATAAATAAAGGCCTCCTGTAGTAAATCTTTATATTAAACAATTTTTAATATAACTCAGATTGAATCTGTCTCAATGAACAAAGTCCCATACACCTAGGATGCTTCATTTTCATTTTTGGGTGAACTAACCACACGCAACACAACAAGATTCCAGCGACAAGCAATTTTGGTGTCCTCACTACACGTGATGCGACAGAATCAATCAAATATTACAGCCAATCAGAAGCGTATGTGGGCGTGCTCTCTCTGAAAGCATACTGCTCTCGCAATGAAACTGACACGTTTATAATCTAATTCATAAATATCAAACCTTTTTAACATCATTAAATCTACATACTGAGTGACTGATAACATCTCTGTTATGGAATAAACTCATGGGTTCATAGCGAGTTCACAGTTGAGTAATGGTCATCTTTGCTTTTATTTATTTTCAAAATCTGTAAACTGTCTGTTGTTGCTTTCAGTATGGCTATAAGGTCACGTAATATGATATTTAAACTCATATTGGACATGTTAAAGATTATCCACTGTCATAAAGCTTGTATCTTGGTATTCCAGTCACAACGTCGCAGAAATAGAAACAGTTTCTAATTTAAAAATTTGCCTGACGCCGTCACGGCTAGTTAGGACAGAACCTATGATTAACATGGAAAAGACTTTTATCTCGTGTCGCAGTACGTGTAGTTAGGACACGGTGTAAGATTTGTTTTTCACTGTAATTAATTAATTACTGTTGCAAATATTGGTCATTCTTAATTTGTTATTATTTTTTTGTGTTAACTAATTTATTATTTATGATGAACCACAGCTACAACCGCTTTAAAGACTTACTATATTTGTATCACTACACAGCATTCTAGCTGATTGTAATTGTGTTATGCCAGACATAGTGGGTGTAGTGTTCATAAAATGAGCAGAAAAAAACTTAAAAGATGGAATAAAATGTCCAAAAGAACCAAAAATGGCAAATTTGCTGTTCTTGCTGTGACTGGGCATCGGTTTCATCCACTGGTGGCTTGGCTTCCTGCAAATTGTCTGGGAAAATGGCTCGGTGGAATCCTTGGCTGTCACCTCCCTGGGCCCAGCAATGACTTCAGTATCAATGCACAAGAAAAGAGAACGCTCTCTTTTGAGGGTAGGCACGCTCTTCCTATTAAGGCAGCGGCGACAAGGCTCCATTAACTTCAAGTGAGTACAGTCATTGGACACTGCCAGTCACATTTGTTCCGGTCAACAGACTGACTGAAGGACTCAAATTAAGGGATGGATTGGTGCCAGTGTCGTGAATTCCATTTAATGAGTTTCTTAAATAAAATAACATTGTAATGAAAAATCCTTAATATTTTGGTAACCGCTTTAATATGGAATAATATGGAATGTTCTTCATAGGTAACACACATAAAACAATTCTAAAAACATAAAGGAATCTAAGGGAATAAATAACCTTAGATTATAGGGTGAAAAAAAAACAATATTTGTATATATATATATATATATATATATATATATATATATATATATACACACACTAAGATTGTAGTATCTTGATTGTCCATGATCTAAGATTATTTATTCATCAAGGTTTTTTAAAGAATTTTCGTGATGCTGACTCGTATTGTTGCCTGTCAAGGTAGGCAGCTCACTAGATTTTTTTAAATCAATACAGAATTGGAGTTAAAACTGTTAAAATACATTTAAGTGCAGCTTCTTCTGATGCAAAGGTTTACAGCATAGTAGCAAGACAGACATGATAGCAGCAGTACTGTATGTAGATTGCACGTTTTCTGGGATCAGTGTGCCTGCTTGTTATAGTTTAATCTGCAAATTAATGGTGATGGCTGCCTGTCCCACCTTTAACAGAGCCTTTAACACAGATGATGATGCAAATAGACAGATAGGGAGAAGATAGAGGCTAGCTGTCTTCTACTGCTGGGGTTGTCATGGATACAGACCTAGAGAGATGGCTGTGACGTACTGGCGATGTGTATGGTGATCACAGTACAGTCTCATTTACCGGCTGAAAAATAGAACGTTTTAATATAGCATTATTTGACCTTTTAAAATCAAGCCAATAAGACACGCATCACGGCGTCAGTCAATTTATTGAAACTATAAGGGCTGAAGCAGACTCATACACATGCACACAGAACAGGGTCGGTTTGCTTAGGCCATCTGACGTCACCTGTTTGGCTTCTCACAAATACTGCAATTTACTTTGTCCAATTACCAATGCAGTGTCCCCTCTGTTCCTAGAACAGTCAGGCCCATTGATCTAGACCCATTGAAAACAAATTATCTGCTGCTGGAACAGGAGGTGATCTGCCCACAGAGACACACGCGCTGGCCTCTCTCCCTCCAGCAAATGGAAATCTATACCTCCGGATGTGGGAGGCCTGCCTTTGATCGGCCTTGGCCCTCATGATTAATACTCGTTTGTAAAGGCTTAATTGGTTTCAAACACTAGGCTGCTGCCCTAACAAATCACACTTCCAATAGAAGCAGTGGATGGGCAAAGTGAATGAAATATCCAGAGACTACAAAAAGTGAGTGAAAAGTGTAGCTATAGTGCTGTGCACATTTTGTCCAAAAGAGTTATGATTGTTAACTGCGCCTACTCATTTTTCTTTAATTAACACTCTCAGTTCTCACTGAAGGCCCAATTGAGCTAACACATGTATTATTGATGTATTATTATGGACTCAGGTGTTTAGAAAACACTGTCGTGATATTTGTTTGGTTTTCAATTTATTTTAGCAAGCAAATGCACACGCTAGCTTTTATAAAAGGAAAGTGGACAAGCTAAACCAAAAATTCACTATAAAACAATAATAGAACTCTGTGACTCGTGAGCTATATTCCAAATCTTTAAGTCTTTGCTACTTCACTAAACATATTGCACTGTTCACACTAGACTCTAACTAGACTCTGTTAGTAAGACAGCACACCATTAGACTCTTGAGCTGTGCTGCACTGATCACATTGTAATTACAAGGCTAATTAACAGGGCAGAGGGCTGAATGCCTCTCCCTGCAGTTATCTTAGTAGAGGAGATAGGAGAGTAAAGCGGTATAAATTTTTTTTTTCACAGTTCACAGAAGAGATGAGCAGAGCCTTTAAATGAGAAGATAAACAGAGAGAGACTTGAAATAAAAAAAAATGCAGTATAGAACTGATGTTTACTTCTGGCTTTTCAAGAGTGCATCAAAGTTCAGTCAAAAGTTAGTCTGTTTCGCTTTTCATCCGATACGTGATAAGCTGTGCTAAACAACCATTCACTGTCTACGCCTGTGCAAGGCATAGACAGATATGCTTATGCAACTTCAGCGAGAGCTTACTGTATTTGTGTGCCAGTACACCAAGGGCTGTTTGCTTCTTGGTATCTATGCACTCAGAGTTTGAGATTGACCCAAATTTCATTATTGTCAACCTGGTTTATGGTCATGGCTAAAGTTCAGTACTGTAGATCTCCACTACCAGTACTTTTACGGGTTGCCAAGTAAGACATGATCCTGGATCAACACTACCGTCTAAAAATATAGACTTCTCCCAGCATCTAACCCTTATTAAAAAGTCAAAAAAATTAATTATCTCCTGAAAAATTAAGAATGTTGATCCAGGAACATCTTGTACTTGTACCTACTTTCACGACTACAAAATGATACACTTTGCTGTGCTGGTCTTGCAAATCTAAGGTTTTTGTGGAGTTTCTCAGCTTGTTAAGGCCACACCTGATAGACTCCATCCACAATAGTCCTGCTGACAGCTGCTTAAAACTACAGCTGAGAAGCACTCAAGGAATCATAGGACAGAAAGGCTTGTTTTCAGTGAGTGCAAAATAGGCAGAAAATGCAGAGCATAAGTGTTTGAGGCATAGGGTAAGCACTCAAGAGCGGTGCTGAGAGCAGCGGGTGGGCGATGGTTTTGGAGAGGGGGGGTGTCAGGGGCAGCAACTGCACTGTATCATATGGTGCGTCTGATGGCATAGACACTGTGAGGGTCACACACTCACACTCTGGAGAGACGTGTAATTACAGAACAGACACAGAACGCAGTTGTTACTAAACTAGTGGCTTTCTGTCGCTCAAAGACAAGAATGACACTGCTTTTATATATATATATATATATATATATATAAATGAAAGCACCATGCAAAGACTGACAGTACACCATTGCAGTATGCTGTGTTAAAGTGACATGACCCTCATTAGGTTTCATGTGATATTCAGTAAGTAGTGTCCAATAATCATAACAATTGAGTTGCAGTTTTGTCAAAAAATGTTGTCAAGAAGTTAATTAATGTTGCACAGTTAGATAGTATTCTGTATATTGCATCCTTTGACACATGTGGTACAACATCTCATTATTCTATGCATACAGATAATGTACATAATTTGAACTACAGTGCACATTTTCACCTTTTAAAAATTGTATGTAGGTCATTCCAGGGGTGCGCTTGGAATGGACTACTGTGTTGTTTTTAACTTACAAAAAATCTGGCTTTCCTGTCAGGACTGTTGCTTTTACAACACTCAAATCGCACGAATAAGCAGGCTGACTCAAGGAAACCCTTGTTGTCATGGCGCCAGAAAGCATCCCCCAGGGGCCCTCTGCCCTTGCCATGTAAAGGGTTGCCACGGTGATCTCCAGGGAGGCGGGTGTTGATGGATGTGTGGTGTTAAATGGAGGGGGCGAGTGAATGCTGAGAAGGTCGAGAGGACAAAAGCAGCATGAGAATGTACACAGAGAGACAGAGGCTACTGCGCTGTGACCCCATCACCTCCCCCAAGATCCGTCAGATCCTAAATCTACCTCCATCTGACAGCGCAGACTGAGAGTGGGGCCTCACAGACTAGGCTACACACACACTCCATCTCATTACTTCTCTCACACAGATCCACTTTCTGCTGCTGTTTCAACCTTCAAATAAAAATACAGACAGTGTTCTCAGATAGTTTGATCCTGGGTGAAATGTTTCTTGAATATCATATTCTGATGAGAGGGCAGATATCACTGAGCTCCACCATCCAGGTAACAGCATATCTGTGAGAGCAAGGACACAAGATCTTCCCTTCAATAGTTCCACGGAACTAGTATTTTAGGATCAGCAGGTATAAAATATCGTATCATCAAAAATGTTTAGGCTTTTCTCTGTGACAGTGACAGTGCATAAGAGTCAGGATGCCAGCTCACCTTTTTTATTACAATTTCTGTCAACCATTTGATGACATTGGGTTGACTGACATGTCTATAGTCTTTAGGGATTTGGAATGTGAGCATAATTAGTGGTTGAAGCTAGTATAAAAGTTGTAACCTTTAATAAAGAGAGAGGAGAACAGGTCTGTGCTCACCATCCATTACTTAATGTGTACTGCTGCTGTCTATTTGCTGGTACAACAGCACAATGATGCATCAGATGGTATATAAACGTGGTAAATTGTTACACTGTTTATCATATCATATTAAGGCATTTATATGTTTTCCAAAATATTTTAATGATTACTGTGAAACTACCCTGCTGCAAGTCCAAAAAGATATTCTCCTAAGATGGTACTTTGTTGTTACCTTGGATCAGGTTTTAAATGTCCTTATTTAAGGTCCAAATCTGCCAACAAATATATTCCATACAAGTCTCATTTTACAGTCTTAAGAATTTCTAGAGGACTTTCTAGAAATGGCTGAATATGTCGCAGCATATCCCTCATAAGGTCTAAGCATACATGCATTCCCATGAGAACTCTATTGGGTTCATGTACAGTGTGCTAAACACTGGCAGCTCACTGCTAACAGAGCCCACTCATTTGAGTTATCTGGATCCAGCATTACGTTCCGCATTTAGGGGGTTTGGACAATGAGGAATGAGAACACAGAGGCAGAGCTGCTATAATTGGATTTCAGCAGAACAAAAGCACAAGCTCTTTTATTGTGGAGTCGGAGCGGTGAGATGTCTGATCTGCGGCTGTGTTCGCAGGTTTACGCTCGCTCACAGACACTTCCTTTATCCCACAACAGCACAGGCTCAAAGCGCAGTGTGTGTCTGTAGCTGTCACAAATCTCTACATCATGCTGAGAGACACAACACAAGCCGTCTCTCATCAATGCACAAATACACACACACATAGATGTTTGTGATCTTAAAGTCAAGATGAAATCAAAACGCACTCTATTTACCTTCTTAATATGTGGTTCTGGTGTTATTGTGAGATAAACGTCTTAATCTAAAATGACTTTCCTTTTCAACTGCCGAGCCCCCTTATTTTTAAACTCCTCCCCATAAGCAACCTGCCAACATCCAAACAATTCATAGTGGATTCTAAATTTCCAAAGTCCTGCTCAGTTTTCATGAAAAAAAAAGAAAAAAAAAGACTCTAAATTTATATGCTAAAATAATTTTTTCGTTTTTGTTTTTAATATTAAAATGTCATAAACGTTTCATGAAACATGAAAATGGCACAAGAAGCTAGAGATAGAGGTAGGCCTAATTATACCTGTGAAAAAACACATCACCATTAGAAATGCAACCTAAAATGTAAACAAAACTAAAATTCTAACTAAAATGGAAAAATAAATCAGTTTCTAAAAAGATAGAGGCAAAACAGGCAATTTATGTACAAGGGTCACGGGGGCATTTGATGAGAGAAACTTTTTTTTCCTGTAGTTATGTTTTAGGTCCTATGAAATCCATTAAATTTTTTTCAAAATTTTATTTTTTTTCTGGACTCCTTTTTAATGGTTAAATTAAATTGTATTAAACAAAAAGACTTCAATTAATCAAAATGAATTAAAATCATGAAACATTTACATCAATTTATTAAAAGATTAACAAGAACGATTGAAAAATGTTTAGGGCCCTATGAATTTTTTTTTTTATTTAGATTTTTTTTCTCACTATGTTTTATTGTTAACCAGTTCTCTATCTGAATGCACAAACAACTTAATTTATTATTCATACAACTTAATTTATATTAATTTATTCTCAAAATAAATTCCATTATTCCATCTGTGTTTTCCACATCATGGAAATCTATGACAGAAACTGCATGTTGAAGATTCACTGTATGCAGATTTATAATCTGACTATAATGCATACAGATGTATGTCATTTTGGTTTTAAAAGACAACAAGAAACTAAAACACGGGTCTCATACATCAATACATCAGTGACCTTCTAACACTTTAAACTGCTGCACTCTTCAGGTCACTGTGTTTGGGTGGTGCAAGGTTAAGAGGTTTTAGAAAACTGATTCTGCCGTCAGCAGGAGGTCAAAGGTCAACCTTAAGCCTATAAAAACTATAACACTAAGCCAATGTAATTAGACAGAAACTGCCTTTTAATATTCAGTCCCCTCTGACCTCCAGAAGCACACACACCCATGTCAATGAGAAGAATGCCTAACTTAATCACATGCCCTTGCTTTCATTTCTTTCCTTTACTGCGTGCATCATTGTATTCTTATATGTAACCTATATGATTAATGGTTTGAGAGGTCAAGTTTTCTTTTCTGTGTTGGCCTATTTACTGCCATAATAGAAAGTTGTTGAAGGGGTTATTTAATAGACAACAGTGATAAATAAAAATAAATAAATTGATACAGGTTTGGAAAAACATAAGTGAATGATAACAGAATTTTTATTTTGAGTGATCTATGATAATAGTCTAACATATAATAAGGCACTCAAAACCACACTGTATGGTGAATAACATCAACAACTCATGAGAGTTACTGTACTGACCAATTCTCGTTCCCTGTTCATATTATCTGTCTTTTTTCACATCCACTCCAACTGAGCGCTGACCCAAATCTAATTTCCTGTGCTTATTTGAATGACATGTGTTGCTGGTCAAAGACGGGCTCCTCCATTATTGAATCAGACTCACTCTAGAGACACACACATGCAGCGCTGAATAATTGAGCAGGTGCTTGTTAACACAATGACACACTGACAAGAACTACATGCTTTGACTTTTTTCCCCCCTTTATGACAAAGGCAGCCATCAACCCTTCCATACACAAATCCCCATTATATACAACCAGGCGTTTGTGCATATACTAATACATTTCACAGAAAATCTGAACCAATTTGACCTAAATGAATAGAAATCATATGGGCATACCATGAAAATAAAGAACTACATTTTGTCAAGGGATGCGTTTAAAAATAACATTTGAATTTGAAAACAGAGAACAAGAAAACAATGTCAAGACTCATTCATAAGAAATCTCAAGTTCTAGTTAAAACACAGCAGCGTTTCCTCTCTGAACCAGTGCTGATCTCCTGCAAGAGGGTCTCTTCCTGCTGTGGAGGGCAGCGCCCAGTGCCAGTTCTTTGTTCTCCGGCTGCTTTAGCAGATTCCTCCTCCTCCTCTCTCCTCCGTGAGCTCTGCCACACGCCTTCACAGCGAAGACAGGTGGCCTGATCAAGACAGGCACGCTGTTCTAACCGAGCGGCCTGCCAATGGGGCACGGTGCCAGCTGGCAAACCGTGCAGCTGACTTTCCAAGCAGTGGGACGCTCTCGCACATATGCGGCACCAAACGCGCTCACACACATTCAAGCGCACACAAACATTGACACTCCCACAACACGTTCGCAACACTCAGCAATGTGCAGTTCACTCTGATGCACGCACATATGCGCAAACGCACACGCTTTGCCTTAAAAAATCACGCAGCGTTTGTCAACAAATAAAATGTTTGTAGAATGCACACAGCCATGTTACCATATGTCAGCTCAGATATGAGACTCACTCTCCTGACAAACGCCACTCCAACGCACATTAAAAATAAAGACGGAACAGACCTGTTAAAGGATACCATTACACTCACAGCAGGTAAATTCACAGGAGCCTAGAGGATTATAGGTAACCTGATGAATAGCTTTTTAAAACCATCGGGACTATTTAAACCATAGTTTCACTCTCTCAAACTGTTATCTTTTCCACATGATTGCTCTTTCGAACTTGCTCCCTCAGCGGTGTCATCATTACACTACTTACACACTACTTGCAGTTTATCGCTACACAAATCCATCAACTAACAGACACATTTTCTCTATCGTGGTGTTTTTACTGTCTTAATCATTTAGTTTTTATTGTTTTTTCTCTACCTCTTAACCTAACCTGGACACAAAGCTTTCAGGGTTTTAACATTTGCTTTAAGACATCACTTTGCACGTATTATTATCCTAAAATGCACACATACACTGTAAGGAACAGATTATTGTTACAACGGCACCTCAATGCTTGTATGTCTATGTATGTGTATACTGTACTCCCTCAATATTTCTGAGAGTGCATCTCCTCCCCATCCTGATGTACGGTACAGTTGTGTTTGACCTTTGACCAGCGGTCACTAATTACTACAGCCATGTGGCGGTTCGAGTTATTTGCCTGCAGCTCGCTTGAGCACATCATCTAATTGGTTCCTTGTTCAGCCAGCAGCAGCACACACATCTCCTCCCCCACACTCATTCTCTCTCTCCCTCTTTGTTCACTTTCCCCTCCTTTCCCGTTCTTTTATTATCTATAAGTGTATCTCCTCCACTTCTCTCTTTCATGATGCATTCTTTGGCGGTGCGCTCTGCCAGCTATAACAACCTCCCTGACTACAACTCGAGTCTCTGCATTCCTGCCAGATCGGTTTGCTCCCCCTATCCATTCATCACAAAGACCCCCACCCTCGACCCCTCGCCACGGTGTACTCTCTGAGGGTCGTCTAAAGCAGCTCATTTGCCCTGCACAGGGTTACAGGGCACTCTTTAAATAACACATCAGAGTCAATGCTCAATACCCTCCACTCCTTGTGACCCCTGACACACAGCTAAACTGCAGCTAATAGGAAATGTTCCAAAGGCATTAGCTAACGTTATGTAAAGGTTGTGTAAACAGAGCATCCCAATGTTTTATGAGTATTTGATAAAAGTTATCAATGATGTAAGCAATTTTAAGTAAAAAGCCCCCCGCGATCCTTTATTAGCACACATTAAAGTCAACGTTAAAACAAAATGGATAATTATTTGTTTTTGTAATATTGATTATTGCAGTGTTCATTATAAATGAAAAGGTTTTAAATTGTTCTCTGATATCTACTAAAGGTATCTGGTTTAAATAAGGGCAGAAAATCTCCAGAAATAGTTTTACATGTCCATTTACAACCGTAGGATTTGATTTAGAACGAAATGATCAGTTTTGGAAGGGTCCTGAATAATACTGTTGAGCTCTGCTCTGATTGGCCGTTTCACAGTGCAGATAATTTCAGTAGCTCACATAGCAGAAAAAAAAATATATATATATTGTAATATAATAGGCTGCTGCAAGTAAGTTAACCATGTACCTGTACCTTTAGTGGCTCACATTATTTTATTTTGTTTCGTGCCTTTCTAATTACAGATGGTAACCCATCCCTGCACTTCACATCCCCTGCACAGCCTCATTTCCATCTACAGAACTGTTATTATTATTTTGCTATACCACGGTAAATACATTTTTGCTTTCTATGGCACCTTTAATCAGTTTTTTATTTTAATTTATGTCATAATTGGGGCACTTTAAGTCACACCCTACATCCCTCTTTTCCTCAATAAACTGTTTCACTTGGATATATGTCACAAGAGGGATGGAATGTCAATTGCAACTTGTGTTTCATGCCACCTGTCATGATTGCCAGCTGGAGTGCCCATGAGCTCCTTTAAAGGGCACTCCACCCTTTAATGTTATGTCATGTTCTACACTTGTCTGTGTGTTGTGTCCCCATTGGTTCCTTGGTTTCATGTGTCTTGTTCTCATTGGTTGGTTCTCTCTTGGTTTCCCCTCCGTCTAGCATAAAAGAAGCCCTCACCCTCTCTCATACACTGATTATTGCAAAGCCATACCCTTATTCTTGTGTTTTCTTTGCGTTTTTGACCTTGGACTGTTTTCTAGTTTTTTGATTGTTTGCTGCCCGCCCTGACCCTTTTATTGGAATTACTCTTTTGTACCTGTTTGACCACGTTTGTGAATAAGGTGTTTGCATTTGAATGCCAGCTCAACCCTCAGTCTCTTCGCTACACCACCAAGCCATCTTCAAAGAACTAGGGGTGACAAAATATAATGTTTCCAGACTACAGTAAAGTGCACACTGCGAACACATGCGTTCGTGCCTGCTCGCTTTCATCACTTCCGTTTTCATTCTCTGACTCATTTTCAAAACTGAACATCAAATCAGAATTCACATTCTCACTGATGGCCCGATGGCAACTGGACAGACACTTAATCATGGCCAGACATCGGCTGATGGCTGGTTGTCAACTCTATGTGTCCTGGCCTTTAACAATGAGGCTTCACGTCAGCAGTGCCTCAAAAGGTCATGTCCACACCATCAATCCCCAGGTTTTTCTTCTCCAGGAAGTTGTTTATCTAGCCGGTTCTTTTTAATTATTTTTGTGTGATTTAGGAGCTATCATGTTTCAGAGATCGTCATCAAGTGCATATTTTATCTCCTCAAGGCGGAATGTCATTTAGAGTTCTGATGTATCCTACTTTTGCAAGTGAGGGGGTTGTGTTAACTTCTTGGGTTGCTATGGCTTTGAGACAAGACTGCTCCAATACCACAATCAAATGGATCTATTGCATCTTTCTTCTGACCACTGATTTAAATTAGACTTTTTTCCCCAGAATTAAATAACTGAAAAAGGATAGATACAGGCACAGTGCGATTTGCCGGGGGGATGGGAGGATTTCCCCTTCTCTCGTCTATGCATCCCTGCCTCTGCTGAATGACTTTTATTCCTGGTGGGGATAAAAACATCCCATGTCCGATCTAACATTAAATCAACTGATTCGTGACATACGATAATGAGCCTGATCTGAATCAAATGACTTGTGACACATGATCTGATTTGAGGGCTTCCAAACAGTAAATTGTTTTATGATGCAATGGTTTAACTGATTTGTAGTTTCAAAATGCTCTGTTGTGTTCTTTTCTCATTTATCTCTATTTACTTCATTCATTGTTTAAATAACTGTGGAAATTAAATCATTACAATTCATAGGTTTTTAATTTTTTTTTTTTTTTTTACAAATCACACCCTGGATAGAGGTAATCACATATTCACATATATAGGTCACAATATTACATTAAATCCACCTAAATCTGTAAATTTAAGTACTATGTCTTCTAGCTCCCAGAGTGTTCTGCATTGGGCTGGATTGGGAAAATAAATGAGAAGGACAGGCCTCCCACAGTGATAAACACAAACCATAGTGTTCCACCCATTCAGTTTGACAGTTCTACATGGGACATGTAAAGGCAGTTTCTAAGACTAGAGTAAGAATAGAATGTAGAATAGAACAAAAATAGTTACCCTTTCAGTCGAATCACTTCGACGTTACATATGGGAACTCGCCAGAGAGACCGATTTGCTTTTGAGCTTTTACTAAAGGCCAATGAATATTGGCGTGTACTGATTGCGCTCAGGTGCGGCTCGTCACTGCGTGAGTA
>JAUMHG010000064.1:6395739-6414856 GCA_032359395.1 Enteromius anoplus
TTTATATTAAGTTTTAATAAATCAATAAATACCATCCAAGCACTTTCTTACCGCTGCTGGCATACAGTAGCTTCCTCAAGCAAATCGTGCAGAAACAAGCTCCGGGCTCTCTCAGTTTCTTGCACCAACTGCCAAAAGGCTCGCGATTTCTACTTTCTTCAATCCACGCTCAGCGCTATTTATTTTTGAGACCAAGATAGAACTTTTGGTTTTAATTCTAAGCCGTGTGTGTGGAGAAAACCAAGCACTGCTTATCACCTGACCAATAAGGTCCCAACAGTGAGGCATGGTGGTGGCAGCATCATTAAATCCAATTGATCTCTGGAGAGACCTAAAAATGGCTGTCCACCAACATTTACCATCCAACCTGACAAGGATCTGCAAGGAGGAATGGCAGAGGATCCCCAAATCCAGGTGTGAAAAACTTGTTGCATCTTTCCCAAAAAGACTTATGGCTGTTTTAGATCAAAAGGGTGCTTCTACTAAATACTGAGCAAAGGGTCTGAATTCCATGTGATGTTTCAGTTTTCTGTCAATACGGGGTGCTGTGTGTACATTAATGAGGGTGGAAAAAAAATAACTTTAAAAGATTTAAGCAAATGGCTGCATTATAACAAAGAGTGAAAAATGTAAGAGGGTCTGAACTTTCCGTACCCACTGTATATTAGCGTTGGTACGTTGCACAGATGTCACCAGGGTCACGGTTCGATATGATTTCGGTATAACAGAAAAAAAAAATGACTACTGTATGCTTCTGTTTCTTTTCATTTAGTTATAACTAATTTAGAAAATTTATCCCCACCAAATGTAAAAATATGAAATAACATATTGCATTATAATCTTTTGTGTATATATATTTATACATTATATATAAAATCTGCAGTATATTTATATATGTAACGATCAGCTGGATGTGCCAGCAAGGCTTTGGTTGGCACTCCAGCTCTCCATGCACTGAGTGTGTGTTTGTGTCTGTTTTCACTCATGGACTCATATCAATGAACTCATGTCTCCGCCCACCTTGTCTGTTGTCTCGGTTGTTTATTCATGTCTCCATCCATCTTGTTTGTTGTCATGGCCACTCATCTGTTTCTCCGCCCCCTAGTGTCATTGTCACGTGTATAAAGTGTCCGTATGTTTCCATTGCTGGTCGCTCGTGACTGTTGAATGTACCCTGTGTTTACTCCGACCGTGAGCCCTCCGTGTTTCCTTGTTCCTTGAATGTATTTGGATTTCCCTTTGCCGACCCACGCTTCTCCCACTGGATTATTCTCTCGCCTTTGCCTCTGATGTCCCCGGTGCCGCTTGTTTGACTCTGCCTGTTTTCTACGCTGTGTCTACTCTGTGTGTCATAATAAAGCCTGCAGATGAATCCGAACGCCTTCCCGTGTCTCAATCGTGACATTATCTAAAGCCTATAGTTATTTCTTGTGATATGCTTAATTTGTTTACAGAAATGAAGCGGTGTTTTGATTTGAGGGCGCAAGCGCGGACTAGTGCGGGCTGCGTAATGGAAGGGAGCAATAACAATGGCGAGAGCAAAGAAACTAAATAAACAGGAGAAAATGACAAAAATCTCTAACTCACAGACTGGAGGAGGACTGTCACCCGAGACCAGGTAAATCCAGGCGTCATGGACGGCGAGAGCGTCGAGGAGAGTTGAAATCAGGTTAATTTTATGGCAATGAGCTCTGACGTGGTTCGGTGGCAACCAGTCAGAATGCAGAAGTCCACCACTTGGCCGGGAAGCAAGAGCGAATCTTCACGCTCTCGTCGGCGGCGGTGTGAACGCACGGTTACATTATACCGGAATATTTATCAGCTCATGCCACGGCAACTTAACAAAAAAGAAACCAATTAGTTGTTCATTATAAGAGACATGTATTATTTTCTTAAGCGTATTTAATATTGCTCTTTAGGTAAGCAAAAATGTTTTATCCGATTACTCGATTAATCTATGAAATTTTCAGTAGATATTCGATAGCTACAGCCCTAAAATACAATAAACCAAACATCAGCGCACCCGCCTCTAGGTCACCGCTGGAAAGCGACTGAAGTACAAAGCCTATAATTCACATGATAAATAATACTTTAGAATTCAGATAATTTGCATCGCAATTATTCAAATATTACGAAATATTTGGAGAGGTAACGTTAGGATAAACTTGCACCATTTCGCAAACAGTTGAGAGCGCAGTCTACGTGAGAGATGCATTCAGAGTCAGTGCATGGTCACTGTCAAGGGGGCTTTGTTTTTGAGTGCACTTTAGCTATTCTTCTGCTGGCGGTTAACAAACAGAGTTGCATTGCTGCAGGCGCCCCCTTCTGGGCTGGGGAGAAATGCCTGTATTTGTTGTAAGGCTGCACGCACTGAACCGAGATGTCCATATCGTGATGGTTTGGAATTTTTTTATTACATGTATCATGCCAGGCAAAATATATATACATATAACTCATGGAATTATGTTAAGATGCATTTTCAAAAAATACAATTTGTGGGTGGAGAAATGTAAAATTAAAGGCTGTACTCATTAGCTTTTTATTACTTCAAACAATAATTTCTTGATAAAGAATAACCTCTCTTCCCAGTCATGCACAGGAAGTTCTACAGTCATACCGTCTTTTCTGCTCTGTCTTGATCTCTGCCCAGTTTACCAGCAGCACAGCTCTGCTTAGGCCCGCATGTCTGCCTGTTTTTAGAAACATTCCTGTCTGCAGGTCTCTGTCCTCAGGATTTGTTGCATTACTGAACTATCAACTGTCATCCAAAATTGATGATTGCTTTGTAAAAGAGGGCTGAAGTATAACAGTACAATCTCTGTGGGATTTCTGGACCTTGTAACCTTTTAAAGACCTTTCACACGAAACATGTTTTTGCATTTCAAGTCTTCATGATCCAAAACTTTTTGACCAATTTTACTTCCATATTGTAACATACTTGTTTTCTCTTTGAATTGATGGAATGTAATAAAGTAGGCGTTTCATTCAGAAAGAACACTGATGGTTGGAGGGGCGTAAATAAGGATGTTAAGCTCATGCCGAAGCCGTCAAACTAATGTCACCATAGAAGACCTGTTGTTTTAGAGGGGAGGAGCATTTTCAGGTTGGTTTAAAGATTACGAAGGCAAACATATTTTTTTTGTGAATTAAATTGTACGGATGAATTGTTCACCAGAAAAATAGCAATTTAAGCTAACAATATAGTCAATTTTGATTTCATGCGGAAAGTTGAAATGTAAAGATCTGTGTACGTTTCTTTAAAAGCAAAACATTTCACATTTTTTAAAAACTTCAATCTCATCTGAAGTGCAAAACAAAGCTGTTTTAAAAAACAAAGAGATTTAAATTGGTTAGCTTTAGAATGGATGGCACCAATCCAAAATTCTGCAGTAATCTATCTATCTTTCTATCTATCGAACTTATTTACTTAGAATATTGGCTTGCTGAGAACAGAACTGTTTTTGGCAAGGTAAAGGCAGTGTTGTTTACATGACCATTGACGACTTTTAACCAAAGGATTTTGCAGACACACTGTATCATGGAAGACACATAAAAATGTTGATCACGGTACAAACAAAACTTTTCTTTTCTTTTCTATATATTTTCTTTCCGTGGTTTCTTTATTATATTTTTTGATGTGTTTAATCAATTTTTCATATTAATGTTAGGGTTAAGTAATGGTTTACATATTAAATAAATCTTACAAGACAACAATTTTGATATTTGTCCCTGTAATGTTTAAAAATGCTTCTGTTACAAGCAATCATCAATTTTGCAACAAAATGCACGCAAAATGTACCCTATTCAGAGAAAAGTGCCAAAACAATCCTTTAATTCTGCCATCTCTTTTGTCATCTGTCTTACTTTCTTCCTGTATAAACTGTTGGGTGACTGCAGTCATACATGCTGCATATGTTGTGTGTTGAGATAAGAACCTTACATCCCTCAGGGAAGACCACAAAACACACACACACACAGAGCCGACCATCTGTTGGCCGTTACACTGTGAGGAAACACTTATAGCCACAGAATGAATAGCACTGACAGACCAGGATTTGTGTGTTTGTTCTTTTGTCTATGTGTTATTGTATCATTTGTGTTTATCAGCCTACAACTGTAAAGAAAAGAAGCAAAATGATCTGTCAGAAAATGTCAAAGAGGTCAGTAAAAAGGGTTTCAAAATGTTTTTGCATGAACAGCTTGATAAAGCTTGACAATTTCTTGACTCATTTCAACATGACTGTTTTGTCATGCACTCATATTAGAAAGAAAGGGATACAGCACATAAGAAAAAAAGAGCTCAATACTGCCACCTGGTATTCAGGGCAACCGATATTCTTCTGTGAGTGAACTGACGTACTGTGACGCAATTAAGTTCCATTGGATCTCCAGCTTTAATTTGAACCACTGCTCACAAAAACATCCTACTAAAACAGTATTTTCTTTGCAAGCTGTATACTTGGATGCAGATAAGTAATGGTGAGAACAAGAATCGGTGTTACCTGTGCCCGTGTGGAAAAAAATTAATCTTTTAAGCATATAAAAATATATAATATTACTTTTTAATTTAATAATAGTTTTATTAAAGTCGTTTTCATTTAAATGAATATAATGAATGTGATAACACTTAATCACATCACACAGTTGCATGTACAGTAATTATATTTTTACTTGACATTTCTGAAAATGAAGTGGCAATTTAGTACATCCGAAATTTAGAAACATTAAATGTAATTCTGAATACACTACAGATAAAATTACTTAGTACATGTGTTTTTTGAAACGCAATGATATAAAATGCACCTTTATTTTACAGTGCAGTTGTGAAAAAGTGTACGTAAGTTAAAAAAAACAACAATTTTACAGATTATTTAATCAGTGATAAGGTAAATTCCTAATGAGCAAGATGAGGAAAAAAAACATGTAGAAAGCAGAAACAAACACTAGCAATCAAAGTCTCCATTACTTCAACACCTCCACTAACCATATGCTCTGTGTGTGTTTGTTTTTCTCAAATGTTTCTGTGGTGTGCTGTGCGTAGCTCATGGTGAGAGGTTTGAAAAGCATCCAGTGCTCCTGTCTTCCTGTAAGCAGGTCTCCTAGCAACACACGCTGATTCCGAACACCAGCTGCTGCAGAGGATATCAGGTGTGATGAGATCCATTTATGACCACACACACAGTCCTCAATATCAGATATTTGAGCAGTTAAATGTTTGATCACACTTTATCTTATATGTCTTTAATGTTGCCTTCATGTGCTGTAAGTATTATGCTACTTTCCAACTTTGAAATTTAATTGTCATGTTAAAGAGCACACAAACATTGTATCACATTTATGACTACAATTGTGCATCGTCTTAAATGGTACTAGATTTAAAAATGCGTTTTATAGAATAGTCTCGTCAATATATAGTTTTTTTATTTTGTTTTTTGTGTTGTGTATGTAAAGTAGGTTATATATGGCATTGTATGTGTTGAAAAATACAATTGTTTTAATTTTTTAGGCTAGAGGGATTTGAGAAAATAGTTTATGGGAATTGTGGCATTTTATTTTTAAATTTGGCACTACTGTAATTCATTTTCTTTTCCTAATTATTATTGTTGCATTTGGAGTAGCTCACGTCTACTAGCTTTTAGCTTTTTTTTTTTTACTTCTTTCCAGGAACAATAACATGACTAAATGTTACATTTTTTCCTCTAGAGTTTGCAACAGTAATTAAAACAAAGATAAATTAAAATTAGAAAAACAAAGAGAATTACATTTAAAATTGGCTTTTTATAAAGCGAACTTCAGGTTTAAGCTACCTCTATCTAGTTTGATCTAAATACAGATATTACTAATTTGCAACAGTTTTGCTTGGCTTTGCATATTTTTATTTATAAAACATTCACTTGTAAACAGCAAAATGGCTCCAGATGTATGATCATGAATGTGTGTGAATGCGGGTGCTCGGACCATCGGATCACAAAGACACGTACAAACACAAGAGCAGCACATGGTCACTGCATGATGGTGGTAAACAAAACAAAGTTAACATTAGATATGAATGTCTGCCTGTGAGCAACAGGAGTCACACAGGTCAGACCAGCTATACTCATTAATGAGGGCTTCATCCAGTCATCATATAATAAATACAAAGAGTGAAGCAAAAACCGTTTAAATGAACAAGCAGCTGTGTGAATGTGTCTCCAGGTAACAAGAGATGGGTTTCATAAACTGAGTGTCAGCTGCTCCAGCCATGACCCTGATCTCACAGCAGTGGATGGTTGTCACTGTCGCTGTGATTTGTGTGTTTAATTAGTTGTTCCTAACCCCTGGTCATGGAGTTTCCCCAACACTGCACATTTTTGATGTCTCCCTTATCAGATACACACATTTGAAGTCTTAGAGTCTACACTGAAGAACTGATCAGTTAAATTGAATTAAATGTGTTTTATTAGGGTGACATCTAAAATGGTCTGCATGGCCAGCTGTGCTTTAAACATATTGATTCCAGTACATTATTCAACAAAATAACATATGTAGTTATAAATAAACCATTGCATGTGATCTCTTCTGTCTAAAAGGAAGCCGTATGTAGAATTGATACCTAGTTCAATTGTGGTTGAACTAGGTATTACAGTCCAAATTCAAAATACTGGAGTGGGGTTTTTCACCCAGCCCCTCCTTTTCAGACTTGACACACACTCAGGTCGCCATAATTGACGACAACAACAGGAATGAACGCACATGACAATGAATTCAATGAAATTCACTGTATTTTCTGCTAACCATGCAACCTGGAATGCCGAAACACTACTGACTTCGTGATTGGGAGATAGATGGAGGGTGGCGCTTCAGACCAAAACAAAACATGACAACATAAACATCAGTTGAGGGCTGCATCTGCGCTTTTTAAAGAGAATATCCAGGCTGTACTACTGCTATATACTACTTATAATAAATAAGCCAAGCTATCCTAACGAACACAGTCAAGAGTTCTTAGCTTGGTAATGCTGGATAGAGGCTATTATTGTGAAGCTTCATAAATCGAATATATCCACAAGTGCTGTGAAGTAAAACTAATCTACAGTATACACCTTTGGTGGGGTTATCACATGTCCTCTGAAGCAGATCGATGGGTTTTTGTAACAAAAATATTTCTAGTTTTAAAATTATAACATAAATAACTGACTGACTGGACACCAAGTTCAGCACTCCTCCGGAAAAAAATGGAAGTCTGTTATTTACGTTAGAATTTTAAAACTATAAATATTTTAGTTACAAAAACCCAGCTTCTGAGGACATGTGGTAACCCCCTAAAGGCATTTAGTTTTACGACGTAGTACTTGCGGATATATCTGATTTAAGGAGCTCCAAAATAATGGCCACTATCCACCAGCTTTACCAAGCTTGGAAGAGCCAGGATACATTTTTTTAAAAACTTTTTTTAAAAAGAAGAAAGTGATACTGTATACAACTAGGATGGCTTGGGGGTGAGTAGATTGTGGTGTAATTTTCATTTTTGGGTGAATTATTCCTTTAACTTGCATAAGAAGTCACTGTCAAAAGTAGCTTATTTGCAAAAAGCTAAACCTTTCTCTTTTTTCTTATGTTACAGGAAGCATTCGCATTCGCATAAATCTGGGGAGCACAGGACCATGGGAACATTGCAGTGATTCTGAAACGAACACAGTTAAGAGTCTGATGACATCTGTGACAAAGCTCACAGTGACTTCAATCACCAAACCTGAAAGCAAAACTCAGGGTTTTAGAGTGATTACATTAATTTATACTTATGGTGTAATAACACAATTCCTCATGGAGTCATTATTCAGATACAGTGTGAAATTGATCAGAGGGAGATCTGAAGAGTCATAATGATAAGTATCACTTGCCATAACAATGGTTGTCATTATTGCCATGGTTCCTGTTAGTGGTAAATGGGGGTTTAGTAGAAGGAAAAACATCTGTGCTGTCATTTCAGCAAGGAAAATGCAGTGAACACCGCCATTAAAAGACATGCTGGTGTTCAATAAGTCAAAAATTTGAAATGTCACAGCAGCCATATGGAAATGCTGGATATAACAGCAGCTTTACAAGCACACACACACACACACACACCAATAGCAGAAGGCAAGCACTCCTTTTTAAACAGCCATGTCTATATGGATCTGGTTGTGATAGATGGATCTGGCTTTATCTCCTGTTTTACATCTGCACCGTGGCTTAATGGTTAATGCTATAATCACACAGCAAGAAGGTCCCTGGTTTAAGTTCTGGTTGAGCAATGAAAATTTCTCCTATCTATCTTTGTGGGTTTTTCATGTTATTCAAGCTCAGTCCAAAGACATGCAGAATGGGTGAATTCGAGAGACTATAAAGACTATTGCTTTAAGTATATAGGTCTCTGTTTGTTAGCCTTGTTATGGACTGGATCCATTCAAAGAGTTTCCTTGCCTTGGTCCCAGTATGCTCCCGCATCCTCTCAACCCTACACACAACAAGTGGTTTGGAGAATAGATAGACCAATGCAACTGGGGCCCTGCTGTTTCTCTACTTCTGTTTGTATAAAAGTGATAGAGCCACAAGGAAGTATAAATTTTTTTTTACATACTGTCAAGAGTGGACGATTAACTTCACAGCTGTTCTGTGTTTTGTCTCTTTTTTTTCTTCAATGTTTCAAATTAAAACAGCATTTCCAAAGTTAACTTGCCAACTCATGTATCATCTCACAATCCAAGTTAAGAACTCTTTCAAAAATATTCATATACTTCAAATTATGATATTTCCAACTCTACCACAATGTTTTGAATGACTGGTTTAAAAAAAATCTAAATCTAAAAGGCTGGGAAGAAAAATATGTTTTTTGGTGTAGTCATAGCATGTACCAGCAAGACCTATAATGAGGTCATGCTAACCAAATCAAACCTTGCCTTCCTTAGCAGAGACACAGAACTGCATCAGATACTCTACAGACATTACAATAAGAAGTCAATCTCAATGGAGCACTGCTGCCACCTACTGGATATGGTTTACTCTCCTGTTCAAATAATACAAAAAAATATATATATAAATGTTTTGAATGGCATATCACATGACACTACCATGACACCATGTATAAGCCATTCCTTTCCTCAATTCCATTCCTCAATTATTGTTACTCAGCCTAATTAGTATCTGTTTTAATATTGTTTTGTGATCTGTGTTCTATACAAATAAATAAAGTTAGCAACAATTTAATTGGTTGGGTGATAACTCATTTTTCACTATAAATCTCGACTACTAGAATATTTGCTGATCATGATTTTTAAGCTTGATTACACTTCCTAATGCCACCTAGTGCTCTGTGCATGTGTCAAGCAATAAGAATTGTAAATGATTTTGGAAACATATTTGTACCTTAAAAATACTTATTCTTTATGTATCTACAATTTTTAAGATTTATAACATTTATAGTAAACAAATGGTTATTTTGGTTTGTTTAGACCTATAAATAAATAAGTTCACTTCATGAGATTAAGACTAAGCTACTGGAAAAGAATTACTTTAAAGATGACTTTTTGTGTTTTTTAGAAATTTGTTTCAGTTTTGTTGTATTTTTTTACATGCATGGGCCTACAAAGTAGTCACATAACTCACTGTAACACTATGAAACGTTTTGAAAAAAAATCATTAACAAATACGTGAATACAGTACATGTTTTGCAAACATTGTTTTAAATTAGTTTTCCCATAGTATGGGAATGAATGTGGTAGGGCCTGACTACTGGAAATTTGTGTAGAGGCTGATTACACACAGACAGGAATAAACGAAAAATAAGATTAAAAAAATCTAAATAATTGTCATCTAAGAATAATATAATTCATAAAATGATACATATATTTAATCTAGAATTCTACATAATTTTTATAAACTCTAGTTCCAACAAAAGATGGTCTTTTCATTAACATTGTTGCCTCTTTTCCAACTCTGATACATAGATGAAAGCAAATGCATTTTACTTGCACACTGCTCCTGTAGTCGACACCACCTACTATTTTTTTATCTGTGTAATTGTAGAACTCCAATGCAGACCTATAAACTATAAAGCTATTAAAAAGATGTAGTTTCTGCACAGCATAACTTCAAATGCAAATGCTCTGTGCGCTTTATTTCTACTTTTTTGCATTTACTGCAAGCACTGCACTTAAGATGTACAACACAGCAGCATGCCATTACGGAAATTTAAGATCAGATACTGTATAAGACGGATACCCACACTGAGCACTTTATCGCTTAACACCATATATTTTTCATTTTTAAAAAAGTGCAGCACAGTACAGAGGATGTGAAATAAGTGTGTATACAGAGTACTGCAGAGGGGCTGAAATACTGATGAGGTCTTAAAATCACTGTTGCCGCCACAGTGACGCTGCTCAACTGGAGGGCAGGGGGTTGTGGGTAGTCAGAGAGTGTGTGGTGAGGAGAGCTTGAGTCACAGCATGCTAATCAGAGCCATGTGTGGCTGCCTGAGGGGCTTCATTCAGAACAGCTGCCACACACAAACAGACAGCTTCACATGAGGGGAAAAGGAGCAATCTTTGAATTTGATTGTGTATTTGTGCATATACACGAGAGAGAGAGAGAGAAACTTTGACCTAAATATTCACACAAAAACTGCATCTTCAAGTGTGTCAGTTCGGCTCTTTGTTGTGACACACTGGAAGTGAAGGAATGTGAGGAATCTTTGGGGAGTAAGGGAGTACACACACTCAGACACTCACCCACCCCACAGATCCATTCAACAACAATAATACACATATCTGAGTTTTTCTGTCACGGTGGGGACTTTCCATTCGCTATTGTTTATTTTACTGTGCTAATAATACTTTCTAGCCTCTACTCTTAAGCCTAATCCTTACGCAGCGCTGTCTGAATATTTACATTTTAAGACCATATTTTTAGAACAAATTCTTTTTTTTAATTTCTTAATTTGCATAAGTCCCATAGTGCTACTATTTTTAGGTTGTATTGTTCTTGTGTTATTTTTTGATAACACGTCTGGTTCAGTTTTTAAGACAATTTTATATCTTAAATGTACCCATAATAACCTATGTAGGTATTGGATGTATTGGATCTGTGCATTCGGTCCTAAAGTGACAGCAGCCTAATAAACATTAATCTTTGTGTCATTAATGCTAATCAAACAACGTAAGAAAAATACAAATAAAATACTGTTCTTGAAAAAATACCTTTTGTAGCTTTAACAAGAGTACATTTATACTTAATTCATACAGTGAAAAAGATTGGATTATTTGGTTTCTGTATCGTGAATTAGTTGTACTTGAAAAATCAGTTGCTGTTTCTTTCTTATCGTTATTAAGAATTAACATTTTGCTAATTTTTTATCTCCTACCCCTTAAAATGTGGTGTCATGTTCACAAACATGGTCAGGCAGCGGCAGCATTGACAGATAAGAATAACTAGCAAAGCTGTACCAGGCAACTGGCACTAATAAAATATCTACACAGGGATAATTGTATCAACACAGCAAACTGGAAAAGAGGGAGGTGGAAAAGAGGGCAGAGGTGGGGGGGGTTGGGGTTGGTGGAGAGGAAGAAAAACAGGTCCCACAGAGCTACCGTACAGGCGCCAGTTAAGACAGCCAGCACAGAGTGAGGAGAAGAGAGGAAAGACAGAGCGAGTGAGGGGGCAAGAAACTCTCAACAGATGCGTGAAGCCCTCGTCAGCATTCCTGCTAGGTAACGCAAGGTCAGGAGCCGCAGGAAGACAATATGAGGACTATTTAGGCTCCCTCTGCGCCAGATGTGTTTTAATAAGACGGCTGCCCTCCCAGCTAATAAGGTCAGCCTCTGGCTCCAGCGAGACGAGCAAACAAGTTGACTCTTGGCAGGAATTCAGCTCAGGCTTGGCACGGGCTCCGGCTCTGCTTCCTGCACTCTGAATGAGGCAGAGAGAGCTTCAGTCATCTTTTTACACCAGCAGCTTTTTATTAGACACTTCCTTTTTACACACAGAACGAAAGGGAAAAAACTTGAGAAAGAAGGGGGAAATAAAACAAAGAAAAACAGAGAGGATGGCATAAATTCACTGGGTAAATGGCCCTAAATGTCTGTGCATGTACTTCAGTGTTGAACATTAAATAAATAAACAAATAAAAAAACAAACAAATAAATAAAAAGCTCTTTAAGAGACAACTGACCAATCTGCTACAGAGAATAACGCAAGAATAAGAACCTGAGGAGATCTGGCATGCAACAAGAACTCAGTGTTGTTCAACTTTTTGAGAGTTTATGCTCCATCATGTAATAATCATGCCTGGACAAATCATTACATTACCATATTATAGGTGGCTGGTATTATTTGTTTTCTTGTGAGGTCTATCACAGAGGAGACACACACACACACACACACGTCTGTCATTCACAGACACCTTAACATATCCTGTCTTGACAGCTGACCCATTCATAATAACAGACCATTCGTTTCCTCACTCTCCCTTTCTCTGGCTCCGTAGAACTTTCAAAACATTGCTTTGCTTGTTTGATTTCTCCGACATGTTAACTTCTGGCTCAACAAATTGAGTTTGGGACGAGACTATATATGTCTGATGGCAGACAGGCTGCAGGGCGGTAAGATTGTTTGGGAAACCTAATTAGAAAGAGTCATCACTTTTGTTGTTCAGTTTGTGGTGTCGCAACAATACAGAAGAGCATAAATATGGAGTAATATTAAGTAAAGATCATGTTCAATGAAGATACAGTATTTACTAAATTGCATTGCTAAGCACTTCATTTGGACAACGTAAAGGCGATTTTCTCAATATTTCAAATTTTCCATCCTCAGATTTCATATTTTTTCAAAAGCTGTATCTCAGCCAAATACTGTCCCGAATAGTGTAGATACACATACATAACACATTACAGTAAAAAATTTGGTATTGCAAACTGTTATGCATTATTTTGGGTAGTTTAGGGTGGCTAGATCCGTTTGTTTGTTCACATTATTTAAATCAACTGAAGATATAACTTTACGGCTTTAGAGAAGCATTATCTAAAAAAAAACAAAAAAAAAAACAAGACCCGATGCACATCAGCGACACCATGTGTCAGGTAATGACACCCCAGAGACACAGGAAATACAAGAGGTGGAGGAAATGCCTGCAATGAATAAGAAAAAAAAGCAACCAATGCATTTGACTATTTTTAATCAGAGACAATGATAGAAAATGATATTTCCTTCAAATTAACGAAAATTCAAAAAGGTTAAAAATAGGATGTACAGTGTGCATTTTAACAATTTCCTGGGATGATTAGTTACAGCATTACCAGTAAATTACTTTTTGTTGCTTATGTGAACAAAGCAATAGTATTACCAGCTGGTAATGTCTGGTAATAGTACAAGGTCAGGGCGCACAGATGTTTTGATGGAGATTATACAATTACTCTTGTGCTGTTTACAGTAACACCTATGACTCAGAAGTCCAAATTAACAGACACAATAAGTGTTTCTCATCGTATTCCAGACAAAGAAAACAACACTTAAAAAGGAAATTTCTAAATGTAATGATAGACATGTTAACGGGTATTTTAGTGCTGATATGCAAATGGTATCCTTACAGTAAAAAGATTGACAGTCTTTGTATGCATCAATGTGTGAAAGCAACTTAAGACAAACTTTATTATAGCATTCAACAATGCCACTAATGTCTTGATGACTGACCAAAGCGCACAGCGCATTAAGAAAACAAAACACCATTATTGTGCCACCAAGATACATATATGCCACATGATCAAGAGGAGTATGCATAGTTTTACAGTAAATATGTGGATGCCAAAACCCCCCATATGTTTTGTTAATAGGATACTGTAAATGCCCAACAATCTTGCTTATTATGTCCTGACTTTTCTACTTTATTTTTCTAGACTTATAATCTATGCAAGTGTGTGATGATAAATCAGCATCTGTTCTCATTACAAATGTAGGTGTCAGGGAATATAAGCAGATTGAAAATGATGTTCACTGAACTAAACAGGTAGTTTATTGAGCAGGAGTGACATCTGGCAATTAAGGTAAGTACCTGAGTAAAAAAGCAGAAAACTGGATGATGATGGCTATAGAATAACATTACAATTTTCAAGTTTACCGAGATACAGAGGGAAAAATAATAATAATAATAGTTGTTTTCGTTTTTTTATTTATATAAAATATAAATTTACTAAATAATATTCATTTCTGACCATCTCAGGTTCATACGTTCACACAGGGGTCTATTTTATTTTTTTACATATTAAACTTGTAGACATGAGAAAATAATATTGTTCTTGCAACATACAGTAAGGCGTCATGCTCATGTTGTGCTTTCATGTGTGTAGCCAAATGGATCCTGTTCATGTTTGAACCATTAAAGTAGGAGTCAAATTACCATAAAAATTTAAACGCACTCCATTTCAGACTTTTATCCATTATGTGATGTGCTGTTTTCCAGTCTTGCATCAGCCAGCGCAGCAGCTGGATTAGCTCTCATGAATAATTTGGACAATCTAATGAAGGTTTAGCACACTCCATGGCTTTTAGAACCAATCATAATTGAGATTTTACAATGCCATGTCACATTTATGATTTTTCAACAAAAAAATACCACTTTTCTCTTAATGTTCAAAGTAATGTGTGGTTTTATTGTTTTTAGTAATATGTAATACATACATATGTTTTCACCTCAAAAAAAAAGTTAGTATTTTACAATCATTTAAACAAGATACATGCTTCTGTATTTACGAATACACAGCCAGTTTTTTTTTCTTTTTTGGATGGAACATGAACCTGACCTGGTGAATGAGCTCTAGCTATGTTTTTTTTTTTTCCCTTGGTTGGGAAATCTGCTCCTACACATGACCTGATGTGGACTCACTAAGAGCTGGGGGGCTTTTTCCCTAGAGAGGAAACTAGTCTACGTGCCCCCAGTGCTAATCTTGACAGCTCAGAGACACTCGTAAATCAGAATACTGCTTTCCTTTTGTAACTTTCCTAGAGCTACAAACACATCACTTCTGATTATGGGGTTGACCAGCACACTAGTGTAAATAAAAAATGGACATGACATTTTCAAATGATTGAATGCTTTATATAAGCATAACATTCATAGTGGTTTGTATAAAGTTAATGTGACTATCATGAAACTACTGATTCTGTAGGCACACATCAACTTCACTATATTTGCTATATTTCATTTTATTTCCGCCAATATTAACAAGTCTAAATATAAAAGTGCAGTGTTTTTTTTTTAAATTGACTTTAAGTTGTCTTGAACAAACAGAGGTAAAAAAATAAAAAATTATATATATATATATATATATATATATATATATACACACAAATAACCTACACAATAGGTCTTAAAGTGACAGCAGCCAAAAATACCTGCCTAATATTCCTCCCAGGTGTATATGACTATTTCTTCACATGAACACAAAGAGGTTTTTATTATTTTTTTTAAATCAACCAATCAGCCCTCATCACACACCTAGGTTTCCCCTGCAGAACGAAGCGGACCTGTCTAATTAAGGCAATGCATAAACAAATGTCATTCAATTTCTGTAATGTAATTTATTTCTGGATGAAACTAAATATACGTAAAGTGAGTGAGCGTCTATGTGGAAGCTTACTGTTTCCAAACCCGAGGAGGTAATATTACTTTATTATTACTTAATTTATTCGTTTTCTATTTCAGTAGTGGTGAACTATTAAAAGTGCATACCGCCACCTACTGCATGACAGCTGATGAATCATTGGTGGATCTGGCTTGGAAGAGCTCATACGATCAGTTAAGAAAGGTTTTATCAGCCCCGATTCTGATCATTGAGATTTAGTTACCAGTATATCACAGAGGGTGGGATATTTGGCTTGGACCCGCAACCTACTACACGGCATTGTAAGCAAGCACATAACTACAACTCTCCTTACAACTCCCTAGCAACATGCTGGCAGGTTTTCTGGTTGGGTAAGAATAAAGTTCCATTCAAAAGTTTCCCATTTGGGCAGGCACCTTTAGCATCTTCACAAACTGGACGCTCACCTAATCAAAGTACTGTAGATGACGTGTGTATCACAGTGGATGTGAATATTTGTGCAATATGTGCTTGCGACAAATAGTGGAGACGCACTGAGATGAATAAAGCAAAAAAGCAAATCAATGGGTGGGAATGTGTTTGGAGTCAGTTTGGAGGGAGATATACATGTGTTGCAGTATTTGTGAAAAATGTGTGCGCAGGTCTGAGATTTGTGTGGCTTTGTGTGTGTGTGAGGTTGGAAGGGGGTAAGTGGTGTGGTTAGACACCCGGAGTCACTGAACATTCTTCTGGCATGTGTTCAGCTTCCAGCCCCCTCTTCCTCCTCTTGTGTGTGTGAGGCTCTGTCCTGGCAGCCAGCCCGGCTATGAAGTGAACTTAAACAAACTTCTGTTGCAGCCATCTGCTGGAGCTGGGGAATAAATCAAACAGCTTCACGGCCGCCAGCGATCGGGTTACCATGAGCAACAGCGCCCGCGCGCCTGCCTGGAGCCACAGCGAGCCTCTGCCGGCCAACATGTGGCCACTCTAATCCCTCCCAGGGAGAAGAGAGAGTGAGACTGAAAGAGTGTTGGAATGTAATGTTTTGATACTCCTTGAAGGTTTTTTTGTATCATGCATTGTTTTTGCATTTGCGCACTTTATATAAATAAATAAAATTTAAAAAATGAAGAACAAAAAAAGTACCATGGTACTACCACACACACACACATACTACCATAAAGAATTTGCCTAAATACACAAACCTCTTCCAGTCTCAACCCTTAACCTTAATCAATGCTAAAAACACTAACACACAATGGTACGCATTCCATTATTTTCAATGCATATATTTTAAACAATTACTGTTCCACGCCATCAAAAAACTTGCAACACATACTAAACACTTGTGTACAAACACTAGCATAAAATGGCTCTCTCACACTTTATGGCGCACACATAAAGAGTCAAATTAACAGAAACATGTCAAAATGCTGAATATTGGTGAGTATTTCAATAACTTGTTTAGTTGTTTTAAACTAACATAAACCGTTAGAAAAAAGATGCATATCAATACATTGGTTTCCACACAATAGGTCTTACAGTAGTGACAGTGACCTAATATACCTGACTACTAAAGCTCACTCTTATGCTCTCCCAGATGTACAGATACAATGTGAATACACCATCCAATCAATTGGAAAGAATTCCAGAGATCCTAAGACTATTTAATCCCTTATTCGTGACTCCTCGCCCCCCTAAAGCTCTTAATAGCACACTGATTCGCTCATATACACACACTGTATTCTCTGAGCTGAGCGTTACCTGTAGTATTCAGAATGTAATGCATGGAAGATTTGATCCTAAAATCAACCTTTCAGATTATATTTTCTATGTATTTACAGAACTGAAATTCTGTAAATACAATTACACAAAGCTTTGATTTGACAGAAAACTGACAACCAGTGTGCCAGATGTGATACCTTTGCTTTTGGAAGCTCATGCGAGATTCTTAGTACTTTGATGGAACAATAATTGTTACTGTTACAAAGACAGATAGAAGAATTGTTCCACAGGATGGAAATGTAGTTTCAGTTAAAAACTACATTAAATTAAAGCAGATCCTCACATGGTATCATGAATTATTCTGTGATGCAGGAATCCACATGATCAATAATAGTTAGTAAGGTAGTTGTTAAGATTAAGTACCAGATTAGAGATGTAGAATATGGTTGTGTAGTATATATGTTCTTTATAAGTAATAATAAACAGCCAATATGTGAATAATAGGCAAAGAGTTATACAGTAAGTGTTACCAAATATTTACAGTATTTTACTTTTTTTTTTTCATTGTACACTATTTATTATCAAAACAATGGGTCTCACTCACTGAAAATCGCATGGCTTCTTATACATACATTCAATATTTATAAATAACACTTCCACTTACATTCATTTGCTATAAACTTCATTCAATTTGAAATATTCTAAATGAATGACTGCGTTTCAGAGGTTAGTCATTTGCGTACATTCAAATCTCTATTTACAGCTTTCCACAGAAGTTTCTTTTACAGCCTGTTGCACTGTCAGCAAACATATGGTACTTTCTGAAGATGTGCTTTTGCCTGAGAGCATGCGCAAAAACAAGATCCTCAAGCAATGCCAAGCGTGCCATCCTCAAAAAGTGAAAAAGAGCCAATGAAACCATAATCTAGGACAACAACAATATTTTATGTTAATCCTTCCCTCACCCACAGAAATCTTTTTAAAATCTAGAAAGACACCTGAAGAATCAAATATAGTCTACTCAGAAAAAATGAAGAGCCCACAAACTATAAGAAAAGGGCAGATAATCAAGGGTTGTAGGACTGTAAGAAGTGTTTCATATGTTATGGCATTGTACATTGTGTGCATATGTAATTATTTATTTAGCATTCAAGAATCAAACAACAAAAACATATTTCAAGAGATAAGTTCAATTAATAACATGTTCCTGCATAAATATGTATACATTGTTTCTGCAATCATTTTATCATACTAATCACACCTTCGTAACGTTCTTACGTTTTATTGCAACTACAGACTGTATCATAAATATGTATGACGGATACAGATACAAAAGACTTAAATAATTGTGAGTTCATTAATTAAATAAGCATACTGGAGTGAGTAATATCTAAATAAATGCACATATTATCTTGTGAATATGTAGTGCCGCCATCAAAGTCCTCAATCTCTCTATTCAAGAGAGGGAAGTATAGTCACATTTGGTAAACTGAGGAGCATAGTCATTATTAAGAGATCAGGGGGAAATAATTCAACAGCAGGCAAGCCATAGAGTCCCAGAAGGAACTACTGTGAACTCTCTTTAAATATGGGGTTAACGCTGTTGAAGCCTTGGATCATGGCTTCTTCTTCATGACAGTGGCCTGGCAAATTTATGATGAGCTCAAACCAAAGGTACATGCATCTGACTGATCAGAAAGATCAAACAAACAGATCAATGAATCACTATTTATTTATTTATTTTCCTTTAGGACATCAACTTACAAATTTCTTACAGCTGTCTCTGCATAATATTCTGG
>JAUMHG010000064.1:6417337-6438100 GCA_032359395.1 Enteromius anoplus
ATATATAAATTAAAATATATAATCATAAATTAATATAAAGGCATAATCCATGTCTGGTGAAGAAAATGTCATAAGCTTAGAGTAAGAACAGACCAAAATGTAAACAGGCTCGAAAGTAAATATGAAAATAAATAAATACATAACAATAATTAAAGATTTTATTATAATAAATAAAACATTGTACTGTTCCATGGTGGCACATAATATTTGTATGTGTTGCAAGAAAACACTATTTCAAACTTTTACCTTCTAAATGTCATGTTTAATTCAATGTGTTGTTGTATATTTGTATTTAAAAAGCAAATTTGAATTCTTTTGATATTAAAAATAGGCATTAGAATTTTCCACTTCATTAAACATGTAGCTTAAAAATATTATTTTCAAAAACATTACTAAATGACAATGATTTCTGTGTTGTATCAGGACTTCCTCTGTATGGTGCTGCATACAGGGGTCAGTTATGTTACATTGTGTCCTGAGCGAACAGAACTGCGTGACTGATTCAGCGAAGGTGAGAAAGGCTGGAATAAGCCAGCACACAAACAGAACCAGAGGAGCGGAAAAGATGGAAAAACCCTCTCATTTCATAGAAAGAGGAAGAGTAAAAATAAACAATAACTTCCATCACTGGTATTTCCTTATGAGACCTTAGCCTCACCATCACACAAAGAAAAAAAAATCCCAAGTATCTGTTGTAACTCAATTGTTTCTTCAAGACAGAAATGGAGAGCAGATGAAGAACTATGTTTAAATCTCTGGCTTTGTAGATGTTTCTACTAAAAAAACATCTTATGTCTCCTCTAAAGTTTCAAAAGAGAAATACTTCTAAAAAATAATATTAGCTATGCAAAATTTTACAGCTCTATACTCTTACTTTATCAACAATTTACTGTGTCTATTTGTATTTCTTTCTTAGAAGACACAAAGTTGTTACTTAAACGAGACAACTGATTTCTCCATTTGCTGGGCAATGAAAGAAACTGTGTTTATCACAGGGTACATCTTTCATTCAGCAAGGATAGGACATAGAATACAGAGATTTTCCGGGCGTGTTGCCACTGGCATGTTCAGTGGGGGTTTTACACAATTACACTGGAGCTGGGACAAAAGATCTCAGAGCCTCATGGGCAGGCAGGGCAGGATCTGTACTCAAAAGCCAAGAGGAACCAGTCAAGCTCCTAGATCAGGAAAGAACGGCAGGGTCTCATTTTAAACATCCAGACCACTAAACAAACAAACAAACAAACAAACAAACAATAATTCATTCAGGAATGTTCATGGTTTTGATGTCATAACTAGAAGCACTCATGGCCTCCCACATTCGGCCGACATATAAACACTTATTATGTATTCAGCAACTTAAAGGGGTGAGGAACTGCCTTTTTTATTTTGTACTGTTCTCTGAGGTCCACTTACAATGTTATTAATATTTTACATAACATCTTCATTTAGAAGTGGCTATTTTCCCCTATCTGTTTGAATAAGCAACTTCTTGGAAGTAACTTCTTGGAAGTATGTTTAACAGCCTACATCCTTCACGGACGGACACTGCTGCGATTAAGGTTAGAAATGTATAAAATACTTATTATATATCAACAGCGACTACATAATAAAAACAGTTACTCACATTTCTGTGTTGCGATATTACAGTCAGATTACTTTGTAGAATTGTGCCTTGTTTGTAAACAAATCCACAGAAACAAAGGACCAAGTTCTTACTGACGTGGTATGCAATTTTATTAAAAAAAATAAATCTTTCCTAATGATACAAACGCTTTAACTTTTTACAACTTTTTACATCAATGCAAGCCATTCTGGAAAACTAAATATCTAGCTGAAATATTCAAGCTTTATTATGAGACTACTGAGTAGCTGAAAGAGTCAAACATCATGCAGTGAAAAGACGCACTAAGTGAATCCGCTTTCAAGTGTACAGGCCTGGAAAAATGACACAAGGGCAGTTATAGTAATTTCCACTGCCACTGAAACACACAAGCGGCACTATGTGTGTGTCTTTGCGCATAGAGTTTTCCTGTTACATGAATTAACTTAGAGAGGAATTACAGCCCCAGTTTGCTGATGTTAATGAATGCTTGTCCAAGGACTAATGGGTCATTAAACTCTTCATTTCCAAAGCCTGAGAATTACCGAGCTTGCTGAACTTTAAGCACACTGAATTATGGAATTATGGGGTTTCCTAGAGCACGTATTTAAGTTTAAGGTAGTCATTTTGTTGCACACAGACTGATAAAATAAGCAGTATTAATCGATTGTTTGCATTCAAAATGGGCTTCCCTTAAATGAACAGTGTTACCACACTGACCACCACCTGTCTGATCCTGGCCCTCTTTTGACCCCTCATCTGTTGCCATTTACTCGTCATTTCATAGCTTGTGGCATAGTGACCCACTGCATGAACACACTGCAAAGACCTATATCAATTTGAACTAATCCATTAGGTTGTACTGTGCATGTGTCGAGGTCAGTCATCCGAACTTGTCCCCAGTTTTACTTTAAAAGCTGTGTGGTTGATAGGATTGGGCGATGTCGACCAATTTGGCATTGTACGATGTCTAATGTAAAACATTGCGATGGACGATGATATCGTCTTGCTGTAGCCAGCGGGGGGTGGGGTTAGTTGTAACTAAAACACTTAGCCCTGCCCCACGACTGACAAAACAGTGTTCGCGCGAGCAGGTAAGAGAGGATTGAGCGCAGGAGTTGACACATCAAGCACGCGCGAGAGTTTGATATGAGCTCGCGGCCCCGTTTCTTCGCATGTACATCTCTTTTCCTTTTGCGGAAATCATTTACCGGCATCAGTGGTGCGCCCACTTATTAATGGGATAGATTTGTCACCATAGATTAAGTGTTTTTCGTGAGCTGGTTGCTGATGCTGCGGTTCAGCATCGTGATGTCTATCGGTCATCGGCGATGGCCGATGAGATCGCCTATCTACCCAACCCTAGTTGTTGAAACACACCAAAAAAGATTAATTGAATTTGTTTATGCACTACAACACTACAAACCACATAACTACAAATCTGAATGGGCTGAAGCTAAATAATTACACTGGATCATCTTACAGCTCGTTTACAGCAGGATTTAGAATTGTTTAATTTTTTTATTTTGTATCATTGATTCTGTTACTTTACTGTTTAACACTGTGAAGCTGCTTTCAAAAGTGTCTGTCTTTGTATACAGTGTTATAAAAAATAAACGTGTTACCGTGCAGTGTAATGCAACATAGTTGTGCAAGCTCTTTTTAACAGAATTTTAAATAATATACAGTAACATACAAACCATGGGTGTTCGGTCATGGTTGTGGAGGGCCAATGTCCTGAAGAGTTCAGCTCTGATTGTTTCCTTTACCATACCTGCCTGGAAGATTCTAGTAATCCTAAAGGCCTAGTTTACCTTGGTTCAGGTGTCTTTAATTACTAAACTCTGCAGGACAGTGGCCATCAAGGAGAAAAAATGCACCATGCATGTTGCTATTAACACTATATGTTTTCCTTGTCTGAAATAACATATAAACAAGTAAATGTGTATACAGCCATGCAGTTACAACAGAATCTATGGGTCTATGCAAACCTCAGAACTAGACTTTTTGACTGTAGGATAACAAGCCTTTGGGATAGGAGTCTAAAGCTATTCCTGCTGAGGCTCAGTGATGCTCTCTTATGTTGGTATTATGTGTTTCTGATAATATTAGCACAGAGCTCAGGTCTAAACATAGAAAGAGTCTGTCACTCCAGCAGCAGTTCCTGATACAGCTCTCATTACACCAGCACTATTTTAGACATACCCAGAGATACCCTAGTGTGGTCACATAATTGCAGGCGGTCCATAGAATCATTACAAAAAAACTTTTTAGATTATCATTACAAACATAAACTAATACCATAAACTGACACATAGCATCAATTTTGTTTTACTTTACTTTTGATTTAATACAATTTTAATTTACTTAAGGTGTGTTTTATATTTACTTAAAACATTCATGTGAACAGCTCATAACAGAAGAGAGCAGCCAATATGGACAGGTACACCTGTTGCAATAATTACTGACCTATCACATGATTTACGGACAGGACTGTGATAAGTTTCTGCTGTTAGTCAGGTCTAGGTTCAGCAATGTTAAGTGCTAAAAGAATGAAGTCAGCTGTCTAATTGAATATACTGAATGACCAGGTTATTCCATCAATGGATTTTTATCTTCTCTGATGGCGCGGGCATGGCAATGCCAGGATTTATTGGCCTCAAATTGTAAAAGAGTGGTTCAGCGAGCATGAGACATCACTTTCACACATGGATTGGCCACCACAGAGTCCAGACCTTAACCCCATTGAGAATCTTTAAGATGTGCAATGCATCAGTACAAGATATTGGTGAAACAATAATGCAATTCCGCTTGAAAATAAACGTTGTGACATTGCAAAAGCTTATCAAAATGTTGCCACAGCGAATGCATGTCATAATCAAAGCTAAAAGCAGTCCAACAAAATAAAAAAGTGTGTGACTTTTTTTTTGGAAAGGTACAGGTAGGTTATCATACAAGTATCGACAACATTTGAAAAGTAACAGTAACTGTTTTTTTTCAAGCCTTACACTTGCCAGTAAAGACTTCATTAATATTATTAAATCTTTTAGACTAATAGAATAAAACTGAATACAACTTCACAAGCTGTAAAATTTGGCTTTGCTGGGCTATGATGTAAACAAAAACCACTGGTTATTTAAAAAACAAAAGAGGATGAGCCACTTAACTGATGTGCATGTTCAATCATTAAAAGATGCCAGAACTCTACGCAAAATAGAGAAAGCGGATCTATCTCCCAGTCTCCTTCATGATTTTGGCTTGAAAGGCTATATACAACAGTTGCTGTCTTTGAAATGCTTCCCTCTATCGTACTTTTACATGTGCACTTTCTCTCTCTCATACACACAGATGTTCACCCCGAAATTATATCCAGCACTCTAACACCTGCTCAACCATAATCACTACCATGTTACCACAACTCTAAAATCTCTCACAGCTCAGATGACCACCGGCTGTCCATCTGTTTATTTCTTGCAAAGCCACCTTCTGACCATAGGTGACCTCCACCATATAAATATTCTGAGCTGTACTGACTATCCACTACATGCAATCTTTACATTAAAATACAGTGGATAAAACACACTGAAAAAAATGTGTTCCCGTGCGTTCCATGGAACAGTCAATAAACAACAATATGCTAAAGGATTGCTGCTATTAAGACATACATAGACAAGCTTCAACATATACTGCTGCTGTGGCTGCACAGATAGTCATACATAAAACCTCTATAACAGATCAAGCCAGGGGTTGCTACAGTCTCAAAAAAAGTTACAAGAGCTGCCAAGTCACCTTTATTTATAGCGCTTTTAACAATACAGGTTGTGTCTCAAAACACTTAACAGTATCAAACAGGAGAATAGTGTCGGTAATGTATAATGACAAGATTAAAGTTAAAGGCATTTCATTATTGAATTCAGAGATGTCATTGTCCAGCTTAGTTTAGTTTAAACAGTAGCTGTGCAACCAAATTGACGATAATCGCTGAAAAATAAAGTATCCCCAACTGGGCATTGGGGCGGTACATTTCAAACAGTATACATTTGTATTTTATTTACCTCTAAAAGACACATATTAATACTTTAGAGGTTCATACCTAGTATAAATTAGTATGGTACATCTTAGTACCTTTTTAAAAGGGCACTGCTCAAGTGACAGATCTAGGTTTTACTTTGTCATTATTCACTTAGTCTCATACCTCTCGCTCTTCTAACTCTACACACATAAAGTTACATTGTTTCCAATTTGATTTTGGATGGAACTATATTCAGGTGACCATGTAGAATTTTGTAGGTAAACTAATGACATAAATTAATTAATGACTCCAGAAATAGATGTATTGTATACAAATTAGCTTTTCAGGCATTTCGCTTTCAGACAGAATGGAGTACTTAGTGAACTGAAAAAAACTGTACTTATGCTGTGGTTACATACTATCTAGCTACCATGTAAGTACACAGGTATGTAGGGATACTTAATATAAAGTATTATATTAATACTTAATATTATTTATGGTATTTATATTTAAAAGCACAATGCTAAACAGTGCACAGTCAAAATGTATTGCATTAATAGAGATTTATTTTAATACAAATTTTTTTCTTTTTACAAAGTATCCCTCAAATGATAATTTTATTTGCATTTATTAGTATTTTTGTACATTTATAATGTAGCCATGTGAACTTACTAGAGAATCTCATTCCATCATTTAATGCTGAGCAGGATTCTAGCTTCGAGGCCTAAGGACTGGACTAGGAAAGATACATTTTCACTAGTATGAAGCCTTCTGTTGGAGAAGCACCCTATTTTAAAAGCACAATTCTTCCAATTGTATCTTCTGGTGTTTTTATGAACCTTTTTCCATCTTCCTCTTTGAGTAGTTCTTAAAAGCAAATGTTCAATTTTGAGTGTTGCCACCTAGAGGACCCACCAAACAGCGCAGTCAATTTCAGAAACATGCACAGACACCAAGTTCATGAGGCTACAAAATTTGTTCTGCCAAAAAAAAAAAAGTCCAAGCATTCTCAGCTGATAGCTAAATTCACATCATACACACTGTGTAAGTGACAAGTTTTCAGCTGAAAAATTCTTTCAGCTTCAGTCATGCCACACAAACAGTGCTCCTCTTGTAAATGATGTACTGTAACACATCTATCTGAACACGAGCAGGAAAAGAGAAGCATCTGACACTCACACCACTCATTCGGAGAAGGTATTACCAGCAATATTGACAGAAAGAATGATAACATCTTAAGGGCCAAAATCTACAACCATTTAATACCGAAATAAAACAGTCTAAAACATTAGTTTAAAATCATAACATTTTAACGGCTGGACAAGATATTTTACTAAACTTGATATTTGAAAACCTAAGAAGTCAAATGAATTATTACCTCATGTCTGTATCACAATGTCAAGCAAAATACATTTGCAATCAAGATCATTCTTTCAAAAGAAGCTTTTGATTTTAAGATTTTTTATAAGAAAATTGGACAAATGCGCGAGTTCTTGCAGTACATTTATGAACATTATCAGATGAAGTTAGAGTTAAATTATTATTAACAATATTTTAAGCCTTAACTTTTAACTCTGATTAATTAAAAAGTGTACGTTATAAGGATTTCCACGCTGTGTGCAATTTTGCCAAAATCGAATAATTCCTCTGAAGATTGATCACAATTTGAAACACAATTTTAGCTACTGAAATACTGTGAGAAATTTAAGGTCCATCAAAGTATAGTTTGTGCCTGGTTGACACAAGACACAGTTTGTACATATCAATCAAAATGTGGCATAGTTTCCCATGGCTCCAAACAAACAAGAAGCACCTTGGTGCAAACCGGTAGATAAAAAACAATTCTCCCCAGAAACAAAAAAACAACTGAATATTGTATACATTTTGCAGCCTAAGGTGAAGTCAATACATATAAATATTTTGTTGGTAGTGTAATTTAATGGAAAACTACGAAAATGGCACATCATACAGTATCTTTAACAGCCTCTGGAGACATATTTGGGCACCACCAACATATGCCAAATGGTGTCGGCAAATACACTGCAACATATTTAAATTTAAAAAACATGGAGCTTGTTATTTACTTTTTGACCCTCTTCGTGCTTTGTTTTCTAATGTTAGAGGCTCCTGGTTGAAGGACATAATTATTAACCAAACTGACTATTGAGTTGTTCACCTCCTACTGTATGATTGATTTTCACCCACATTTGGCAGGTTGGTTAATTTCAAACCCTTATCGTGTATATTAAAAAAGATTAATAGAAAAAATGTCATCTTTTATTGGGAATTTGATTATTCATTTAAATTGTAACTTTATTTTATTCATCTCACTTAATAAAACAAAAAATAGTATCTTGCTTATCATCCTTATTCCTAAAATATCTCGAACAGTGTGCCACTACCAGAGCTATTTGCTATCCATGCAGCTCAGAGAATCTACAAACAACTTTCAGAGAAAATCAATAAGAGTATATCATGAGGAACAAGGAGCAGGGTAAACTAATACAAAACAGGGCCATCTTTCATACAGTAGCTGGGCTTTAGACAAAATGGTCCATTTTGCTACTTTTTGTTAGCAGTCACACTAGAGCCTCTATAAAGTTGGTCAACTGTGTGATTAGGATGTGCTTTAATTTATTTTGCATATGAAAAAAATGTAATATTAAATAACTATTTGAGCTGTTCAGCACAGAGTATTCAGCAGTTTAACATCATTTATAAAAAAGTGCTGTGCGATCCAGTGAAAAGAGCTTTAATTCAGCATAGAAAATCTAACTAATTTTGTTTCAGTAATTGAAATTAACTGCAAACCAGATGAAAGCCTCAACATTCTTAACAGCAAAAGAGATTTTTAGTCACGTGACCGGCTCGAAAACCTGACGGGCAAAACATCCATAGACCTGCAGCCAACACCTGTCAATTTTCCATCTGTTTCACAGCTGCAAATATTTAGATCACCTCTCAAAACAATAAAACAATTAAATAAATAAAACGAATAAAATGTACGTTTTGTCCATTTTTGCAATTTAATATTTAGCTACCGTGGCAATATTTCAATCATTAAACACCCCAACAAAATGAGAAAACACTTAAAAGGTTTCATAATATATATAAAACATTAATAATTAAATATGAAATACAGTAATCACTGTATTTATGATGCATAGTTTACATAGGAAAGCAGACAATGCCGGAATATGAACACAATCCACTTAATGGTTCAGTGTTTTCCTTATAACAGTTTTCTATTCTTAACGTGATACTTTGCACATAAAACTTTGCATTTATATTCTGGCTTCATCTGCTGGCCTGTACAAAATATTAACCATCAATAAGGTGTTTACTGAATTTCACCCTTTAATGTCTGCATTTTACTACATTACTACTTAGTGCAGAAAAGTTTTGTTTTGCCTGCCAGGGGGGCGTTCCTTTAAGAGTGTGATGTCACATGAAAACTGTCAATTAACACAACAAAACAGGAGAAATCATTGTGTCATGTACACACAAGTTTTCAATCCACAAAATATATTTACCATGTATTTAAAGGTTTTTAGAAGAATTAATAACTATACTGTTATTAATATAGTCATGTATATAGTAAATTGCAGTTTTCCATAAAATTTGTTTTTCATAACAAATACCTGTTTTATATAGACTACATAGATACAAGGTTTTACCTGTAGTTTTCATGGTTAAAAGTATTAACACTTTGAAGAATTACAAAAAAAAAATAAAAAAAAAATAAAAAAAGGGCAAAGGGGGCAAATGTGCATTTAAATTAGACATATTATGTAATATTATTGGTATTTTAATATGAGTCCTCTAGTATTAGTCTCCCTATATAACCACGAGTGCAAATAAAGTGCTGATGCCACCAACTGTAAAACTTGTTGGCACCGGTATCATGTGTAAGTCTGGAGCCATGCAGTAAACAAAGCCATACATACAGGTAGCCTTATATAAAGATTTGAGAATAAATGCTTTTGTGCAAAGGCAAAATAAATGCTTACCTTAACATTAAGATTGACAATATTTAAATACAGCTATTTGCAGCCTTGAAAAACACATTGTTCCTCAACATCCACAAAATACTCAAAAAACTACCACACACACACACACACCAGGAGACCAACAAAAGCTTGAGTTGGCCACTGTGAAGAATGTTTTAAAACAAAGCTTACAACCACTAGACTGTCTGCAAAATGTTTATTTCTCTAATGCAACAGGCTCCATACTTTATCTACCCCCTGCCTGTTATGGCCGCCCCACTCGCTAGAAAGAACAGCAGCCTGCCATAAAACTTCAGTTTCAACACTTGGCTCACTCACTCATCAGTGCATCAGATGAACTTTTGCATGCTGGCCCAGAAACAGCTCCAGCCAAAGCTGCCTAATAAACTGTACTAACTGAGACCCCAGAAGACTCAGAAAGTCCCTCTAGCGGTTGAATAAAAACAAAAAATAAATAAATAAGCTGAGGTTATAATGATTTTCTAAACAAGTAAAATTGTTTGTAACTGCCTGGATTATCAAGCGAGAGTCTAAAGATTATAATGGAAAGCAGTTTGGCCCATAACATTCTTACCTTGTTTTGTGTGATTCCACTAGCTGGCTTCATGTTCTGTCCAGCCAGCACCATGGACTTACATTCCACACAGGAGCCAATAGTTAACTGCTTGCCATTGTCAATTACCAGGGTCTGACTGACCCTTGGAGCATAGAGGAAAACAGGCAAGCGGTCAACGCACACTGCCTTCAGTCCAAGAGGTCTCTTCTTCTCTTTCCTGCAGAAGAAGCAGATGAATGTGTTGCAGTTATACTGACGTGCCCAGGGACTGCTGGACGGGCCTGATTCTGAGCCCTGGTTCTCATGTTGGGTCCACTGGGCCAGCAGGTCATGATAGCACAGGGCACAAGCAGACACAAGGCCCGTAGAATCAGCAGGACGGGCACGGGGAGCGGGAGGCTGGACAGTTAGAAAGGGAAAAAAGGGTTCTCTCTCCCCACAACGCCCTGGAGGGTTAACATGAAGTTGATACTCGGTTCCTCCTGACAGCTCCTCCCCACACAAGTAACAGATGGAGGTGTGTCTTGTGGTTGTTGTGGCAGTCTGAGAAGGGGTCGACAGGGGTCCTCTGGAGGGGGATACCAAGACTCCTCCCCTTCCCATGGCCAGGTGGTATCTCTCAAGGAACGTGGTGACGGACGTAATGAGCTCCTCGCTTAGACAGAGGCAGTACTCTGCCCAAATCCCTTCCAAGATGCTGTGACATGCGACACAACAGTGTACCCTTCCATTCCGCATTCTCTGAGCATTTGGAGGGCACGGTAGCAGATTTATGAATGGAAAATACAACGCATTGCGGGCCTTACTTGCACCAACATGGGTGTATGCCATCCTGACCTCTTGGCCGCAGTCCTCCCCACACAGGTAGCAGGCCTCCCTGCGATTCTGCAGCATGGAGGGGAGCGGTTGGATTTTTGGTAGTCCATCCCCACGTTCATTCTTGGCAGGTGGAGAAAGAGGGGTTGCAGCACCCGTGTTGAGGGGCACTACATAGAGTCGCTGGAGAACAGGAACATCTGCAAGATCGAACCCTTGCCACTGCTGCATGAGGGAGGAGTGGCAAGTGGTACACACCAGAGTGTATCCACCCAGGCTGAGGGGCACCGCGCCAGGTGGAGGGGTATGGAGCCACAGAAAAGGGAAGAATGGTTCACTGGAAGCTCTCTCTTGCTTTTGTACAAACACCCTAAAGCGGCCTCCTGCTGGAAGTCTGCTTCCACAAATATAACAGGGACATTCATCGGAAGAAAAACTAGAGCGACATTTGGCTGCTTGGCTCCTCTCTACCTCCAAGTGAGATGATGCTGCATGCTCATTTTCGTCATCGCTGGTGATGTTGACATCGCAGCTGTCAGGCGCGTCCGAATCACCGGTGGACGCATGTATCCACTGCTTATTACACGTAATGATGCCGTTTTCCTGCAGCGGTGTGCGCACTGATAGACTGTCATACTGCTGGAGAGCCACAGACACGGATGAATGCGATGTGTGATTGATGATTTTAGTTGCACGCCGATCTGATTTCGGAACGTCCTGACCTTTGTAAACTCTGGTCGGATATCGCACTGACTCAGGACTGCTCTTAACACTCACTGGGTTCTTTCTAATGCCTTCTCTTGATGCGTTATTAGACGCACGGAAACCTGTGGCATTATTGCTATTAATTACACACGCTGACAGGTCCAAGTCCTGCTCGGACAGGTCATTATCAGAGAATGAGGAAATGTCCGAATCGTTGGCGTCGTAATTGCTAACGCTCATTCTTCTCTCCAGATCGTATGTAATGTTCCTCAAGTCGCACTGGTATGGTCTCTTGAGCCAGTACATGCGCTTCTCGATCGGCGTCCTGTTGCGCTCGAATGAGTTCCACTGTTCGCGCAGGAAGCAGTGGCACACCGCGCACACCAGAGCGTCCCCATCCGGACCGATCTCCGGAGCGCCAGGAGCCGGGTCCTGGCCTTGCAGGAAAGGGAAAAACGGGCCATCCTTTTCTCGCTGGTATTTTACCTGTAGGCTCAGTTCTTTCCCCGGGGTTACCCCGCTCCCACAGATGAAGCAGTGAACGAAGAAGATCCCGTTGCGCTCGGGTCTGCACACGCTGCCGGACAGAGGGCTCTCCTCCCCGGGTAAAGCCGAAGCCATTCGCTGCTGCGCCTTGGAGATCGGCGTGAGCTCCGGATCGTTCATAGTTCCATGCGTAATAGCTCCAGAATCACAAGCAGTGTGATTTCAGACCCAGTAACATTCTTTGAGCGTTTTCTCACATATGTAGCGCCATCGATCCCGCGGAAAAAAATCGTTCACTTCAAAAAACTTACTCGCTCCGGCGGAGTTTAGGTTTGTGTCCGTGTAACGATCTCGAAAAGCATACTGAGCAACTGTTTGGAGTCACATCCTCACAGGCGGCGGGGTAATCCGTGTGCTGTAAGAAAGCAGAAAGTCTTGTTGAAGTTGCTTGGCGAAGTTTCCTCACGCTGTGGCTGTGAGACCACTGAACACAGCGCCATCTCTCTCTCTCTCTCTCTCCCTCTCTCACTCAGTCACAATCACGTACGTAAGTTTCACTATATTAGTAAACACATCTCATAGACTTTTTTTTTTTTTAAATATCAGGTAAAGGATATTTTCTGTTGCCCACCTTACCCTAACCATAACCCAAAAACACGCGCAAAACACTAGATTTAAATAGCAAAGACCTTTTAAGGTCAGGCTCAACAGTCGGTGTTCAACAGGTTTCACTTTTAGTGAGGACATTTATGGACCTAACAAGTATAGTCTAACATGCATACCCACAACACACACACCTAACCACATATGATGTTTGGATGCCAAAGTCTTTAGACTTCCATTATCTGTGTAACGTTAACAGGTAAATGCTATTCATCTCACTCTTATTCACTAACACGTGCAGAAGCTCTAGATATAAATATAAACACGATTTGGTCAATTTATAGGCCATTGTGATATTAAAAATATATATTAAATCTAAAGACATGTAATTCCCATGCAGTTAATGAATGAAAGACACTGTATTATGAACAGTGTAACACAACCCAGTACTTTTTTCAATAATTTTTTAAGTAATTTTTAATTTAGTTATTCATTATGTTAAGCGTAGTCAACTGAATCATCTTCATTCAAGAAATAGCTAATTCTGCATTTCTCAAATATATATGTAAAAAAAAACCGCATACTTATTTCTTACTAATAAATTAGTACTAATTTATTGTTTATTCATATACAGCGTCGATGGATAAATGAAGTCGAATGACGGTGTTAACATCATTAATTAAAGAAAAATAACTGGAGTTTTTATGACCTGAAGTTCTGTCTGGTAACACTTGATGGCGCTGATATGACTTTCCATATATACAGTATGTGGTGCAAACTAGATACCATGTGTATAGGTCATTCCTGGGATTCAGTGCCTCAGTTTTTGAAATGATTGTATTCATAAAAGGGATATGTAAAGCCTTTGGAAAAGGATTTTGGTTCATAAAATCTTTCTGAAAAAAGTTCTTTCTGAAAAAGTTTCTGAAAATGAACCAAGTAGATACATATTACATATGAATTATTTTGTAGATTCATTTGGATAGCACGCTAAGGAGCAAAAAGGAATAAAGGTAAACAAGAAACATGCTGATGGAGCTGAATTTACTTCTTTTTGTTTTACCTCCACACAGTCGTGCACAGAGCATTTGATTGTTTTTGGTGACTTGGTTGTTTCAACTTTTATCTGACTGCTGATGGCATCAGTGATAATGCTCTGCTTCATTTGGGTGGTTTATATGTAAAAGACATGTTTAAGACAATAGAAGGCTTTGACTTACAGTAAAATAGTGTTTAAAAAAAAAAGAAGAGATTTCAACATGTGACAAGGCGAATCTGTGGTTCATTTGTAAGCAGATTAAAATTGGTCTTATGTAAAGCCTTGTCTTGTGACTTTGTTGATCACAAAGAGGATTTTATCTGTGATCAGATCATTGACAAATGCAATTCCTTTGCGCTATGACTTCAAAGATCTCACATCTCCAGTTTCCAAAACATTACAATTATGCAGAAGTTTTCCATACAAAACAGAACAAACAACAAAAGTAAATCAAGTGTCAAAATGTCCCAAAAGTCAAAATGCCATGACATCACAAACTATGATGGCCAAATGGCAGAGCATGCAAGCATAGGAGCAGAATGGTAATAATTCCTATACGTTATGCCCTCTGCTCAGTTTCATCAGTTTCAGGGCAATTCATTGAGTCATCAAGGGTTAACTCAGAAGTTAACTACAACTGTTCCCTCAATAAACTCCTAATTTCCCAATGTTGCAAGATGTGCCTCAGGATTCAGCATTACTTTATTTATCAAAAGGGGAAATTTGTCTTAAAGGCTGCCGCATACAAGAATACATAGATTTTTTTTTTACTACAAGCGAATATGAATTAGGTTGCAGCATTGGGATCAGGTGAAAAAAAAAAAAATTTGTAGTCCGTCCAGTAAGACAAAATAGACGTAGAACTGCCACGTAGCCAATAGTATACAACTCGCTTATCAGTGCCTTAAGCACAGTGTACATCCTTCTTGATAAAACTGCATTTCAATCCCATCTGGTCCTGTTACGATGCATTCACAGCTGGCCGGATGGCTCAGACCCACCATCTGGTCTGGATCTGGTAACCTCGGGATAAGGATGTGACAGACAGACTAATATAAGCATAGATGCATTCTTCTTATGATGTAACAAGTGCAACAGGGGCCAGTTGCAGAAACTTAGCCTTCATGTTAAGACAGTGTCTTAAGAGCTAGTCTGACCAACTAGCAGTTAACCAAGATTAATCTGATTTATTTTTGTATTTACCTTAGACTTATATACATTTTTATGTACCTGAATTTTAAAAAGTTGTGACCAGTCTTAAAGAAAAAATTAGCTGGCTAACTTTTAAGACTAGTCTTTGCCTTTTACCTTCCTACAAATTCATTAGATGTAAGGCAGACGCTGAAACAGGATATGAATCCATATGCGGAAGTTTATTAAAAGTTTTAGACATAGACAAGTCAGAGAATTCAGGCAATGGGTTGTTAACAGAGAGGCAGTCCGATCTGGCGTCACACACAGGGAAGATCCGAAAGGCATAAACAATAAGGCAGGCAATGGGTCCAAACAAACACATCAACATCAGTCCAATCAACGTACCAAATCCGAGGGAGAATCCGAGAGAGCGTGGGTCAAATAACAGGCAGAATCGTACACAGAAATCAGGCAGAATACTTGGGAAAAACGCTTGGTAAGGCAGATGAACTGGCAATACTTCGCAGTGAGCTGAAAACTGACGGCAGGCTTTATGCTGGGCAAACAGGAAGTGAATGTAGAGGGAGCGGAGTTGAGTCAGTACTCGGGCGAGGGCTCCCTCTGCTGGCGTGGCGTTACAATGACAAGCTTCTTTTGCTTGCTATCATTTTCAATAATAATCCCAGTCTCACATGAGAACTCCGGTCTTGCTCCGGGATAATCACATGGTGTGAGAAGATCTGTGACCCCACATGGAAAGAATCTGTATGAAGATATATGCGCATATATGAAACCTATATGGAGTATATATGCACATATATGAAACCTATATGCAGTATATAAGCGCATATATGAAACCTATATACAGTATATATGCACATATATGAAACCTATATGCAGTATATAAGCGCATATATTTAATAATTTTACGAATATATAGGTAAACATATATGTGAACATATAGGTGCATATATGTACAAATAATATAGTAAAACGGCAAATTTTATATATGTCACATAGATTAAAAATGTATAGGTTACTTCCGTAACCCAGGTTCCCTGAGACATGGAAAGAGTACTGCGTCTGATAAGACGCTATGGGAAAACTCATTTTTTCCCCTTAACTGAAGCCTATTTTAATAACGCAGTGAAACTGCATGGTCATTGGCCGTTGTGGGGGACTTAATTTAACCAATTAGGGGAGGTCCCGCGAACAACGGGCCAATGCCGTCGACCACACCCTATGGCATGATATCGCTAACCCAATGACTGCGATGGCGCCAAAGTGGTGTGATATGGCGCAAATTTCGTCTATTTAAGATGAGGGATCGCCAGCCATCTTCAGGTTAATTTTCGACTGAAGCGACGGCCTCTCATAGCACGGCACGAAAACGCAGTACTCGTTCCATGTCTCAGGGAACCTGGGTTACGGAAGTAACCTATACATTCCCTTTCGACACTCTTACTGCGTCTGATAAGACGCTATGGGAACACAGTACAATCCCGCCGTGCTATAAGGCTGGAACGGGGAAGCCTGAGAGCGGACCTAGTGGAAACCAGGGGTCTCATTTGTCACAAGCATGCCCCGTCAAATCACTTAAAGGGAACATAAGCCCCTACTCACAGCGGTTTGCGGTGAGTTAATAACGTGTAAAGTGATGTAGATCGTATCCTAAGTCCCTTGTTTAAGCGCTAAGTGGTTAAAACAATAAAACTTAAAATATGATTTATCCGTTCATAAGCTAGACCAACTGGGCCAAATTAGAACGTATTACTGTGCTTTGTGTACTGGGCCGTGACTGAGATGAAACAGCAGTCAGGAGCCTAGCGGGAATAAGCTCCTAGTTGAACTCACTTTGTAAGGAGGACAGTTTCAGAGAATCACGAGCTCTAAAGAGCACTGACAAGACAATGTATGAAATCTTACATGCAAAAGCGAGTTTGCGGCCGGGGTAAAGCAGCCCGGACAGCGACAGTCGATTCGGCGAAAAATGGGGCTAAAGCCCATAGAATTTCAGAAGTTTTAGAGGCCCTTTAGAGCGGTCTCCGAAGTAGACGAACAGCTGGTCAGATCGTCTGAAGCCAGCTGGGCGCTCAATGTAAAGTCTCAATGCCCGAACCGGACAGAGGGGGTTGAGATTTTGGCCCTCAGAGGGCGGCAAAGCCGCGAGAGAAATCACCTGTGCCTTAAAAGGTGTATTGAGCACCTTCGGCACATATCCATGCCTTGGTTTCAGGATGACTTTGGAGTCATTCTGCCCGAATTCCAGGAAAGCGGGATTAATAGACAGCAGTTGCAAATCACCAATTCGCTTAACTGATGCCAGCGCTAGGGGCAGTGCAGTTTTTAGCGTCAAGGTTTTTATTGTGGCTGTCTGGAGGGGCTCAAAAGGTGGATTTTTGAGAGCCTTTAGCACTGCAGGCAGGTCCCATGTGGGAACGGTGAGAGGGCGGGGGGACTTCAGCCGCCTCTCTCCTCTCAGCAACAGAATGAGTAAAACATCCTTGCCCACGGTTTGTCCTGCTAAAAGGTCGTGATAGGCTGATATAGCCGCAACATAAACCTTGAGTGTAGAAGGGGTTCGACCCTTATCTAACAGGTGCTGCAGGAATGACAGTATCAGCGATATGTCACATGTAGGGGGGTTTTCATTATGCTGTGCACACCATTTAAAAAACACAGACCATTTCATAGCATAGGCGTCTTGTAGACAGAGCTCTTGCTTGTGAAATGGTGTTTAGTACCCGCTCTGGGAGGAGTGTATGCTCCCGTTGAGCGGCCACACATGGAGAGCCCACAGCTCGGGCTGCTGATGCCATATCGTGCCCTGAGCCTGAGACAGTAGGTCGTGCCTCAGGGGGATCGGTCATGGAGCTGCTGTCAGCATTGCACACAGGTCCGCTATCCACGGCTGGTTCCTCCAGAGAGGGGCTACCAGCAGGAGTTTGTGACCCTCTTCCCTGACGCGGCTGATGACTTGTCCGAACACCCCAGCAGGGGAGATAGGAGCGTTGAGGAACGGCGTCTTGTCGGCGTCTTTGATCTGTGTGAGGTTCAGCCACAGGTGCCGTTCGAGGACCACAAGGCTAGCCATGGAACGGCCAATGGCTTGGGCCGTTACCTTGGTAGCTCTGAGCGCCAGATCCGTCACGCTGTAAAGCTACCTCACGGTGTCTGCGCAGAGAGCGCCCTCGGTGGCAGCGAGCAGTTTAGCCTAAAACACTTGCAGAACTGCCATAGAGTGGAGCGCTGAGGCGGCTTGCCCGGTGGAGGAGACGGCTCGGCCGGATGTCGTCCTGCAGGGCTTAGACGGGTGCGCCGGCCTTGTTTTCCATCCAGCGGAGGTCTGTGGACACAGGTGGGTGGGTGAGGCGAAGCCGGCGGAGGCTTTTGTGTTCAGCCGGGAGGAGTACAGCGCTCTCCAGGACCTGGCGAGTTCGTCATGCACCTCAGGGAAGAACAGGGTGGGGCGCTGGCAGGTACCATTCATCCAGCCGACTTCTTGAAGGTTCCTCGGGAGGAGACCAGTCGAGTCCCAGCTCGGCGACGGCCTTAAAGAGGACGCGGAAGAGTTGGCGTCCATTCCGGGCTTCGTGGAGCTGATTTCAGAAGGAGCAGAAGGGGCGGGATCCTCGGAGCTCGACAGCTCTTCTGCTTCTGAAGCTGCAACGGAGGGGTCCTCCAGCAGCTCGTCATCCGACACTCCAAAGGACACAATGTCACTAGCGTAAACGGAGGGACACGCCTCCTCGTTGAGGTATTGGACTGCAGTTCATCTGAGAGAAGGCTTCCAGTCAGGGATAGCAAAAAATCCATCACTGAAGGAGAATGATCTGAAGATGGCTGGCAATCCCTCTTCTTAAATACAAGAAATCCGCACCATATCACACCACTTTGGCGCCATCGCAGCCATTGGCTTAGCGACATCACGCCATAGGGTGTGGTAGACGGCATTGGCCCGTTGTTCGCGGGGCCTCCCCTAATTGGTTAAATTAAGTCCCCCACAACGGCCAATGACCATGCAGTTTCACTGCGTTATTAAAATAGGCTTCAGTTAAGGGGAAAAAAGGAGTTTTCCCATAGCGTCTTATCAGACGCAGTACGAGTGAAATGGCGAAAGGGAACCTATATCAAAACATATATGTTTGTATAGTTTTTTCTGTGTGGGACGTGGCTACTTTGAAAAACGTGCAGTCTCGTCAGCCACAGGTCAACAGACTGTACTATCCTTTATTAACTGGTGAAAATGCAGAAATGCTTCTCTTTGTCCAGACAAACTTGCCTTTAATGTTCAAGTAATAGTATTTAGTACTAGCATTGTTATTTCTACCAGTTTTAAAAGAGTGCACTCTTCGTTATTAAAGTTATTGTTGTAAGACATGTCATGTAAATTAATGTTTAAAACATTCTTACGTAATAATACTCATTGAGGAAAAGTAGATATTTGTTAGTAAGCTAAGTAATTGTCAGTAAGTTGTTTATTATATATTTCAACATTTTCAAGGTTCAGAGCACTTTATTTTGTTGTTTATTTTGTTGTGAGTAGATCTGTTTATTGATTTCTTTTATTATAAAAATTTAATTGGCAAAAATAAGTTTTTTGTTAGTATAACAATACTAATGTTAGTTATATACCAGAACTAAATTTACGTTTAGCATTAGCCGGCACTTTCAAATTTGCCAATATGTCTGGCGCTCTGGCTCCTGGAACACATTGGAATATGGTGGCTGGTGTCTCTATTTTCACGTTCCGTACAATAGAATCGCCAATTACTAGAGCTCTTTCATCAGGTTTCCCAGTGGGTGCATCACTGAGTGGGGAAAACCTGTTTGATGTTCTGATCGGAACGGAAGAGTGTTTTTTTGACCCATGACTATGCCGTCTCACAGTCACCCACTTGCCCTGGTGCGCGGGCGCTGCTGGAACCGAACAATGTACAACAGCTGAGCTATCCGCATCCAAAGCCATATCTACAGTCCTCACATTCTGACTGTCCTCTGTTAAAGTTTGGATGTGTGTCTCTAGTTCTAGGATCTTCTCTGTCAGCCTAACTATATCCCTGCATTTATCACAAGTGAAACCTTCATCGCCGACAGAGAGAGATAAACTGTACATGCGGCGTGACGTGCAGACAACAAGAGACGGGAAAGCCATACTAACCAAAATTGATAGATTTTTCACTTACCACTGTTGTTTGATAAACTTGTGAAAAATGGAGCGGGGGAGTGAACGAGAAGTGAAACAATAATTTAAATGGAGCGGGAGAAAGCAATTAAATAAAAGGAGACGATGGTAGAAAAACAGTATTAATAACCGCGAGTGTAGCGCGAGAGACAAGAAAGACACGCTAACCGGCAGATAAATGCTAATGAGCTGCACTTGCGGGTTTTTAGAATGAATGCGAACGATCAACAAACAGATATGTTTGATATATACTATAGGACATTTTGAGGGAGTTAGGTTGTATATTTATCACTACAAACAGCAGCTAATAATAGATAGAAATACAAAGATGCAGAGCAGACTCTCAGGAGATCAGCAGACAGGAGCAATCGTGCAGGCAGGACACTGACAGGTAAGGCAGGCAAGAAATAATGTGAGGAGATGTGAGAAATTTGTTTTTTTTTTTAATGATTTGTTTTTTTATTCATAACACAGTATAATTAAAATATACATAATAAAGGTCAAAGACACATTATTGATCTAACTACATAATACCTGATATTTAAGTGTTTGCTGCTTCTTTTCAAGAAAAATAAAAGCTTGTTTTACCATAGAATCTCAGTGTAGTTAAACAT
>JAUMHG010000064.1:6438200-6456646 GCA_032359395.1 Enteromius anoplus
CCATTTTCTGACAATTGCTCCAACAGTTGTTCTTTTTTCACCAAGCTGCTTGGCAATTGCCCCGTATCCCTTTCCAGTTTTGTGAAGGTCTACAATTTTGTCTCTTGTTTCTTTTGACAGCTCTTTAGTTTTGCCCATGTTGCTACTTAGACTTTGGCTGATTATGGGGTGCACGGGTGTCTTTATGACAGCTAATGACCTCAGACAGGTGCTACTAATGTAGAATCATGAGCAGAGTGTAGCTGGGCTATTTAAAAGTAAAATAATAGCTCTTTGAGGTTCAGAAATCTGGCTAATAAGCAAGTGATCAAATACTTATTTGACAAAATAATTCCCAAATAAACTTTTAAAAATTCATACAATGTGATTTCCTGATTTTTCTTTTTAGATTCTGTAACAGTAGAAATGCACCTATGCTGAAAATTGTAGAGCCCTCCATGATTTCTAAGTAAGAGAACTTGCAAAATCACAGGTTGATCAAATACTTATTGACCTCATTGTATATATATATGCATACAGTTAAGCACAAGTCAAGGTACGATGCCAAAATACCACTAAACCAGCCACCCTCATTTGACTACCTATAATGATTGTAAGGATGCATTCAGAATTACTAAACATAGCAAAATATGCATGAAAAACACAATCATTTCAAATATATCAAAACTCATGACAATTCATTCTAATTGTTGTAACGCCATTACACTTCGTAGACACCCCCAAAATATACTTTTGGTTTTGATTATAAAACACTCACCAGTCATTAAATTGGCCAACTTTACAGATGAATTGTAATAATAGTAAATTATAAAATGAATTGTAATGTTAGTAATCAGTGTGCCAAGAACGTGCACATGTGGTTTGCTTGTGTATCATTAATAGCAGACTTATACTGTATGACTCCTCTGTGTCATTTCACACTCTCTGCCATCGCTCATGTAATTGGCTGGGTTTTCTCTGTTTTAACACTGTTTTGAATTGATCGTTTGAATGAATTTGTGTACTGGATTCTTGGACTGAACACTTTTAGCAGCCTAAAATTACTTCACAAACAATTTGCCAACTGCTGTTGTATATTAAGAAAAGTAGGGGCCTGCCTGATCAACAAACCTTTAGGTACCTAGGTCACTCAACCTGCAAGAAACGGATAATTCTACTTGTGAGGAAAGTTTTCAATTGGCGGAAAAAATGAAAGCATGGATCTAATATGCATGTTGTTCCAAGCCCATAAGATCTTTGTTCATATTTGGGACTGAAATTAAGAAGCCAGTACCATGAATTGTGCGTTTACATTCTTCTGCTTGCAAAAAAGCTGCAGTGCAACTGGGATATCTGTCTAAAGGCGGGCTCCTGCATTTGCAACACATCATGGTACTTTGATGAATGCGCATCAGAGTCCAACACCTAAGAGAAATACAGTAGTGTTCAAAATAATAGCAGTTTTTTTAAAACGTGAGTATAGCTCAGAATTCTTATAATATTTTTATTTCCATTTATTGGGAACACTGCACATTATATTTTTAAATCAAAACATGAAGAAAAATGATCAATATTTTAATTACTTTACAGAAAATGATGGAAAAAATTATATTGGGCAAAAAAATAGCAGTGTCTGCCTTTTTCAATACAAACTCAAATATTTACTTCATAAACTAAAAAAACGTGAAGATTTAGCTTTCCTGTGAATCACTAAACTAATATTTAGTTGAATAACCACTTTTTTGAGAACTGCTTCACATCTGTGCTGCATGGAGTCAAACAACTTCTGGCACCTGTAAACAGGTATTCCAGCAACGGATCATTTGACAATTCCTCTGTATTTCTTAGTTTTTGTCTCAGAAACAGCATTTCTGATGTCACCCCACAAGTTTTTCTATTGGTTAAGGTCCAGGGATTGGGCTGGCCACTCCATAACCTTGATTTTGTTGGTCTGGAGCCTTGTTGAAAAACCCATTTCAAGGGCATTTCCTCTTCAGCATAAGGCAGCATGGCCTCTTCAAATATTTTGTTATAAGCAAATTGATCCATGATCCCTGGTATGCGATAAATAGACCCGACATAATATTAGGAGAAACAGCCCCATATCATAATGCTTGCACTACCATGCTTCTGTTTTCTGTAAAGTAATTCAAATATTGATCGTTTTTCTTCATGTTTTGATTTTAAAATATAATGTTCCCAATAAATGGAAATAAAAAATATTCTGAGAATAAGAATTCTGAGCTTTACTCACATTTTAAAAACACTGCTATTATTTTGAACACAACTGTAATTGTGGATTAAAGTCTTTTTTGTTTTGTTTTGTTTTCTTTGTGCACAAAGTATTCTTGTAACTTAAAAAAATAAGGTTAAACCACTGGTGTCACATTGACTATTTTAAGAATGTCCTTACTATGTCTCTCGGCCTTGAATGTGGTAGTTCCGTTGCTGTCCATCCAGGGTCAGAAAACCCAGACTTCATCAAAAATATCTTAATTGTATTCTGAAGATAAACAAAGGTTTTTTGGGTTAAGAACGAAATGAGGGTGAGTAATTAATGACAGAATTTAAATTTCTTTGGGGTCAACTATCCCTTTAACCCTGTCTGTTAGTTCATTAATTTTCCATTTCAAGGCAAGTCCAAAGTATACTTAGTTTTTTAATACTTAGAACGCATAGCTTTTAAGAGTAAGCTTTTTTCATATCCGGTACTGTTTTTCCCCGTCAAAGTTATCACCCATAACAAATGTTTTTGAACTCCTTTAAACCAAAGCTGAGATGTCTAATATCCTCTTGTTGTTGCAGTCGATGCGATTTTGTTGTTGTTGTTCGGTCTCTTTAGTTGTGTTTTCTAGTGTAAACCAACAGCCTGGGACAGTGTTGCCACCTTGTGGAAAAATTGATTACTGCAAAATAACTTTAGTGTTCATCAGGGCTGGGTGATATATTCCGCGGCATATTCATCCGCATCTCGTCAGTAAAGCCGTTTCTTTGATTAGCGGTAAATCTCCATCAGCTGTCATATTGCGTAGCTTGTCAGTGATCTACGGGTCTGTGCATTAACTGCGACTTCTTTTAAAAACAGTTGATGGAGAGTTACCACTAATCAAAGTAGAGGTTTTACTGATGAGATGCTCATGAATATATTGCAGAATATATCGCCCAGCCCTAGAGTGCATATGCAACATGCATGTCTCTTGTGTACACATAAAAATGTAAGTATACTTTGGGCTTAAGAAAAACAGAACGGGGTTGATTGGGGATTGATTGATCTAATAAAGATGTTGAAATTTAATTCATTGTTGCAGTGACTTATGAAGAGCCCATAAGAAAGTCTCCCTCTAAATTAAGGAAGCGATCATTCCTTTCTCACCTCATTGATGGTGTTACAGATGTGCTCACGTAATGGCGATGCAATTGTCTTGGATGATTTCTAACTGAATCATAATTGTAGTTATTTACTACTTTGTTCAGGGCGTCCCATTTTCACTTCCATGCTATAGTTGATTGAAAAACATTTTAGGTAGTATTACCCACTTATTGCTGAGATCAAGGTGAATTATGTGATTTTTAAAAAAATCCTCAAAAAGCTGGTTATCACTGTGGCTTATATATGTTTAAGAACCCAAATTTGCAATGTGTGCTGCTGCCTGCTGCTTTCTGGCCCTTTTCCGCTCTCTAATCCGCACTAGAATTACCTGGCTGTTTCTCCTAAATCCTGATTTTGTATTCTGCCCTCCATTTGCCCTAAACATATTTGATCCATACCTTTGTCTTGTGGCACAAAACTGATTGAGGATGACTGGTTGTTTCCTGGCTGCTCCGATCCAGCATTAGCCAATCGGCAACAGGAAGTGGAGGAGGAGTTGGCCCAGGCCCGTGGACTCTGCCCACAGAAAAGCAGGAAGCCCAAATATTTCACCCCGCGCAGTCTGCAGGTATGAACTTAAGTCTGTAGGTAAATTGCATACAGATGAGTGACAAATTAAATGAGACATTTCTTAGTAAATTGGAAATGTGCTGTTAGTTCAGCTTCAATGCACCTTGGTATTGATTTTAATAATTGGTTTACTTCCAGTAGAACACCACACTTTCAAAAGATATTCTGGTGTGTTAATGATGGTGGTGTCGAACATGCATGTTCAGAAGTTCCTTTTAATTGGCTTAAAATATGGTAACTGCGAAGGCTATAGCATATGTTTCACATACTGTTCATCTTTCTCATCAAACTGTTCTGTGAACAGGCCTATAGCCACTCCCACGGCAAGTCCCCTTGGATTTTTAATTTAATTTGTCACAAAACTGTATTTAGTACCTTACATATTATTATTATTATTATTTTTTTTTGCTTTTACCAAGTTGAATAAAAAGAGTAGTTTAGTCAGAAATTAGTCATTTACTTGCCCTCATATAATTTTCAGATTATTTAATCCCCCCCTCCCCTTAAAGAACAAGGCAGGCCCTGAGTTGCCAGTCTCTAATTTCACTACCACATGCATTAAATTCAAGCATGGTGTGTAATGATACACTGTGTAAGTGCTGTCAGTGTAGTCAAAAGCAGTTGATTTTCACATGTTTTGCAACTGGTCTTGAATTTGAAGTTCGAAGATGTGGAAAAATGCAAGAAGGCCATGCAGGTTTGGAAGGATATGAGGGTGAGTAATTTATTTAGGCCTATTTATTTTGTGCTGATTTGCAGATTGCAGATTTTTTTAATTTATTTGTTTTTATTTAGATTTGTTGTAATGTAGTAGAAGTAATAGTAGTGGTATTAATTATAATATTAATGCATGTTCTTTCTATTTCTTTCTACAGGAGGACTTGGAATTTCATAGTAGGCAAGACCCGATAGGCCCCACTGATTGTGATGTTCTTCTGAATGGAGAAAACATGGGTGGATGGTGGCCACAGCACAGTGCTGCAGATACCGGTGTGAAACCCACTAGACACTGTCCATGTTCTGAATGATTGCTGTTAGCAGTTTTTGGCCAGTTTTTGCAATTTTGGTGACACTTCACTTGAGTGTGATGTTCTTCATCTTTATTATCTGTGTGCACCAACTTAGAATGGTTGTCCAAGTTGATCATATTAAGAAATATGTAAATTGGAAGGGTCTAATCATTTAATTATCTGAAGGATTTTTTACAATTCTAACCAACTTGTAAACCCTTCTGTATCAACACAAAGACGTAATTGTTATAATGAAATTATTGTAGTAACATAATAGCTAATAATAATAATTATAAAATAAGGTGCATAGGATATAAAGTGCAAGTAACATTATGTTTTATTATTACATGCAGGGCTTGACATTAACACCTGCCAACCCGCCAAATGTGGGTGGATTTCAGCACTGGTGGATAATACGGTCAATCCCAGTTGCCACTTTGGCGGGTTGGATTTTACATAGCCTAGAGTAACAGAGCTTGTTTGGGACAAGTGGATTTTTGAAGTGGCAAGTGAAAGAGAATTTTACTTGCCCAGCCAGACAACTAATCTTATTAAAATCCAAATTTCAGTTTTGACAGTGATTCTGATTTTATTCTTTTCAGTTTAAACGGCAATTGATAATAAATAATCAACAGTAACAAACTCTGACTAATCTCATGGAAAAATCCGAACAAATGAACGCAAATGAACAAGTTTTCCCTGAAAACCATGATACAAGTGTTCAAGGGAGTAGTTAATATAGATCACATCAAATCAGCCGCACATCTCTGAGCAACACAGCGGTGTTTCGTTAATCAATCAATCAATCACTTTTATTTATATAGAGCTTTTAACAATACAGATTGTAGCAAAGCACTGAACATTAACAAATAGTAGAACAGAGTGATGGTAATGTATAATGACGAGATTAAACAATTTATTTATTAAATGCAGAGACAGTCTTTGTTGTCAAGACGTTGATAATCACTAGAAATCAGGTGTCCCCAACTAAGCAAGCCAGAGGCGACGGCGACAAGGAACCAATTCAATTTTCAATTCAATTCTAATTTATTTGTATAGCGCTTTTCACGATACATATCATTGCAAAGCAGCTTTACACCAAAGTAATGTTTTACAGTATATGTTGTAGTAGTTTGTACATGTACATATGCCATAGATGTGCGGTAAAGATCAATTAATAACGTCATCGAAAAGACAAGGAACATTATAAATGATAAATTATTTGAACCAAAAATTAAACCAAAACCCTATCCATGAGAAAATGGGGGGAAAAAACCTTGGTTAAACCAGGCTTAGTTGGGACCAGCGCTCTTCTGGCCGGACGCCCAGCACCTAATTTCCAGTTCAATATTAAGCACATGATTGAGTAATCCATTCTTAAACACAGGCACTTGTTTCATTCTTAAATCAGCAAATTGTTTAAATGAGTGCCTCAATGATTAAAGTTCATGCAAAGCCTGGTTCTATGGAATACTTGATTCTGATTGGTCATCCACCACATGTATATCCTCTGTATATTATTCCCTCATAACAACCGGTAAAAACGAATAAAAAAAAAAAAAGTGTTTGGTTGGCTAATAAATTGTTAATAAAATGCTCATTACACATTTAAAATTAACACAAAAATGACACAAAATAAAAAAACGATGGATGAAAGAGTTCAAGGAAAATGTATAAATTGAATAAATTAAGATATATGCCTCTTTTCCCCACTTCTTTAGATGGCTTGAGGTCTGTTGTTGAGGAGCTTGAACTAGAGAGAAACCAACTGCAGGAACAGATTTTGGTTCTTGAGAAACAGTGCCAAGATCTAGAGGACCGTCTGCAACTCCAGGCTCGCATTGAACTACTACAGGTACACAGAAACTGTTTGGACTGTACGTACAAAAGCACTATCGATGTGAGCCTCTGCAGTTACACTGCTTGCCAACTGACCCTTTGCTAAGCCTACTCCCTTACTTACTGCAGCTGTCAGTCTCTAAATTATTGGATTGGATTGCCTCAGGAATCATTAAATAAAGTGGAAATGAATCAGGCCTAGTTACTTTATTTACCTTCCTATATTCTGCACAGAAGCAATTTGTCTCATCCATTTTTTTTCCATCAAAAGTCACCATAACATTTTTTTAGACATTCAATAGATATTATCAAACCGATAAGGCCTTTTTTTATAAATAACATAACCATTTCTGAAAAACATTGATAGTGTAAGAACATTTTTCACTATCAAAGTAAATTGTTACATCTACTTAGCGAAAGGCTAGCATTAGGATAACTAAGACTTGTCATAGCACTGGTATATCATTGCTTTTTTGTTGATTTTGATTGCTTGCATTTTCCTAATTTGTAAGTCGTTTTGGATGATATCATCTACTACATGACTAATGTGAATGTACATTTGAAAAACGCTATATATATTTGCCCAGTTTTTGTCCTTAAAAGTAAAACGCCACTGTTTTTCTATATTCCACTGTGTTCTTCCCTCAACTCAGACAAGTTAATAGATATCTCTCCCGTCTCAGTGCATGCACTTAATCTCTCTAGCACACAGTGCCACTGTGTTAGTGTATCAACTCGTCTAAGTTGAGGTAAGAACATAGTGGAATATGGAAAAACGATGGACAAAAACTGGGCCAATATATTAAGAGAAAAAAGTTAACATAGACACAGAAAATACAAACATAAAATTTCTAAATCTTCCAAAGTAATAGATTGAGAGCAAGAGTGGCATATGCATGGTTTCTGACTAATATTTTTAAGGTGCTGGGGCTTATCAAAAGGTCAGTTTTAACAGTTTATTCTAAAAAGAATAAATAAATGCTGAATGATGCAAGGCTTTAATTGTAGGGAAAACAAATATATTTTGAGTTCATGTTTAATCTCGCCATAAGTGTTGGATAGCCAATTAATGACCTGTATATTGAGTGAACTACATGCAACACTCCTCTAATGCAGGCAACGTTTGGTATAGATGAAGGTGGTCGAGCATTTTCCACATCTCAGGTTTGTTTATGTTTGTGTAAGCTTCTGAAAGCACGTCTGAGCGTGGAAACTTCTCCTTGTACTCTGCTTATCACTGTTTGTACTGTTTTAACACTGTCCTTTTTACACTATAAGTAAGTGTGCAGTTCACACACAGGGTGTGTCAACAGTGGTTTTAACCGTTTGAGTCAAGCTAGGGCTGCATGAGTAGTAAAAAACAAAAACAATTATGATTACGGATATGGCTGCCAGGACTATGTAATTGTGATAAGTGACCATTATTGCAAGGGATGCATAAAAGTGATTAGTAATGCACTGGTTAAATAAGTGCAGATTTGCTTAACAGCGTGGTTGACAGCTGTTAATGCAATCACCATGTTTTGCGTCAACTGAATACAATTTACATTCAAACTGAAAGCATAAATTGGCTATCCACTGCCCATTTTAGTTGTTCCAGAGTAGTGCCAAAAGAGCAACAATGTCAATGTGCCATGCAAAGAAAATACATGAATAGTTTTACATCTATAGAATCTATATAGTGTATATAAAGCCTCAAATATATGCATGACTTGATGCCAGAGCTTGTGCAAACATATACAATACACATGTTGAACATGTGTTTTATAAATACTACTTTCTCACTGCTGTTATTTTTATTGTTAATTATATTAAGGAAACTAGAGGACACATATTGCGTGAGCATATTATGTGTGAGCACAAAGAACAAGCTGCTGACTTCAGTTAATTTAACTGTTGCAGGTATCGCTAAGGGTTTCTGAATTCCTCATGTAGCCCCTTTAAGCTAACCAAGACAGGATCTGATTTTTTTCAGGAACAGTGAAGAACTGGGACATTTTTCATTTGGTACAACCCTTGGACCATGTCAAAGTTTCTGAGTTTGGTTTTAAAGCGGACTTGATTGTAAAAACACCTTTAATGTACTGACGCAAAAAAAAAAGTATTTGAGGACAATAATCAGCTTTTCTGATTTTTGTCGTCATCATGCAGTCCTAGGTTAAACACACATTTTTCTATAACGGTATGACACGCAGTTGGGCCATGTGGTGGATTTTCGCTCTTTTGCTTGAATTGTTATGATCTGTCATCTTCCTATTCATTAGAATGAATCGGAGCGCCTAAAGGCACAGGTCGCCAACCTTCGCAGTCAGCAGATAAGAGACACAGAAAAGCATCAGCTACTCATTGCCAGCCTGAACAAACAACTTAAAGGGTAATAATTTAAAATTGCAGAATCATTCCAACTCCGATTCTTGTCAGTTTTGAAGATGTGGTAGTCTCATTTATACACTGTGCTTTGTGTATAGTAGAAATGTTTTATATATATTTTTTTATTTTTTTTATTTATTGTGTGTGTATGTTTTTTTTGTTTGTTTTTTTTTATACGGAACTTTTAAATCAGACTGAGTAGCACACAGGAGTGTCTGGAGTCCTCGCTCATGGAAAAGGAGCACACGCTCGCCAGAACTTCAGAGAAACTGGAATTTATTGACAGTCTAAAAGAAGCTTTAGAGACAAAAGAAAAACAGAACCAAGGAACAACTGAAAAACTGCTTCAGACTGAAAACAATGTGAGTAAATATGAACTATTTTTAAACTTTTGCACATATTTAACAAGATGACACTTCTAGGTGACTGAAGTCTAGGTGCTTATACTGGCCATTATTTCAGCTGTCTTCCACATATATACCCTTAAATTAAAGATCAGAGTGTGCACTTTAAGCCCATAAAAATAATATAGAATAATAGCTAAAATAATAAAATATGTGTCTTCACCACTTAAGCAAATGTCATAAAAGTATTATATATTAATGTGTGTATGTGATTTTGACAAGCGTCTATATTAGTTTAGTTTTCTAAACAGTTTAATCCAGACCCAAGAATCAAGAACAGTGTCTCATGACAATGATATGCAATAGTTGTGATTTATTGAATCACATCTGAGTAACTGAGACTACCTTCCCATGCAGCTGGCTGAAGTTACAAAGACATGCAGCACCTTTGAGAAGGAAAACTCAGACATGAAAGCAACTGTTGCCGAACTGACACTCAAACTCAGTGCGCTGAAAGACAAGGTAGCTTCTTATAGACATGATTGTTTATTGGCTCTCATGTCACTTTTTTTTTTAATTTTGCCGTTACATTGACAAAATATGTTATTTATTTATTTATTTGATGTTGATTAACATGTCTTTACATTCCATTTTCTTGTTTCAGGTCCAGAAACAAGAGACAACTATAGAATCATTACAGAATGATCTGGTTCAAACAAATGATGATCTCGACAGACTGAATGCTGCTCATCTGGAAGAAAGATCACAACTGGTTCATGACTTACAGAGCTGTGAGCGTGAAATCGATAGACTTCAAGATGTCATCACTGATAAGGACAAAGATATAAAGGCACTAACATCCAGTGCAGCAGAATATTCAGAGCAGATTCATGAACTAAAACAGGAAATGAAGTTCAAAGAGAATGTGCTGACTAAAATTGAACAGGATGTTCAAATCTTTAGAGACCCTCAGCTTTCTGACCAACAGTTCTTTAACGTCCTAATACCTCAGCTGGTTGAACAGTTGAAGAGAACTGAAGCTGATCTAAAAGTTTCGAAAAAAGATGGTGAGTTAAAAGGTAATGACATTAAAGACTTAACCAAGCAAACAGAAGAGGACAAGAAAACAATTCAGGATCTCCGCATGGAAATACAGAAGCTGAATATGAATCTCAAAGACCAGCTATTGGATAGAGAACAAGTGCATGAAAAAGACTCTTTCCTGGATGAACGTAATAAGTTGCTTGCTGAAGTCAGCAAATATGAAAGTGAGCTTTTAATGTTCTCTAGAAAACTTGAGGAGCAGGTTGAATGTCAAGAACAGCTTAAGCAAGATGTCCAAGACAAGTCAAAGATAATATCTGTATTGGAGGATAAGCTGAAGATTGTTCAAGAGGAGATGGTAGCTGAGAGAGATAGATTTAACAAAGAACTTAAGATTCGAAACGAAGCCAAAGAAAACCTTGAGAAAGACTTGTCTGATAAAATTGAGCATATTCAATCTGTGAAGAATAACAATCAGAAACTTCAGGAATCACTTGAGCAGACTTTGGGGGAGCTTGCAAGACAAAAGCAGCACCTGGATAATGCTAAGGAGCAACTGCAAGCTGTGCAAGATCAGAAATATAGCCTGCTTTTACAAGTCGAAAGTTTCACTAATGACAATTGTAAATTGAAGAGGGAAATTGAGGCTAGCGTCCAGTCCCTCTCTGATGATTCAGAAGAAAAGAAGAGACTGGCAAGCAAAATATCAGAAGTTGAGCAACAGCTTTCAGAGAGTGTTAAAACAATAGAACTCTTGCAAAGAGATAAGGAAGAGCTTACACTCAAGGGAAATGAATTGAACAAAGAACTTGAGCAAAACAAACAATTACAAGAAATGCTTGAAGAGAAACAAAAAGAAGTGCTTACACTAGCCCAAGTTGTGTCTGAAATGAACAACAAGGTTGCAAAAACACTTGGAGAAAATAAAAAGCTTGCTTCTGAAATTGCTAGTCTTGATAAACAGAATAAGTACCTTCAGAAACAAACAAATGAACAGATGAAGTCACTCACAGAAACAACCAACCAGAGGGAGAATCTACAAAACAAAATCTTGCTTTTTGAAACGCAAGATGTGGAAAACCAGAAAATCATAGAAGGCTTGCTTAAACAAAAGGAAGATTTGCTTTTGCAAGTAGAGGAACACAAAAATATAGAAAAGAAACTGCAGTCTTGTGCTGAGACCTTGCAGCAAAAGTCTTTAGAATGCGCAACCCTCTCAAAATGTCTCAGTGAGAACAAAGAGGAAGTAAATCATCTGAGAAGAGAACTTGAGTCCACCACTTCTCAAGTCCTTCAATACAAGAATATTGTTTTTGAAAAAGAAAAGACCTTAACAGACCAAAGTAAACAAATGGAAGCTTATCGGCACCAACTGAATCAATTACAAGATAGTCTTTCTATTCTTCAAGAACAAGCTAATAATCATAAATCAGGTCTGACAGAGAAAGACGCACTGCTGCAGAAAGAATCAAATTCATGTAGTTTGTTACAAAACGAACTAAGTCATGAAAGAGGACTTGTTTTTACCCTTGAACAAGAGATAAGCTCTCTGAAAATGGAGTGTTCTAGACTCAATCAAACTTTGGATGTGAAAGATAGCACATTAAAAGAGAAAAATCTTGAATGCCGCAATCACTCAGAGGAACTGTACAGAAGAAATGAGTCAATGATTGCGCTAACTAGTCAGCTTGGTATTATGAATGAAAATATTGTGAAGCTTGAATCCGATAATGCACATTTAAAAGGCACTTTAGAGGAGCATTTAGCAGAAAATTATAAATTAAAAGAGGAGCTCAGACAGAAACAAATAGAGGTTGTGGAATATCAAGATAATGTCCAGGCAATGAATGACCAAAACATTATAATTAAATCTGAACTGAAGAATTCAATGGCAGAAATATTTAGACAACAAGAGATGACCACGTCCCTACGGAACGAATTGGAAAAGAAAAGAGTTGAACTGGCAAATTTGACAGAACTGTTAGAATCCAAACACTCTCAACTTGAAGCTTTACAACTTACTCTGCAAGGGAAAGAGGAACTTTTCATGACACAGGAGATGTCCGTAAATAAGATGAAACTCAAACTGTTGGAAAGTGAAAGCCAAATCAACCAGAAAATAACAGTGATTTCTGAGCTACATGAAGAAGTTCAGAATTTGCAGACAGTTTTGCATGAAAAAGATAGGTTGCTTTTAAATAAAGACAACGAGTTTTCTCTAGCTAAAAATACATTAATGACACAATCAGAATCATGTGTAGCAAGACTGGAATTAGAAATGAACGAAATTGCTAAATTTCAAGGAGAGTTAAAGAGTTTACAAGAAAAGAACACCCATCTCATCAGCATCATTAATGAAAAGGATTCTTTATTGATGCAGGAGAAGGAAAAGTCTCTGCACTTGCAAGGTAGTGCATCAGAACTGGAAAACACGGTTTCACAACAAACGTGTCAAATACAGCGATTAACCTCAGAGGTCACACAACTCAGGGAAACCAAAACTGAGAGGGAACAAGTCATGTTTGCTGCTCAGTCACAAATGCAGAAGCTGGATGAACTATACAAGAAACTTCAAGAGGAATACGATTTGACCAAACAAGAGTTGCTTAAAGTTATCAATGAGAATACATTAAAGGAAGACGAGATCTCTAAATTGGTCCTTGAAAAAGAAGAGATCTGCAGAAATTCCAAATATCAGATTCAGAGAATTCAGGACCAGCTACAACACCACAAGTGGCAATCCAGCAAAGTGGAAGAAGGCAGGACAATGGAGAGTGAACAACACCATATCCAGGTTAGTCCTAAACACCTAGATCGATACAGCTATTCTGCTGCAAAAGTTTGTATTTGTTTCTTTACAAAAAGAGGGGCATATTTTAGCACATAGTTCAGTACTTTAACAGGTGATGATTAGAAACATTAGAATTTTTCAGGTAGATTTTGGCTAATTTGGTTTCAGCGCTCAAAAAACTTTTCTTGCTTTACAAAAAAAACACTTTATTTCGACAGTCCACTTTAGACATTCTACTAACAGTAACTTTGCAACTACATGTCCACTAGCAGTCATTAGAGTATTAGCAAACTGTCTGCTTAATATCTTCTAAAATGTTTATGAAGCGACAAGAATACATTTTAATGAGCTCACAACATGCAACATACTGACTATGTGAAATTGTGCAAGTATATGTCAACTTATTCTACTAACCTCAAATCTATCCTAGCATTCTATTTATAGTTAGTAGAATGTCTAAAGTGAACTATCAAAATTTGTGTATCTCTTAGGAATCAATGGCTTTGCAGGGTAAAGATGTGTCTCCAGAACACTGGGTCCAGATGCATAGCCATCTGCAGCAAGAGATCCAGCAAAGGGATTTTAGCCTCCAACAACTCCACATCAAGGTATGCATTCAAATGTTCCATCTGGAAAGCAAAAGAAAGCGTTATATTTACTGCCATGAATTCTTTTCTTTATGTCGATGCATGTGTTGTTTTCCTTGTATATCTACTAGTTGCAACAAGCAATTGAGGAAAAGGAAGGATTGTCCTCCCAGTTAAGCACTGTTTCCAAGATGCTCAGAGACACACAGCAAACTGTCAGTGAGCTCCAGAATCGATGCTATTGGCAGGAGAGAGAATTTCAAAACCAGTATTCACACACACAGGTGAGTTTGTTGCGGATCGAAACCTTTCATCAAAGCTGTCCTATTAGCTAAAACCAAAATGCGTTCTTGTTTTAGGACAAGTTGGGTTAACTTTTTTTATCCACTTCTATATGTTGACTACTATATATATATATATATATACACACACACACACACACACACACACAAGTGTTGCCCCATTTCCTGTTTTGGCTCAACATTGTTAAATTGCTCATCATTTGAATTTGAAACAGTCCGTATATGTAGATGCTTTAATGCCAAATCTCATAATTTTTAGCATATATTGACATATACAGAAATAATGGGTGCAACAACACCTCTAGTTCTTGGACCTGAAAAAGGAACTGATATGATAGGGCCTTAAAAAACTATAATCAATTCTTGTACATGTTCAAATCTGTTCATTGCTTAACAGGGTTCAGTCTACACAGAAGTTCCACCAGGAGCCCCTCAGGAACCAATCAGTGCTGAATTTAATCCAAGTGGATCAGACAGTGGAGATCTCAGGATGAGGTTTGACAGACAGACAACGTTTGTAGATGACTCGTGATAAGCTTTTTGTGTGATACTCTTACATTTTTTGTACAGACTGGCTGAGTCAGAGTTTCAACTGTCTCAGTTAAACTCCAGTTTAGAGGAGGAGAGATCAAGGAGAGAGGCTGCAGAGGAAGCCATGCGGTTGACGGAACAGAAAGTTAAGAGGTACAGGAGAAAAGTTCATTTATCAAAACACTTTTTAAATGCTCAGTGCTGTCCACTGAAGTGGGTGAATTAGCAAATAATGTCTGTAAAAAGTTAGTGCTTATGACTTTAGGGAGCAGGGCCTTGGAGCATCCAACCCAATATTGGATGAATCATCATTAGTTTCTTAACATACTAGAACAGCTCAATAGGGAAGCCTACATTCTCTGTAAACTGGAAATGAAATAGAAGCGATTTAACCGAATGCTATCAAATAAAAAGCTGTTTAATCACAATGCTTCTCCTAGATTCTGGGATTGGAAAGAATCAAACCATTTATCCTTTTAGTAATTGGGCATCCTGTTATACTTTGTAGAGAATCAAATCAAATCCAACATTACCCTTTAAAAAATATGTTGTTCTACAGTTTCTGAAATGATCATAGTATTTCAAGAGCATCGCTTGGCATAGATCACAGAGACTCTTGAGATCACACTGTGGTTTTTGGTAGGACTGTCACCCCTCAACCATGTTTTATTCACCCTTTCTGTCGCTTTTTCAATGTGTTGTCTGACATTTTGTTGTGTCATAATAAAAACAATAACCTTGACACCACTACCCATACTCATAGTCTGCCAAGTAATGTAAAGTATGGGCCTAGATCAAGACAAACTTTGACAATCAGTTCACCCCCAACATGTGATCCGCATGCAAAGTCTTCAATATGTTCATGAAGTGATAATTTTCATCCAAAAATGAAAAATTGATGTTTATCTGCTTAACCCCACGGCATCCAAAATGTAGGTGACTTTTTTGAATCATTGCAGTCTGTCGTATAAGGGTAGTGATTGGGCGCCAAACATTCTGAAGCTTTAGCAGCAAAAATACAGACAAAACCAAATTAAACTCTGCGACTCGAGAAAATACATTAATGTCTTAAAACACTAAATGATCTGTCTTTAAAAGAAACTGAACAGTATTTATATAAATTTTTAACTCTAAAACACCACAATGTACAACTGTCCTGAGCTCATTCACAACATCCAGTGTGTGACGTATAACATTCACAATTATGCCTCATGACTGTTTCTATGGGCCACAATAGGTAAAAACAAATGTATACAGTGAGATCAATTAGTATTTCTTTTATACTTTTAGAAGTTCTCTTACTTAGAAATCATGGAGGGGTCTACAATTTTCAGCGTAGGTGCATTTCCACTGTGAGACACTCTAATAAGAAAAATCTGGAAATCACTTTGTATGATTTTTTTAACAATTTATTTGGGAATTACTGTGTCAAATAAGTATTTGATCACTTGAGTCAAATAATTTTAATATTTGGTACAGAAGCCTTTGTTAACAATTAAAGAGGTCAAACGGTTCCTGTGGTTCTTCACCAGGTTTGCACACACTGCAGGAGGGATTTGGTCTGTCAGGTTTTGGGGCTGTCCCTGATCAACACAGAGTTTCAGCTCCCTCCAAAGATTTTTAGTTGGATTTAGGTCTGGAGACTTGCTAGGCCACTCCAGAACCTTGAAATGCTTCTTACGGAGCCATTCCTTGGTTTTCCTTGGGTCATCGTCATGTTGGAAGACCCAGCTACGACCCATCTTTAAAGCTCTGACTGAGGGAAGGAGGTTTTTGCCCAAAATGTCACAATACATGGCCCGTTCATCCTCTCCTTAATAGGAGTCATCCTGTCCCCTGTGCAGAAAAACACCCCAGAGGATGATGCTTCCAGCCCCATGCTTCACTGTAGGTATGTTATTATTGGGATGATACTCATCCTTCTTCTTCCTCCAAACACGGCGATTGGAGTTAAGACCAAAAAGTTCTACTTTGGGCCTGGACATGGGCTGACTTAAGCTGGGGAACCTTGGATGCAAGATTTTAAACCTTGACGTCTTGGTGTATTACTGATAGTAACCGTGGAAACGAAGGTCCCTGCTCTCTTCACTGCGTTGACCACCACCTCCCGTGTAGTTCTGGGCTGGTTCTTCACCATTCTTAGCATTATTGATACCCCACGAGGAGAGAGATCTTCCGTGGGTCCCCAGTCCGTGGGACATTAACAGTCATCATTAGCCTCTTCCATTTTCTGACAATAGCTCCAACAGTTGTTCTTTTTTCACCAAGCTGCTTGGCATTTGCCCCGTAGCCCTTTCCAGTTTTGTGAAGGTGTACAATTGTATATACATTTACATATATATATCTATGTGCCAGAGCACATTATGTGTCATGCACCGGATGTTGTGAATGAGCTCAGGACAGTAGTACTTTGTGGTGTATCAGAGGTAAATTTACATAAGTATTGATTCATGACCTCAATTTATCTTCATGAGTCGCAGAGTTTAATTTGGTTTTGCCTGCGTATGTCTTTGTTCAGCTTTGTTCATCCTCAGAACACAATTTAATATAGTTTGGATTAAAACTGGGAAGCCCATTGTCCCATTTACTGCAAAGTAAAACACACTGTCAGGGTCTATAAAAATTATAAGAGACATTGTCTGAATACTCCATCTGCCATTAGTGTTTCAACCATAATGTTATGCAGTGACGAGAATAATTTTTGTATGGAAAATAAAACATTAGATTAGATGGGTTTGCTTTTACAATACTTGAATTTTTTCATCTGTTAATAACTGATGCCAACTTTGCTAGTATTTTGTGCACCATTTGATATTCATTGTACTGTGTGTGTGTGTGTGTGTGTGTGTGTGTGTGTGTGTGTGTGTGTTTCAGCATGGAGTCAAACCAATTACGGCATTCTCAAAGGGACTTTAGTATTCAGCTAGAAAGAGACGAAGAACAGTATGAGGATCTTGTTCTTCGCCCAAGCCGACACCTGTTCATGCACAAGGTACTTCAGTCATTCCCCACAGCTATTATCTCCATTAAAACCTTTTCAGAGTAGTCAGCTTGTTCGTTCTTAAAAGAATTACAGTTGCAATTTAAAGAGAGGGAGAGAGAATCAAAAGATTCAAAAACTAAATTGCTTTACAAAGAGTTGTTTCAAGACAAAAAAATATTATGCATTAACATTTAGGCTTCAATGGACAATTGGTATTTTTATATTTACAGGCGTTGTCATTTTCTAAAAAAAATCTCAGAGGTGGCATGAATGCAAAGTTTAGTTCCAGTTATAATAAGAGACAAAAAATCATACAGGGTCTACATCCTGGATTTTAGGGGCATGTAACAGCATTTAATAGGCTACATCATTGTTTTTCCTCATGTTTATTACCAACTATGGTATGAAATGTGAGATGACATAGGTAGGTCTTGTGAGAGTGTGTTGAATGTGCCAGTAATTTGAATGCATTACTTTTTTTCATCACTAGTTAAATAAACAGCCCTAATTATGAGTAAGCATTGCAGAAATCCAGGGGCCTCATGGTACAAAGACTTGCGTAGAATTGTTACTAAAACATTGCGTACGAACAAATCTGGAAATGTGCGTACGCACAAAAACATTCAGATGTATGAAACACTGCGTACGTGGAATCCCACGCACATTCTCTTTGTACATCCGAATTAACGTGAAATTGAGCGCACATGCACGAGCGCTAAACCCCTC
>JAUMHG010000064.1:6457675-6472971 GCA_032359395.1 Enteromius anoplus
CGGACATAAAGCAAATACGCACAAAAACTGTGCGTACGCCAGACATGAACTTGACGTGAACCAACGCACATTCTCACATTCATTTCATTGTTAGTAAATCCCAACGTGAGTGTGAAATCTGGCGTACGCACAGTTTTTGTGTGTACGCAGCGTTGATACATGAGGCCCCAGGTGATTTCAAAGGGTTCACAAACATGGGTTTGAAACTGAATTTCCTGAATCTAAAGCTAGCCTACAGAAACTTTCACATTTTGCATGCTGTAGTAATGCTCAATATAAGTTTTAAAGGCGTCCGAATTTGAATTACACATATATATATATATTTTTTTTTTTAGATGAAGAGTGGAGCTCACTTGTGCCAGCGTTGGTTCAAAGGAAGAAGCATTTACTGCTGTTCCAAACTACTGCCATCCAGGGGGAAGTCACGCTACATATTCATAGGCTACCTTCTTATGCTTCATGTGCTGGTTTTTGTGTGCCTCAGTTGGTCCCTTTAGAAAGCAGTTATCATCAAATCACATTTGCACAAATAGAAGATCTGCAAAAAACTGGTGTGGGCAATGTAAAGGCCCACAGTCCAAGCGCTTCCACTTTCTATGATGCATCAAATAATCAGTGTACGAACTTCTCTTTAGCTGCTCACTTAAATAATAATGGTGAACTGTAATTTTCTGAGACATTCATTTTGATCTGCTACTGAATATATTTCCATATAGACTTCAACACCAGCATTTATGATGCAGAGACCTCGTGTGTATTGACAGGTACACAGATGGCCATTAGAGTTTGGGTCATCTCATGTAACTGCTATGCACTGAAATCTTAAATTTAGTTAAGCAATTGTTTTTCACATTCTGCCATCAAATAAACCGAAAATGAATGTCTTGTTTGTCTGCACTGGAAATGAACATGATATCCAAAAAAATAATTTAATTGTTGAATGTGTACAGAGAGAATATTGATTTAATGTGCAAACTTTTAGAAGTTGTTACACTGTAAGCAAGCAAACAAAAACTTAGAAGCTTTACTATGAGTCTGATTGTAAAGTAGAAACACTGGAATTACAACTTTATAATAAATTAAATTATTGTTTTGGAATTGTAACTGAATTCTGGTTTCTTTTGAGGGTTGATTGATTCTGTGCAATTTATTTATAGTATGAAACATGTTTGCTTGTAGAGCCATAAAGTTATATTATTGCACTGCCTGTTTTGCAACACTACTGTATATATCTGTGGAGTATGATATGAGAAAAAGAGTGAATCTTTGTTGAATTAAACTACTTAGACCTTCTATGTGTCTGCACAACATTTTCTTTTCCAAACAAAATAGGCACTAAAATTTTTGCGATCCTTACCGTTTTCTAATGCATATCTGGTGTAACGCATTCATCAATATTAAAGACTTGCATCAATTCAAGCTCAGATATTTGAATCACCATTATTCGCTAACCTGCAAAAGTGTAAATGTAACTGCTGCCCAGTCTCTTGAAATCAATATACCACAAAGAGTAATGTGTTACTTTAATCTGTTATAACTGATATCGCATAGAAACATAAGTGCAGCATTTTTAATCATCTTGTTTGTAAACGAAGACACAAGGACTATTTACTTGCACAAACTGTTTAAAGAAATTGTTGTACCCATGTTTAAAATTCATTATTGCTTCGTGTTGTTTTAGGATCAAATGTCTGTCTGCTGTCAGCTTATCTGTATTTAATCATGAAGAAAATATTTTTTTTATATTTGCATTTAGTTTTCTTCCAAAATCTGAAGATGGCTGCATCTTATTATATCAGTCCTGAAGATCCAGAATGCAAAAAACGTCGAGTGCAAGCTTTAGTTATATCTGTGACAGTGCAGTTATAATAGCATTGAAAGATTTTGTTTATTTGAGAGAAATCAAAATAATTTTTTCTTTTTTTTTTATATTACCAAAATTTGAAGGCAGAGCCCCATTAGGTCAAGTAAATGGTTATGTAGATTTTCTAAGTGACCTTAAATAAACAATATATAAGAGTTTATGGAACTCCAAATTACTTCACTTCAAAATTGTATAATATAACAGCATTTTATTAGCAAACACAGTATTTCCCTCTTCAACACTCTACACAGTGGTTAAAGCTGAGGAACAATGAGGTATTATTACAGAGTGAATTTTAATACCTCCAAATGTACTTAATTCTTGTTTTTAACTCAATTATGCTACATTAGACCTTCACCATATAAATAAAGATGCATGATGTCCGTACATGCAAGACAACACACAGTATTACTATTCCAAAGAAAAAACAACAATTAAAAACTTGACACAGATACATTTGCAAAAGAAAAACAGTAAAGACAGGTATTGCATAGGTTAAAACGAACACAGAATGTAATTTGCAAAACAACAGTACACATTTATTGTACGTAACAGTATATATGTATATTTCCCACAAAGATCAAACTATTTCAAACAATATTACATTACAACAAAACAAGCCTTTTCCTTCAACTTGACTTAAACCCCCAGTTTAAAAGAAAAAGTGACTATAGAAGAAACCCAGTGATAAATAAAACATTCGCTTGTGGATGTTCATGAAAAGCAGGAAGTTTATTTGTGCAGGAATCATTCAGAAAGTACACATTTTTTTTTTTTTAAGTTTTGTTATGTTGTACCCTTATGCAAAAAATGCTTTCAATATTTTTTTTTTGCATATACAGTATACTCCATGCCCCAAACCAAAAAACACATTTGCTATTTTATTTAAAAGAACAAATCTAAAATATCACATTGATAAGTATTTTAAGTATTCACAAACTTTTTGCTGTGACTGTTTAGGTGCATTCTGCTGGATTCCCTAGATCATCGTTTAGCATATAGATGCAACATAACAAAATGTGACAACAAAATATACTATAATATAATTATAAATATAAAACTTGCTCTAATTATATTATTAAACGAATATATAAGGTATCTGAATTCTTTTGGAATGCTGTACAGAGGGTAGATGCTTTGTGAAAGGTTCAGCTTTACAATCATTTGTCATTCAGCAACAAACTACTCAAAGTGCAGCTAAAGACCAAAAAAGTCTTAAATAAAAGTGCTTAACAATTTTTGACTGATGTCAAAATGTTATATAGGGCACTAATGAAGAAAGCTTCTGGTGACATGATTTTTCATGTTCAATCATCAGCTGAGGCTGTCGCTAAGGGGGAAGAAATGTGGTGACAATTATCAGGGCTTTCCGAGGTCCCCTGTGATTTCAACAAAGAGGATCAGAAAGTCATTTAATCCGCTCTGCAACTTGATAGGCCAGCTTCAGTGGCAGTAACTTGCTATAGACCTTATGTAGCCCCACCCCTTTTCAACACTGTGCTCATTGTCTTCTAGTATATTTTTCCACTACATGAAGGTAAGATCCCACAGATTTATGAATTGACCAATAATCCCAGCTGTCATTTGTTCTGACATCCACTTCAAACATTACAATGCTCATGACAACTTTCGACCACCTTCTAAAGATATCATGTAGAAGTCTTGGACATAATTCTTTCAGTGTGCTTTTGTCACTGAAATCGATTGAGATGCCCAACCTTCAAATCTAAGGTATTTCAGGTATGGCTTGAAATGCTTCACTGACCCGCAACCACATTTAGTCATTAAAAATAACATAAAATATTATAACATTAGCTTACACAATGTGAGGTATATTAAACACTTTCTATTGTTATGGTTTTTCATGAAAGCCAATAACTTCACTTCAGTATAACAGCTTGTTTTATTAAGGTCTGGGCGTTTTAAATGTTAATCATCCCTGAATCTAAAGTATCTAAAAATACTTGGTTTTGTAAAAAAAAAAAAGATAAATAAAAATAAATACACAAAATAATAATCATCATTAGTGTGTAATCATCAGATTAAAAGAAGAATAACCTGGAATTGTTAGAAGAGTGAGAGATTCTTCACAGTATATATGTTTTTGGTCTTAGGTTAGTATTTGATTATATATAAACCACCGGTTATAATTATAAAATAACCCCCTATTTGACCAGGATCCCAACATACCCCATCAGGCCCCCTTGAAGGGGTTTATTTTGTGACAAATCCTGACTGGCTTCATATGATTGTACTTATTAGACAGTTACCAAATAAATAAATCAATGGATATGAAATATATACTGAATGCTAAAAGTATTTATGATGTCTAAAACAAGATACCACAGTGACATACAGTAGACACAAAACTACAGTGTAGCAGCTGTGTAGGAAATCGTTTTCCTGGGAATAAACAGCACTAGCTAGCTCATCAGACATTATATGTATTACCCACAGCAACATAATGTACTTTGAGTTATATGTCAATTATAAAATGACAAAACTTAACCTTGTTCTATTTTTTAATATAGGGGAAATTATACAGAGCCACTTAAGTGTTGTGTTGTCATGCAAATTTCTGTCATTTTATAACAACTTTTTTTTTTTTTTTTTATGTTGGGGGGATGGGTACATACAGTACAGTGCATGCATGCATGATCATAGTGTTTTCCCAAACACATTTTACCAATTCCAAACCACATCAATCTTAATAATCACTAGTTTTATCAAAGATAAAACTTAAGTATATTTATTTATAGGTGATATGCCAAAGCTGATGGAGGAGGGTATGAAAAAAAGTGTTTTCAATAAGTAATTATGAAATGGTCATGAGCAGGATGCAACACTATAAAAATTAGAAAATTAAGCACGACCATTGAACTCACATAGATGTGTTTAAACTACATAACACATTCCTTCTTCAATTATTAAAATTGATGTGGTTTGGATATTAACAGAATTGTATTTATTCAGGGCCCTAAATACAAAAGCATTTTCTGAAACAGAAGTTGTGAATGATTCTACAATCGTACTGTGAAATATTTCAGTTGGAAAATGAGCAAGAAAAAAGGCACGAGTTTCCAACTGGAATAGTTGCCAAATGTAACTGCGTTTTAGATGTCAAGTGAGCAAATCACAAGAAAAGCTAAATTGCAAAAATGAATTGTTCACAGTAAGACCAGTAACAGGGATAGCCCACCCCAAACTAAAACGACCCTTTTTGTTAATTTGTTGTTAATGTGCAAAAGATTTTTCTATAAATCTTTGTGCCCAACTAAAGAAAGAAATTCATGTACATCTGGGATGACATGAGGGTGAGCAAATGGAATTTTCATTTTTGAGAGGACTATACCTACTACTACATTGTAAATAAAAAAATAAATAAACAGAGTTCATTTTTGATGTATTGAAAAGAGAAACAAAATAGTCTACAGCCTCCATGTTTTCTGAGGAATATTTAATTGCCGCCCATTGATTGCTAAAGCAAAACACCTCAGCGGCCCTGCAAATTCATTATGCTTTTCCTCTATAAGAGCAGGTAATATTATCCCCCTTGCCTCAAGAGGCACTTGTTCCACAGCAGGCAGAGCCGGAACAGGTTGCAATTTTTACATGGATCCAATATGCTGTTCTAAAGGTTTTATTTATAATAGGCATATGAAAAATCTTCCTCAAATGTAGCCTTATAGCTGCAGTTTGATGTGAAACAACCAAAGTGATGCCGGAGCACCATGATTTCACTTCAACAAAAGAGTAACAGGCTCACCGCGGATTATGCAATTATTACACAACATCCTATTAATGCACAGTACATTGAAGCTACATTGAAGCATTGTAATGAACGCAGCAGTGGTCTTGTCTCCATGACCTTACATGCACTGCAGTTAAACAATGAGTGTATTACAACGATGGAAATATGCTTAATGTTACATGTTAGTGGTGACGTCAATTTAATTTCATATTCTCTACCCTTATTTAAGCATTGACAAAAACACATACAACGGTGTTACATTTACGAATATGTGGTATGTACGCTACGTACGTTTTCATGGAAGGTCAGTGGTTCCTTCGGAGTAGCTACACTGCTGGTCTGAGAGATTGCCAATCCTACTATGGCGAAGAATTGGCTCATGATTATTACTATGGATGTCACCAAATTAATATTCATGAGCGAGCATCGGCACTAAAGCGCGCACTAGATAAAATGGATCCAGCCGTTTTCCCATTCCCTCGGAGGTGAAATTTTAAATCTGTGCCTTCTTACTCTGTAATTATTCCCATTGTTGTTGTCCCAAAATTCACCTCCCTCGATACAATACTTGATGGCAAACTGCAGCGTTCCTCCAAACTCCAAAAAGGTCGGGGTGATAATTTTGAAGCTAAACTTGTCAGTCTGGCCGTCGCTGGAATGGGGAATGTAAGACGCCAGAATATCCATAAATGTCGTCCAGTTGTTTAAGGTGTATCTCAAATAGACTTTTTTTTCGAAAGCCAAATTAACAACCCGCACGACCCCCGAGAGGCTGAACTCATCCGCCTGAACAGACTCCAGTAAAACCTTCACTGCAGAAACTCTGTCAGGGAAGTCTGGCAGGGATCCTGGATTCGTGAAGAGCAGCTCCATAAACACGGACTGGCTTGACGTGTTCGACTTGTCGAAATTGTTCAAGTGGAGAGCTCTGGCTTTTTTGAATTTGTCAATAATGCGGTCTGGTACCTCAGGCATATCCGTGTCATCAAAGTGTTTGACAGAAATCAGGTCCAGGCCCAGACAGTCAGCGAAACGTACCTTTTTCTTACTGCTTGGGCTCCGGCTTCGTGCGATTTCTAATTTGGCTCTTTCAGCTGGTGTGGGGAGAGACTTGCACCTGCGGCGCTGCGTAGGGCTATGCGGAGGCTTCAGGAATGACTCCCTTCCTCTCGGTTTTTCATTCACAACGTTGATTTCTAACGGTTCACAGTCCCCATTCTTGCCCTCCTCTCCCTCCATTTCTTCTCCGTCCTCCAGCTTTTGCTCTGACGCTGTCAAGCTTCCGAACAGCCCGGCGATACAACTGTAGTTTCTGGGGATGCAATTCTTGGGAGGCAGCATTACCACAGCAGCCTCGTCTTCCATAAAATAGTCTGCAAAATCCTTTAAAAATGCTTCAGTCGAGGTGTTAAGTGTCCTTCCGCATTGTAGGCTGCGGAAAGCTATGGTTGACGGTAGTGCGGATATTTGAGCCAATCTTTGCTGAGAGATGCTGCTGCCGGCAGAATCCTACTATGGCAATGCTTTAGGTAATGAATATCTATTAGGTCAAGTCGACGTTTCTTGCCAACATTCCTAAATCGCGAGGTCAAGAAACATAATTAATATTTATAAGCCAAAGCTTATTCGTCAGCTGTATTGTCCTCATTGCCAATGTCTTCCGTTCAGCCAATCAACGGAACCTGAACGGCGCGTTTCAATAATTAATATTCATAAGCCCATCCCTCGCCATACTTGAATTCGACACACCCCCTCAGCCACAGGCAGTCCGTGCATTGGATCACGTCTCACAGTAGATAAAACACCGCAATACCAATTCAGAGCAACTTCTTAAAAAATCATTATGATTTACTGGAGGGAAAAAAAGTTCAAATTCTAATAAATCATAACGTCATTACACATTGCATTTGTATTCTGCTGGTTAAACTCAATTTGTCCACTTAATAGATAAGCTACACTTTTTTTAAATAAATATTTTTTATGGAGTTTGAGAGCAAAATTATTTACGGACTACGTTAAACCATGAATCTATTTCATGTGGGGGGGGGGGCGAGATGAAACCGGTGCTTCAATTTCAGGTAATTTTACAATCCTGTGAAACATGTTTGACTGACGTTAGTAGACTGTGTTTTATTGTCGGTGATTTCACCATCAACAACAACGATGGCGTAAAATGTATTATATAAAAACAAAGAGGCAATATATGGCGTGTGGCTTAATTATGGTTTCATTGAATAACACTGTAAAAATACATAATGTAATACAATGCCTGCAAAGGGCACCAAAGGCGATCCAATCTTTGTTTAATATTAACCAAAGATAAATTACATATGCACTTAATTTATTATAATTTATTTTTTCATTTGGCCACCTTTTTGTAATAGATTGCTACAGCCTATTTAATTTCTTCGTTTTATTTTGTGTGAATTCTGAATGCTTAAGACCATAAAATCAATCATACTGTATTAATAAAATCATATAGTTTCTGTCTAGGGCTACAATTGTTATTTAAAAATATTACAATGTATATACAATTAATTTATTTACTTTTATATTTATAGAAAGTTCTATTTTGACCCCTTACAGGCTTTGACCCCCCCCCCCCTTTTTTTTTTTGAGGGAGGGGGCACAAAAATACTATTCTGCTTAGGGCACCCATTTGGCCAGCAATGGCCCTGAATGGATGTCTCCCCTTTAAGAAAAGGGAAATTATTTGGACTACTTCCTGTGTGTAAAGGTAAATGCATGGGATAATTGAAACTGAAATTACCGTTTACAGAGAGGGTCTTTAATGTAACCATGAAAAATAAATACATTTTTAATGATACAAATAATAACTCATTTTGTTTGTTTACTTTATGTATAGATTAATGCTGTGTTTTCTGCAATATTAAGTTCTTTGGGAACTATTTACCACGAAATTCCTTAACTACGTTTTTAGTTTGCATTTAAAAAAAAAAAAAATCACAGATAAATCACCTAAATGAGGGCCTCAATTTTATTTAAGTTGTTTCTGGATGTTGATCTAGGTGTTGGGTGTATAATTCTGCCATCTGTTGGTTAGAGAAACCTATGGGGGTTACAGTTTAGGTAATAATTGGTCTTGACCAGTAGGGGGCCTACTGGTTTTTCAACCTTCTACTTGTGAAAGTGCACTGGAAAAGCAGTCAAACCTGTGATTTCCCACCCATGAACAACAATGCCTTGTCAGAGTTCATTTGTGGAATTTCTTGACTTCTTAGTGGGGTTGAGACCATCAGTTGTGTACTGCAGAAGTCAGGTTGGTACACTGCTGACAGCCCTAAACTGTTAGAATTTATATTTTTTGAAAGAACCAATCAGCTAAGTGAAGAGAAAACTGAAAAGCTGCTAAAAAAAACACTACTAAGGAAAAGCAGAAGTAGAAGTAGAGTGATGGAGTGCTGCACCAGATGACCTGGCCTCCACAGTCACCTGACTTAAACCCAATCAATCTATCACTTTTATTTATATAGTGCTTTTAACAATGCAGATTGTAGCAAAACACTGCAATAAATAGGAGAACAGAGTGATGGTAATGTTTAATGAAGACAATAAACTGTTTATTTATCAAATGCAGAGACGGTCTCTGTAATCAAAACAATAATAATCACTAGAAATTAGGTGCCCCCAACTAAGTAAGCCAGATGCCACAGTGGCAAGGAACCAAAACCCCATCATCGAAGGGAATGGAGAAAAAAAAAACTTTGGGAGAAACCAGGCTGAGTTGGAGCCAGTTCTCCTCTCCACCTAATTTCCAGTTCCAGTCAATATTTTGCAAAGGACTTATAGTGTGTGTGTGTGCGTGTTTGTGTGCATTCGCTTCCGGTAATCTGTCCACGGAGCAATGGAGATGGTTTGAGATAAGATGGACTGCAGAGTGAAGGTAAAAGAGCCAACATGTGCTCAGCATCTCTGATAACTCCTTTAAGACTGTTGGAAAACCATTTCAGGTGACTACCTCATGAAGCTCATCGAGAGAATGCATGAGTGTGCAAAGCAGTAATCAAAGCAAAGGGTGGCTATTTTGAAGTTATAAAACATTTTTCTCAGTTATTTCACACTTCTTTGTTTACTACATAATTCTGTAAATGTTCATTCATAGTTTTAATGTCTTAAGTATGAATCTACAATGTAAATAGTCATGAAAATAAAGAATAAACATTAAATGAGAGGATGTGTCCAAACTTTTGACTGATATATCCCTATAAATTATGCTTAAAGTGTTAAAAGTTATTGATTTGTTATTTTAGAAATGAAAAATAACAAATATTTAGATTTTTTAAAATCTTTTTATTATGCGTACGATCACATTAAATAAATTTAAACACAATACATCTAAATATTAAATGTTTACAAATATTCCATTAAACATCTGAATATATTGCATAAATGCTTTAAGCCGCCTGGCCCCAGTTGTGTGTCTCTTATTTTGTTGTCTGTGTGCTTCTTTTTTTCTGGAGGTGACCAGCTCACATCTGCATTGTCCTGTTAAAGGAACAGACAGAATGATGTAACACTAAGCATTTAATTATCTTTGAGAAACTGAAAGATTTATTGCTTCTACCATTGCAGCATGAGAGTGGTTTATGAACTGAAAAGGATATTATTACAACTTACATAATTAAATATAATACATATAGTTTTTAATAGCGGATTTGGAAAACAGAAGATATAGTGCTTTTGTTTTTAAATAAGTCTAAGTAAAACTGAGGAATAGAACAGACTAACCATCTTCAGGGTGAGCTGGGCTGTGGGGCTTGATGTTTTTGCCTCCCCAGTTCAGACTTCATTGGCACCTTGTTGATAAAGAATGCTTCTTTAATCCAAAGAGATATATTTCTATCATTTGTAAATAAGTCATGTTTTTTTTAAATAACTGACCTAGATAACATTGCAGCTTAGGTAAAGACAGTGTTTAATTTATGAAATTAATCTGAAAATAAGTAAAAATCAGAAATGTAAAGAACTTACTGATGCCTTCTGCTGCCTCTGCTGCTGTCTCCACTGCTCCCTCCGCTTCTGCTGCTCTGTGATTCTTCGGTTTGTTCCCTGTTGTGGGGAGCTTCCCTGTAAAGTCCCAGAATACACAGGCGCCACTTTTGAGATCCTGGAGGGAGTAGGTATTTCCTGGGTGGAAGAGAAGGGCGTGCTCAGAGGTTCTGCAAGCTTCCGTTTTCCTGCCTTTGTGTCAGGTAAAGGAGCCACCTGTGGGCACTTGGAAGGAGAGGCTGATGACTTCTGCTGGAGCAGTTCCTTCTTTAGCAGCTCTATTAATTTGGGCCTTTGCCTCTTTGCAGCCTTTATGGGCACTAGTGGTTCCTTCTCAGAAGCAGCGCTGCAGGACACCTGAAGCAGCTCCGGTATTTTGAGCCGGAGAGGTTTTTTTCTCAGGAGAGGTTCTGGGGGACACCTGCAGCATCTCCTGCTTTGGCCACTCAGGTGTTTTGAGCTTCTGCCTTTCTGGGGGTCTTTGGGCCATGGGTGCTGCCTTCTCAGAAGAGGCTCTGCGGGACACCTGCAGCAGCTCCTCCCTCAGCCGCTCAGGTGTTTTGAGCTTCTGCCTTTCTGGGGGATTATCGGGCCACAGGTGCTGCCTTCTCAGAAGAGGCTTGGGGCTTCTCCTGTTGCAGCACCTGGCTCAGTGGCTTAGGGATCTTTGATTATTGAAGCTGTGAGGCAGGCACAGGTTCTCTCTGTAGAGATTTTGTAGGCACTTGTGCTCTCTGTGGAGACTTAGCAGAGAAATGTGCTTCTAGTTCACTAGCTGCCAATAGCAGGTGCTTCCTCAGATGCTCAGGGATCCTGTCTTTTCCTCGATGTTGGGACCCAGTGGGCACAGATTGAATTTGGGGGGTGTCACCAGGCACAGGTCATCCCTGAGGGGACCCGGCAGGGACAAGTGGAACATTTAAGAGTAATGTTTTTTATCTTACAGTGTATCCATGGGTCCACAAGTGGAGTTTTTATTAATATTATTTTACAAATGAATATGCATAGCTAAGATGCTTAATAAAGTAAATGTACCTCCTGATCTTTGTAAGAGATAACTATTACAGTATCAATAACTTACAGTATTATTACAGCACTATTAAAACGTTCAGTATCAGAGTTCAGAATTTATCATAATAACAAAATGGGTGTATTGAGTTTCTCACACAGATAAGATAATGTCTCTGGGACTTTATAAATAAATGCCTAAAAATTGTCATATTCTGTATATTTGGCGCTGAAAGATTTTTAGAATATAGGAGGATATCATCTATGTATCTATGAATCTGTTGTTTAACTCATGAATTACACAAAATCTGTCTCTCATCTTTATCAGCATCCATGAAAATTTCCTCCACAGAGTAGCACATCGGTTCCTCTATTATCTCTTTTATTTTATAATAATATAATATAATATTTTATAACAACACAAACAGTAAGATAAATCAATGAAAACATTTATTGAGAATTTATCTGCATCAGAATACAGTATGTGGACACATTAGGCTATGTGTAGCTTAAACAGGTTTGCGTCAGTAAATATAATAAATAATATAATAATTTATACTTCTGACTGCTTCTTGTTTCTCAACTGTAAATCAATTGCTATTCCATTGTCTAAAACATGAATTAATAAAAGTGTCTGCTAAATGAATTAATGTAAATGTTAATGAAAGCAGTAACTTTGACCAAAAAAAAAAGGTGTGCAAATAATGTGTGCAAATATATAGGGCCCCATTCTTATATTTGCCCGAGACCCCAAATTCACTAAATTTGCCCCTGCTATCTGGCAACACTGAGGGTAGAGATCACTGTGGCTATTTGAATTTCATTAGACGAGAGAAACCTTTATCAGGAGAGCAGCGAGCAAACAAACGATGAAGAACATTTCTACTTGGTCTTGTAAGTATCTGTGTTTTCATTTTGATGTGATCATTATTTGTTTGTATTATTTATTAGCAATTGTGACATTTTAGTGAAAGGAGCAGATCGTAGTCGATAGCGATCCATCACTAGTCCCACGGTTCAGCATGTGTTCAGAGGTTCAGAGATTTCACAATTTAATAGATAATACAGTAAACGTTTTATCATTTGTACCTGTTTAAAAACTAAAAATAAATAAATAACCTCTCCAAAACAAATTTCCGCCAGTAAAGCACTCATCTTTGACAAAGCCTATTTATTGTATAATAATAATAATAATAAAATTATTAATTTATGAGAATGGCTTGTTACATGCAGAGATAGCATGAGCTAACTGAACAGAATATCTTGGTCATTGTTCAAGTAGAATAAGATTTATTTTGAAACTTCCAAATTGATAAAGCTTAAAAATACAAATGATTTAAAATGACAATATAAAATAATCAATTATAAGAAGTGTGCAACTGTTTTAACGTAGTGCAAACAGCTTAAATGTGCAATGCAGCATTAAAACTTTAAGAGTACAAACAGAAAATATATTGTAATAAGAATGGGCTGAATTTATTATTCCATGTAAATTTGATGTTAACGTGTATATTGGGCTTTTTTTTTTTTAGTTCCAGCAGCTATCAGTGGGTTGTTCTGGAGTCAGTTGTGTCAGACTATTATAGAGACAGATTGTGGGGGGCAGTAATAGAGAAATATTGATGAAAAGAGTTTTAAAGGGTTAGTGTTAAACTTGTACACTGACACATATAATACTGCCCGGCTGACATTAACATGTGTTATTCAAGTGTCAAAGTTGTGCAGAATTGAAGAAAGGACCCTCAAAGACAATGTCAGAAGGAAGCTGAACAGGTAAAGCCTTTAAAACATGCTACATCTGAAATTCATGTTGATCTGTCAAATTAATCATACTAATAATTATAATCTTTGCATACTTGTGTAATGAATTTTTAAGTGTGTTTGCCTGACAACTCTGTTGGGAGAACAACAGGTGGTTAAAGCAATTGATCAGACAAAGGTCTCAAAGTTACTTTTTCCAGGGAACCTTTGACCTCGGGCAGGACCTGTTAGACTGTGGACCTTCTTGCAAGAATTAAATCTTTTTAAAACCAATTGCTCAATTTGTTTTTCTTGATCGAGAGCCTCTGAATTTTTGCCACAACAATTTGGCGACGAGGATGGGATTCCTTGGATGTGCCTTCTGGACCTGAGCGCGGACGGTGACTAGCAATCCTGGACTTAGAAAGTCAAAGCCCTAACCCTGAAAAACTTTTGAGGGAAGAGGGACCGAATGCCGAGGCCCGGAGGGGACACCACTGGAATCAAAAAAGAACTAGTGGCATCGAAACGCTCTCGGTAAGAAGCAAATTGTATTAATATTCATTTTGGTCTTTTAGGAAAAATAATAGGCAAAAAGGGGGGGAGCAAACCATACTGACAACTGACTGGGTTGCACTGAGGGCGGCCATTCGGGTGGCCGTGCGAGTAGGTGTGATCAGTTGGTCCATGCGAAAGACGTACCGGACGGCAACCTTTAGGCAAGGCAGCCGAGTATTTCAAAAGGCAGGAACTGAAAGTTATGGCAGTAAAGAGTACTGATCGCAAGCCCTACAAGCCCTAAAAAGTTTGAGGGTGGACCGTGTATAGCGGGTCCCTACCAGTAGATGGACCATCGCCGGCAACCTTTGGCAATAGGCCGAGTTTCTGGGACAGGAACTTTTGCTCAAATGAAAAATCAAATGGTGAAAAAGGTATGATTGACATAGAAAAATGAATCAAGTATCACTGGTTTCCAAAGAGGGGAACTCTGAGTGCAGCGTAACTAAAGGCAGTAAGAGAATCTGTTGAGGAAGGCAGCAAGGAGACAGTGAGTTGTTGGCTCCGGGAGGCGGAGTGGAGAGAGAGAAAGGCTTTGCAAAAGCCATGACAGGCAGCAAAGCAAAGGTAGAAGAATTAGGAACTTTATTAGAGGATAATGGGGAATAAAATAATAAAAGATTTAATTATAAGTGAAACTAATATAAAAGAAATGGAAATGAGAAATCCATGTGCATTAAACACAAGTACTAATCAGTGTAATGTCTTACCGCCGCAATAACATCATGACCCTGTGGCCGAGCTGCGAGCCCCGGGAATTGATTCCGACCTCGACTGCTCCCCTCCGAGAAGACCTACAACACCACTGAAAAAAAGCAGAAGCACCACTGAGAATGAAGCAGCCCACCACGCCAGCAACAACACCAGAGACAGTTACACTCATGCCCACCGCGCCATTAGAGAGATTACCCTGGATGCAACTGAAGTCACGGGAAGGGCTGAGTGAGGAAAAAGGCTACACTGAAGTGCCCGAAACTCCTCTTCATGAAAACAGAGAAAAGGAAAAAGAAGAGCCGTGGAAACAGTGGCTCGTGCGATACAAGAGATATTTTTCGACAAAGAGTCGACATGTCAAATGCCAGCAGGAGGAAGACGAAACGGCTGACAACTATTACTGCCGCCTGCATGAAGTGTTAAACAAATTTTCTGGCCTGGCGGAGCCCAGGTGACAGAAGAGCTGAGCCAGGAGTGTGGGAGAGCCACACTCAACACACTTTGATTCACGCCCGGCATGCTGAAAAACGTCTCAGGTTATGACTGTAACCCTAGTTCCTCTAAGGAACGAGACGCCGCGTCCGGCAGAACGCTATGGGGAACGCCTCCAGCGTTACGGCTCTGAATGTGTGTAAAATCAGACCAATGAAA
>JAUMHG010000064.1:6473071-6503705 GCA_032359395.1 Enteromius anoplus
ATAACCTGCAGAGAACGTTATGGGAAGGTTCTCTTTTGGTTATTTAAATAAAAAACCTACAGGGAACGTTCCTAGAATGTTCTTACATAGTTCCACAAAAAATAACAAACAGGGAACCATATGGGAACGTTAGGGGAACGTTATGTGTTTGCTGGGTATACACTTGAAACATAATGGAAAAACATAATAAGTTGAAAGCTGAGCTGTTTTATTTCGAAAGCAACAAAGCAGAACATTAGTGCGATTGCTGCGTGTCTGGCATGCTACAAATAATGCATATAATACAGCGAACTGGTCAGTAAAGACCTTGAACAACACATTTCTGTAAGACACAATTTGTGTTTCGCCATAAAACTGAAAGCTTACACTTTCTTTTAAAAGTACTAAAGGGACAAATGTCATTGCTATTGGGTGGCGCATTATAATCCAATGGAAGACATGAAAAATTATTTCCAAGCATATGTCCCCGCGAATATTACACATGATAATATAATTTCTGCTATAATAATCCCACACAAATGCCTTTGCAGTGTATTAAAACGGGTTAAATTAAGAGAGCTATAGCGCCCCCCAAAGGAATATCAAAAGTTATATTATATTTATCTAATCGAAATATTACGACTTTTAATCCCCTGGTTTTAGATTTTTTTTGGTGGCACTAAAACGCCGTCGTACATAATAGCCAACAAGCCAACGCATTGCCTTTTTCCACTACGTCATTCTCTCACACGGTTATCATGACAACAGGACTCTAAACATCCGTTCGCGCAATTAACTTAACCGAAGTGGAAAAGGTTATCAATTCATACCGTTATTTTTTTTTTCATTGCCCAGCAGTACCACGTGTAAGATGTTAATGTTGTCAAAAATAACGTAAGTTGTTTAAGCTGATTATTGTTATTCACATGATGCATGTATGCTATTTAAGCAATTTTGCTATGTTTCGGGCAGTGTTTCAAGTAACGTTAGGCTAGTTAATTTATTTTGTGTGTTATTAAACATGTTTTCCTTAACTACAGATGTTGCTGTGGTAACGTGAGAGCTAACTTGTTAAACACTAAATTATTTTTTTTACAGAAATCTCTTTTGATGTTGTTGCTTTGGCTGTGACTAAAGCAGTCCGGAATGAATAACACTGAAGTCAGTGCATCAGACCATCCTGATGCTGAGAAACAGCATAGGACTGAGAGCACAAAAAGGAACACGGAGTATTCGGGCAGACAGTATGTCAATGTGTTATTGGATCTCAGCGAAGAGGATTACAGGGAGCACAACATTCATTTGCTTCAGAGCCGCACTGGCTGGGAAGATGCTGTGAGTTATGCTTGTGAAATCAGGAAAAAGAAACATATATTGCTTTCTTCTGAATAGTTAGTAATCTATCTATTGATATGGCTGTATCATTTATGTTTATCAGTCATTGTCCATCTTAGTATCACTATTTAGTTATTAGTTGTACTTAAACCATGCATTCTTTTGGGAATTATATAAATTTACAATTATTATTATTATTTGATTAGATTAGTGTTATAAACCCTTTACTCTATCAGGGATTGAATGAGGAACACACACATGAATTAAATTTAAACAAAAGACCACCCATTGCAGTTATTGGCATGTGTCCCAGTAGTTTGGCTGCATTAGTGTATTGCCTTTTTCCAAACTTTTTCATGATTCTAGTTATTTCATTTCAATATTTATCAGTCATTTCATAAAACATTGCCTTTATTTCAGATGACGCTGTAGTGTTCTTACTGTGTACAGTTTACATTCATTAATAATTTCAAAGTAAGATAATCACAGACTGCATGTTTTTTTAACAGGTCGAAGGTTGGGGGAGATTTCCTCCTTTTGGTGTTTTTCTTCAACCGCAAAAGAGGGGGAAAAAAATCAAGCAAGACATCATAGACTCTCACTGTCTCCTCTGTGCAGACCTTAATCTTTCTGATCTGCCAATCTACTGCTCTGCTGGAAATTCCTTGAAAACCCTTAGAAAGACTGATCCAACCCTTCTAGATCTTACAGAGGACGCTTCCTCCTCAGATGAACAATGCTCTCTCAGTTTATCTCTGCAAAATATATCAGAACCATTAATTAACAAATTGCTGTCTGGAGATGAACAATGTACACAAAAATTACCATCAGTCTGCCATTACCACACAGAACCGTGTCAAATCCTAAAGGAAAATACAGCTGCTCTTAGCATCAGAAGCTTTAGTGTATTGCCGCCTGTCAAAGAGTCCAGAAACCTGAGAAACTACAGTCTTTTTAAAAGAGCGGAGCCAACAGATTGCCACCCAACAGAAGTTGTCACCAAGGCCATGATGGCTGATGCCACCGGAGCTGTCACTGCTGGTGAAAGACTGAGTGCCAGTGGCGACCATGAACATGTCTTTAAGGCTCTCACAGACTTTATTCCAGAACAGAACGGCTACAGGTTAAAGGGATCTTCCCGCACAAAGCATTGGCTGTCCCAGGAAAGCAACCACCTGCCATCTATTTTTAACATAACTTTTCAAAATAAGTATAATTTACCCACCAGCACTGTGTCAAATACATTACCTCAGGCTTTCTATGCCCTGGAAAGAAACCTCAGGCAGGAAGAATTGACAAGACCTTCTACCAGGAACAATGTCAGATATAGATTGCATTCTAGCCATAAAGCAAGAGATCTGAAAAGACCTGAAGCTCATCGACTAATGCTGATAGGAACAAGATTTCACATGTGAATATTATTCATCTTTAAACCCGCTATACATGTTGCATCATACTAGTTGGATACAAATAAGTGTTTAGAGACTAAGAAAATTTCCTTGAAAATGTGTGCTACATGAAGGTGACTATGCAACATAAAGAGATGTTTTGAGAATAAAGCATCCAATTATTCAGAACCATGCAATTTTACCATCCCTGTTCAGTGCTTATATATTGCTTTGAATACTAAAATCATGAAAACAAAAAATGCAACCTTTTGATTTGAGAAAGATTCAATTAATGACCAAAGAATTATTTTCTGCAGTTTATTATCCAGTTTCATGTGCATCAGCATAGCCTCTAAACAACAGAATATAGCCAGATTTTACACATGACCAGCCTCTAAAGAACAAAAATAATCATCATTTTAAATTATATCCTATACTTAATTAAATAAGACAAGGTGAAAAACAAAAAGCAACACAAACGTTATTCTTGGCACACAAATATGCATGCGCTCTCACTGAGAAACACTTGGACTCTTTCAAGTTTTCTATAGCAATTTTCACTAGCCATCATCATCATTGCCCACACAAAATTAACATGTATTTACTTGCGGTATTTATTCAAAAATCTAAATAGCAATTCAATTAATGCAGTGGCTGAATACAAGAGTTCCTAGTGTTTGGCATAAAAATACTAAAGCTCTTTTGCGGTTACAATGTTGAGAAGCAGCCAATGTGACGTCATAAAGGGAACAGACACTGCGTCACTTACATTCTACTTGAGGAAATTCAACTATATACATAAAGTACAAATTAACCGGACACTTCAGAAATAATTAATAGCATATCCCATATGTATGTATGTATATATATATACACACACACATACATACAGAGAGAGAGAAAGACATGCTAAACAAAAATAACTAAGGTTGCCTTTCATATTAAGTGTACTAAGGCAAATCAGTAGTGAATTGTGACAGAGATGTAACATTCATATGAACCAAAACAATAAATATACACACAATAAAGACTCAAAGAAAATAAAAACACAAAGGACACACAGTTCTAAACATCCTCCATTAAGCAGCACTGTGATTTCATTATCTCAGCCGAAAGCACATGAACACTTAAATTAAGGCATCAACAAAAGGTTTATACAGTATGTGTAAACAGTTACTTAAAATCATAACGAAGGGTTGAACATATTCCATCAAAATAGATACTTGCTTTCAAAGATATATTAAAGGTTTTGTTTTACAGTAAACATTTGTGATTTGCGTATTTGAATCTATTCACAGTACAGAATGCAAATCACAGTAAACAAGAAAAAATCCTAAGCTCTGCTTCTGAAGGAAATGTAATGTCTGAAACACGCAAAAAACTGATTTAGGATGTAACGATTAAATTATGACATAACAGTCAGCAAGAAATATTTGCATGAATTGTTGACATGAATCAAGACCTAAATATACTCACAGTGGCTATTAGATGGGTCTAGAGCATTGCACTATTAAAAGTAACAAATCTTTACAGCACAAAGCAAACAAACAGCCCAAGTTGAAATAAACAAACAACGAAAAAAACATAACATGTACAAAGAAAATAAGACTCAGGACATCTAAACAATACCAGACTAGAAAGTATACCTATAATACATTTTATTTGTGGAATGATAGTTTATCCTTTCTGTCTGATTTCTGAGTGACATCAGTACAAACTTACTACGCATTGCCAAAAGAGGCTCTGACCTGACTTACTACAACAAATAAAATACTTTAAGGACTTCCTATTTAATCATTAATAGTGAGGTGATAAAGTGCTGCAAAGGTATGCTTATACATCCTTAGACTTGGGCAGATATGCAGTATCTTATTGTGGACCGGTGTCTATATTAAAGATAAAGATGGTTGCGAGGAACTGTTTTGAAGTTCTGCCACCCTTTCTGAGGGAGGTACTAGGATGGGCTCCTCCATTATGTGACCTTAATCGACCAAATCGCCTTTGATGGAGCCTTCAGCTTTTGGCTTTCTCATTGTGTTGAAATAGCAAGATGAGCTCCTCACAGGTTTGGGTTTCCACCGAGCTAAAGTGAGACTCCATGTTCCAGGCCAAGTCTGCTGAAAGGAAGTCATCCACTGCAGTTTGGGTCTCATTGCTAGTGTGGAAGAGGTGGCCAAGGCTCTGAAAGGAACTGGAGATGGTCTGGGTTTCAGCAGTGCTGAGCCTCACCTGCCCGTCATGGGTGCAAGGCAGAGAAAGTGGAGCAGGCCTGACGTCGGTCTGTGTTTCTGTGTCTGATGACTCTGTGCTCATGCTGAAACTAGACTGTCTGAGGATACTGCCTAGGGGCATGTGCCGACCCGTGTCTAGCAAGAAGTTTAGGTCTGTCTGGGTCTGAGTGTCAAACATCTCAAGCTCTAGATCACTTGGCTGCACTCTTGTTCCAACGTCACTGTTGTGCCCATTACCAAGGTTGTCGAAGAGCAGGAAGTCAGTCTGTGTCTCAATGTCTAGGAGTTCCAAAGTTGTCTCAGTGTTCAGACTATTTAAACCACTTTCCTCTGTCTGAGTTTGAATGTGTGTCGCATTAAGGAATTCCTCAAAATCAAAGTCAATACCGGTGTGATGCGGTTCATGCGTAGCGACTAAACCCGAAGCGCAGCTTGAAGCTCCCCCGGTCATGCTGTCAGAAAGTATATTCTCAAGATCACGGAAAAGTATCATGGTCTGAGTCTGGTTGTCTGCTACTGTGTTCTGGTGCAAAATGTCAGTCTGGGCCCCAAAACACATGGACGCAGCAGTCTTGTCCTCAAAAAGCCCAGCTCCAGCGCTGGTCAGAGGATCTTCTAAAACACTGGTTCTGAAATGTGCATCAGCCTCTGCAGTTTGTGTGGAGACACTGAGAGTATCGGTATCGAAAAGATTTGTGCACATTGTTTGGTCCATTTGGCTTTCATCCACTGGGGCTGCAGAACAGCTAGTTTGTGTTTCTCGGGTCACATTTAAGGAAGAGAAACTGAAAACATCTGTCTGCGCTCCGATAGAAAATGTGGCTTTGATTCGTGAGGGTAGTGTCTGGGTTTGCACGTTAACAGGCAGCTGAATCTGAGCGCTTACACTGATGTCTGTTTGAGAGCAAGAGGACACAGAGGCTTCACAGCAGGGTGAAACAGTCAATGGTCCAGCATCCATCCCTTTGCTGAGGTATGATATGTCCGTTTGAATGTTTGTTGAAGTGCTTTTGTTTCTGGATCCAAAATCCACTGGCTCTCCCATAGACGCTTGACTCTCAAGATTGACCTGTACTCCTGTGCTAATCGTTTCTGGGCCTGATGTATATACAGGAAAGGCCCCTTTGAATGTCTTATTGTTCAGATCAGGCATCACTGTGCCGACCGACGGTGACAAAATATGCACAGTGCTAACAGATCCTTGTGCATCCACAGACAAGACCAAGGACCTCAAGGCACTACTTTCCGTGGAAGGTAGGAGAACAGGCAGGTGGGTGAACTGCATAATAGGAACGTTGACTAGTGCCACTTTGGGCTTTGGGAGAAGGAGCTTCTGGGTCTGTTTGGGGTGGTTAGTGTTGTGCTCTGCTGTGTCTAATGTTCCAGAGACGAGTATGGTAGGGACTGCTCCTTCACTGAGCTTTTTCTTACAGTCTGGAATTTCATTTATTAAATCATCAGGCATAAAATTTGTTACACTGCTTGACAATCTTTCCATTTTCCTCTTCTTCACTGGTGGATACCTAAGACAAACACTTCATTTTAATAAGACGAACAGTATGATTAACAACTTAACATATAATTTGACAATGAAAGACACAGTGACCACATATTATCCTCGGTAAGACATATATATATGAAGAGTTTTGTTGCAAAATTTGGATTTTATTATTGGAAATCATTGTTCAGATGTACCTTAATCTATGTGTGAATTGCTGGCATTAATAAATCTTAAGAACGTACATTTTAGGTCTACTACAAATTTTTATTATTTTTTTTCACAAAACGCGATATCCACCAGACCAGTTTCTTCACAAAGCGCGATATAACGGTTATAGAACGAGCGAGTGAGCGCAGCATCCCCTGGGAAGAGAGTCACCACCAATTTCGGGAGAAAGCGTGTACGAAACTCAAATCAGTTGTTACCAATCTTTCAATCAGCACGTCCCCATCTTAAGCCAATCCAGTCGCTATTCACCACTATAAATAGGCCAGTTTCGTTCCCTTCTGCATCTCGTTTTTGTATTTCCCTCCGCCTCCCCTTCTCCGCCTTTCGTTCCTTCTACGGGGGGCACGCCCTCGTTTAGGGCTCTCGTTACTAGGGCTCGGGGTTTTTCCGAACTCCCGGTTCGCCCCCGACAGCTCGCCAAACTTGCTATTATTTATCATTGAGGAAGCGCGAACTCGTGAAATGGTATTACAGTAGTAGAATACAGCCTAAGGTGGATATATAGTGTTCTGCAAAAAAAAAAAAAAAAGTTATGTTATGTTGTGTGTTCTGGCCAAAACTAATTCAGAATCATTATTATTATTATTAATCAATCTTTGTATATACCATTCCATATATTTATCATGTATTGTTTTTTAAACCAATTTAAGATGTCTGACAAAGTTAAGATACATTTTGGTTTTTGGTTTTTGACTTATTTACGAACTACTTACAGACATAAAATTAAATACAAAAATATCCTGGATTTGAAGAATATTGTTTCCTGGCCTTCACTGAGCTCAAGTAATAGTTTAATGTTCAACAATTTTGAATGAACTTGACTGTTGATGTCTTAAATAATAATGTCAAATAACCAACATTTCTCAAAATGGATATATCTTGTTTTGCAACGAAACTCTTCATTATAATATATATACACACACACCATGCTCTTTTTATGTTTTCCTATTGCAAAATATACCACCACACAAGCAGTTAAAATGAGTACCTGTGCTCTTTGGGAACCTCATGGCCTGTTCTGTAGATATGAGACAGAAGTGCTGCTCTACTGGCATAGGGACAACCACATGTACAGCTGTATGTCCTCCCACAATCCTCGGCATGTCTCCGCAGGTCCCACTCAGTGCTGTAGCCATTACTGCACTTCAAACACTTGTGCTTCTTTTCCGCATGCATCTTCATAAAGTGCTGCACCATTAGCAGATTAGGAAACATGTTAGTCAGCTGTTTTCCTAGCAAGACATAAATTATATATCAAGTTCTAAAAAAGAATGAGTGTCAGTTTACCAAAGGAACAGTAATAAAAAAAATAAATAAACAAAATCACAAGAAAAAAATCCAGACAAATGGCAATGGCAAGTACCTGTTTAACAAGTGAAAACTGAGAAAATGGTCTGTTTGGTCCTCTTGGGCAGCCTTCTATTGGACAGCAGTAGAGCTTTTGTGATTCCTTAATTTCCTTTCTAACTGTAGGGTTGACCAGCCCCTCCTGAAAGGCAAAGAAATACAGTGAGAAACAGCTATATAAGATGACAAAAAAGCAACAATATTGATTTTTGTAAAACATTACACTAGCTATGAGAATAACTGCTCAGACTTCTTTGAAGTATTAGAAAAAATGGGAATTTTTACTATTTTTACTATTACTATGGAAATAGGAGATATACGCATATGAAAAGCCATTGCATTGACCCTGAAGAGAATAATCCATTAAGTGTTGGCCACTGAACACAATGAAATCCAAAGCATGGACTAGAAAAATAAGAAAAACGGCAAATGCAGCACAGCAAATAAACAGACACCAGATTTCTTTGTAACCTGGGATGCAACAATCAGAAAATGATACTTATACATCAAAAGAGCTTGGAATTAGCAAGACTTTCAACTCAGAGTTTTCAGATTATGCTGACAATAGATCTTCCTCCGCAGTGCCACAAAGACTTCAGAAATCTGAATCCATGCCTGGCAAGAAGCCCTGGCTCATTCCGTGTTGCAAACTGGGTTATGTCACTCAGGCTGTCAGCTCTTATTTAATCCATTGCCAATTCCAGCTACGAGCTGGCAAAAAAATAAAACTGATAAGGAGATGTTTAATGTCCTTAGAAAAGCTCTGATGGTGAGGTTTTATTTGTAATATAGCACATGAAGACAAGCACAATCATTTAAGAAATATTTCCTATACGGGTTTATAACTATTAACTGTATTTAACTAACTAAAAGTACAAAGTCGTCTATTATTGTAGTTATACTGCAAATTGCATGTTTTATAGCTATGCGTTTAGAGTAGGATGAAAGGTTTTAAACCGATTCTCATTAGTCAGAATCAGAAAAAGGTTGAAGACATACATAACGGACTGAAAAAAATTCAAGATAGAAGTGAAAGAAGACTCACCCTGTAAAATGAAGCAGAACATTAAATAACACATTTAGCATGTTTCTAATGTAGTGTTGTACCTTGATTCTGTGGGACTTGACCAGATGCATGTTGAGTGCTGGAGTGTTTGGCAGAATCTTCCCACATCCTTGCACCGTGCAGAGGATGTTGGTCCGCACTTCTTTAGTGAGCTCTGTTATCGAGGGTTTAATAATCTCTTTGTCTTGTAAAGGCAGCTTCTCGCTGCATTTTTGCCTTTTGTGACGGCTATTACAGTTGACTGTTGATGCAGCCATTATTCAACGCACCACAACGCGGACATTTACTTCCGGGACACGTCGCATGGCAACCAACTCACTACAGATAGTCCGGACATTCTACTTCCGGAAGACGAATAGAAAGCCAGCACACGCCCACACGCAACTGAGTAAGTACTTGTTCTCACTTGTACTTCATAGTTACATAATTATGGTTTTGAATATCTTAACATTTTTGAAAAAAGTTTAAGTTTATATGTAGATTAAATTTTTAGTAACATTTCTAGTTTTCTATAAAGTACAGTATTTCACTCCATTAATTGGTAATTGATATAGAGGTTTAGTGCATTTGTAACCTTCCCCTTTAAAGAACAAAAGCAAATCTTCAGACAATGTCAGAGGCTTTTAGATTTGCTTTTCACTGATACCAAGTTACCATTATTATTTTTGCATAAACTGTGGAATTACAAATTATAGATTCAAAATAGAAAGTGAGAATCGAATTTGAATTTCCATTGTCAACATTTATTATTGAATACTGTCATGCAATGTTGTTGACTGGTTGCATGATGCAAGAAAGTTTGTCAAAGTTAGTTAGACATAAAAAAAAAATTGATGGAAACATTTTTATATCAAAATCTTTATTTAAATCATGCAATAATTATACTAAAAATAACACACGCTGCATTACCAAGGTTAACTGTAAAACATTTAGTCTTTCTGTTGGATCGGTAATCATTACAGCAGTCTTGGACAAGTCCTCTTATGACACCGAGACTGTACACATGACTACTCTGTTACATTGGTCTGCAGGACGCAAAATATATAAATTCTCATGTTCATGTATGCACATGCTGGTTGAACTGATCTTTTTCTACAACATCTGTTGTGATCAGGCTTTCTGTGCTGATGCTTGGCTGGAAACACCAGGGCCTTTGTCTGTGATCACAAAATAATTCCTTCCTCTCTGAGTGATGGCTGACAAAAGCGGAGTAACTGGACCTTCAGCCATACCTGCCAAAAGAAGAAGAAAGAAGTAAAAAAAAAAAAAACTTTATTAACTGCAGTGAAGAAAAAAACAAAGGCTGAGGTCCAGTTGGGAAGCATAGGCAATTTCAGACAATTTTGACTTTTCTTTCAATTAAAAGTTTCTGTCACCTCTCACCTGAAGCAACACAGTGGCGCAAGGAATCTAGCAGATTGCTGCTTGAGAACCTGACCACCCCTTTAAAGAACTCCTCTCTGTCGCCGAGGGTGTGGTTGCCATTTCCCCTGTACCTTGTCTCAAGCTAGGAGAAAACAGAGGATCCATGCAGTAAAGCCCATTTATGAATTTTAAGTTGCTTGTTTGTTGTAGTTAGTCAAAATGAAATCCAGTGGGGCAAAAAAGTGTTTAGTCAGACACCAATTGTGCAAGTTCTCCAATTTAAAAAGATGAGACAGTCCTGTAATTTTCACCATAGGTATACCTCATCCATGAGAAATAATAAAATAATAATAAAAATCACATTGTACAATGTCTTATGAATTAATTGGCAAAATTCTCAGTAAAATAAGTATTTGGTCCCTTACAAACAAGCAAGATTTCTGGCTTTCACAGACCTGTAACTTATTTAAGAGGCTCTGTCCTCCACCTGTTACCTGTATTAATGTCATCTGTTTGAACTTGTTAATAGTATAAAAGACACCTGTCCACAATCTCAAACTGAACACACTCCAAACTTCACTATGGCCAAGACCAAAGAGCTGTCAAAGGACACCAGAAACAGCATTGTAGACCTGCACCAGGCTGGGAAGCCTGAATCTGCAATAGGTAAGCAGCTTGGTGTGAAGAAATCAAGTGTGGGAGTAATTATTAGAAAATGGAAGACATACAAGGCCATTGATAATATCCCTTGATCTGGGGCTCCACGCAAGAATTCACCCCATGGGGTCAGAATGATCACAAGAAGTGTGAGCAAAAATCCCAGAACCACACAGGGGGACCTAGTGAATGACCTGCAGAGAGCTGAGACCCAAGTGACAAAGGCTACCATCAGTGACACACTGCACCGCCAGGGACTGCAGTGCCAGACGTGTCCCTCTGCTTAAGCCAGTACTTGTCCAGGGCTGTCTGAAGTTTGCTAGAGAGTGTTTGGGCTGTTTTTCTGCAAAGGGACGAGGACGACTGATCAGTGTAAACGAAAGAATGAATGGGGCCATGTATTATGAGATTTTGACTGAAAACTTCCTTCCATCAGCAAAGGCATTGAAGATGAAACATGGCTGGGTATTTCAGCATGACAGTGATCCCAAACACAACGCCCAGGCAACTAAGGAGTGGCTTCGTAAGAAGCATTTCAAGGTCCTGGAATGGCCTAGCTAGTCTCCAGATCTCAACCCCATAGAAAATCTTTGGACGGAGTTGAAAGTCTATGTTGCCCAGCGACAGCCCCAAAACATTGCTGCTCTACATGGGGGAATGGGTCAAAATACCAGCAACAGTGTGTAAAAATCTTGAGAAGACTTACAGAAAACGTTTGACCTCAGTCATTGCCAACAAAGGGTAAATAACAAAGTACTGAGATTAAATTTTGTTATTGACCAAATACTTCTTTTCGACCATATTTTGCAAATAAATTCTTTAAAAATCCTACAATGTAATTTTTCTGTAGTTTCCCCCCTTTTTTGTCTCTCATAGTTGAGGTATGCCTATGATGAAAATTAAGTGGGAGAACTTGCACAATTGGTGGCTGACTAAATACTTTTTTGCTCCACTGTATATTTTTTAAATAAAATTACATAAACTATTGATATTCAATCTAAAGGTGTTTATGTGAGATCAGCGGATTACACACTCACTCTATACACTGCTGTTTCTAGCTTTGGTGAAGGGCCACGTCCAAATGCTTCACAGGACATCTGGTGTCTCATTTCTTCATGGTCACTGTGTTCCTTTCCAATACAGGGATCTGTAAAAAAAGACAAACAAAATTACACAGATTAATTATAGTTATCCACCTTTTTACTGATGTAAAAATGTGCACCGCCATTTGTAAATTCGATGGTTTTAGCTTCCGGTCTCATCAATGTCCAGCTTTTTTCAGCTGTATAAAACAGTTAGATATTGAAAACCAGTGTGTTCTATCATGTTACTTTAACATATTTTTTTTAAATTATGAACACACTGGTTTGTCATTCAAACAGTTTTACTATTTACTGCAAGTTGTAATTTTCCTCGTTATTTACCTATAGTGTCTTACGAACCGGAAGCCTCACCCATAGACTTACTTCCACGTTCAGGAAAAAGGTGGATTTTACAGGATATAACTTCGTAAACAGCTGTTCACTCACTGCTTTCACAATAGCAGAGCAATTTAAATAATGCCTGCTAACGCAACACAAAGAACACAGTATTTTTCTTCAATAAAGTGTTTTTTTTTGTAATGTGGACAATTAATTACTATTAATACATTTTATTGCCATTTCGCAATATGATTTTTTAAATCATATCTGACCAGAATGCTTTATTTGGTCATAAACTCCCAATCTAGTGTGATTTTAATCCATTTTACCCCAAAATTTTCTCAGACTTGAAAATATCGAAATTTTGTGTAATTAGTTTGTGTTTAACACCATTTTATGAGGAGAAATATTCTGACTGAATTTTATCAAGCTTTCATAATTTTTTAAAACTCCAAATCCTTACTCAACACTTATTAGGTATACTAAGGTACAACAAAAAAAGTTATTATCTTACTGGTCATTATTGATGTCATCAACAGGTTTACTCATTCTGTGTCCACACTCAACAAAACTGAAGAGTTGAGAACTTCTATATTAATATTAAATGAATACTAGGTAATGTGTACCAAAAGTGTTGTTTACATACCTTACTAGCCCTTTGTTTTTGAGCTTTGATGCAGTTATCATCTTCTTATGAACTAAATTAAGTAAATTTATGCCTGATCCATGATCCTAATGATCCAAAAGTATGCATTGTGAATTGATACATGTGTGATACATTTCTGCAGCATCTCATTTCTTTGTAGGGGGGAATATCCACAATTATCACTTCACATCAACTGCTTTAATTCTTATGCAAGATACATTAAAAATACATTAAAAATATGTACATACGGGATGAAAGGGTGTTTCTGTCTTGTAAGATCCTGGAGTGTGCATTTGGAAAAACCTACCAGGAAAAAAAAAATAATAATAATTAAAAAAAAAAAAAAAAAAAAAAAAAAAGTCTTTTTTATGTAAATACAATTTTTACCATTTACTCACAAACAATTTAGTTGATTAGAAAAATTAAAATTTTAAAAATATTTTCATTCTTCATTTCATTTTTCAATGCATTCCTGACAGTGACATCGTTCAAACTACACAACTCAAAATACATTACGCAGTCGTCAGGGTATGTCCTCACACCTAACAATATAAATTGTATCATCTTTGGTGGACTAAAAGTAAGGCAAAAGCAGAGGTGTGTTCCATTGCACAGCGAATGGCATAGGAAATAGGGGAACAATGATTCATCACTTAACAGGAAGTGGAGAAGGAAATTCACCTAACTGTAGTAGATGGAGTTTTTAAAGCCTCTGCAATCAAGAGGTTGCAATAAATGTTATTATTATAAAAATTAGAGTGTTTATAAATGGTTATGGCGATGTAACATTTGTATATTGCATTGTATGAATAGGTGAAACTAAGTAAAGCTTACGAGAAACAGCTTATGCTTTGTCAGTTTTTATTTTACTTTATTTTCCTTAAGTAACGTTGTGAGGCTGCATGTGGGAAAGAAAATACGGGATGACAACACTAAAATCTGTTAAGTCTAAACATATATATTTTTACTGTTTATTAGCTTCATAATATTATATTTAATTTTGAAAGTAAACTAAAGTGCAATTTTTATGTTATATAATTATCTGCATAACACTGTGATTGCCTTTCTCTGATGACATTCCAGGGCGTTAAATGAGTGATTATTGTCACCTGAATGCATTTTAACGGATATCCTGTGCTTTGGGAATAGGGAGCAGTGAACACTGCATAGGGACCCTGTCAATTTGAATGCACCTCAGCTGTTTTGAAATAGTGAACATGGCTCCTGCTGGACTATGTCACGGCATTTGTAAGATCCCTGATAGGTTACCTGCTGATAACGTCTCAGAAGTAAGTCCCTCATTGCAGTGAGACTCTTGGTGCTCAGGTGGCCGTCCTTAACAGAACCATGTTTAGTGGCTATTACTAAAGCCTTTGAATGTGAATGAACAAAACATGAACACAAAATTGAGATGTTACTTGTTTGTGCATGGTGAAAAAAAAATAAAAATCTTTCATCAAAGCATCAATTTGCCTCGACATCTGGTTATATACACTACAAATTAAAGCAAAGTCTAAAAAACAAACACACATATCACACCAAAAAAGATGGTTAAGGAAAGCCAAAGGATATACATATCAAATGTTACCTGACACAGAAATATCTTGTGTTTGGCCATGAGGTTGGATATAAACACATAGGAAGTGTGCAGGTGGTGCACTACATAGGTTGGCTTAAGGTGGTTGGGTTTGCTGAAGTTGTCTCCCCATGCAATCCGAATCCATATAGCCTCATCCTCATGTTTCTTCAATTTAATGGAAACCTTCAAGAACAAAATCAAAAGATTTGAATTAATACACTACTAAGTGACATAACTTGGAATTCTAAAATTGAAAAAGATGTTTAGCTGAATTTAAAATGCCAAATGAACTTGTGTTATTACATGTCGAAGGACCCCATGCAGGTGTGCCTTAAACTGCTCTTTAAACTGTGTCAACTCTACACAGACTGCATCATCTATAGAGAAAATGAAAAGGAATTGCTTTAGACAATTATTCATTTCTATTAAGTCAAAAGAATCCTGCACTTTTATTATGTACCTAGCTATGCTCATTGTCCATTCCTTCAAATCAACAATTAATTTAACAATGAAATGCATAAATAAAACACTTACCCTGTGCATCAGCAAGCTGGCATGCATGCCAGGTGCCTTGATCAGGGTTTTCTATATGATCTAATGAAAAAAAAAAAAATATGTGAAGCTCAGCGGGTTACAATACATACAGAAATTAAATCACACACACACACACACATATATATACACATATATACACACATACAAACATATATATATTTATTTATTTTTTTAAGTCAATTTCACTTACAAATCATTTCCAAATTAGTGATGTGGTTCATGTTAAGTCTGTTCTCCTACAACAGGGAGAGGAAGAGAAACAGAAAGAGAGGGCGATTTTAGTAAAACTTGATGCCTGTTTTGAAAGGAGTCCCAGAACCAATTAAATAATAAATAAATCATAATAAATCTCCATAACATTTTTAAATCAAATTCATGACACGTTTCAAAACACCGCTATGGAAAATAAGTCCTAATGGATGACAAGTTACTATTACCATATTCTGGATAACATAAGCTAAAGCTTTCATAAAATTATGCATTTAACGTAACCGAACATTTTATACGGTATGGAAATCAGCTGAAAAGACGTTAACTAACGGCAATATTAATTAACAGTTAATCTGTGGTAGTACGCCATTTAATGGATTTTACTCCACACATAATGCTAACTGTTGCAAAAATTAGAATATTTTAAAGGATGTAGCTCACCTCACATAAATTGATGATATGTTCCACTATTATCCATTTGGGTCGTGTGTAATCCAAAGAACGCAGCTGGTCTGCTGATAAACAATTCCATTTCTTTAAAAGATTTTCTATATTTCTGTTCGGTATTCTCCGGATTATCCGGTTTAGAACTGATGTGGCTTGTGTGTCCATAGTAAGGACGAAAGGATTCTAAATTAAAAATGAATAGAAATGATCACCATATGTCTCGGGTTACAGACGTTCAAAACAAACCGCCAGAAATCAAACACAGATTTGAACCGGAAGTTCCTGCGTTTAATGCGGGAGAGCAATGACATAAAAGTCTTTCAAATATGCAACAGAATTTTTATAGTGGACTTAAATCCTCATAAATCAAAAGAAAATATAACTTAATTGGGAATGTTAATGAAACAATTTAGTCTGTTTACATTTAGTGCTCTGTTCAGAAAAAAAAACTCGAGATGAAGCTGGTCAGAAATAAATAAAGTCACTTATTTCCTCTTGTTTGTACTTTCAAGCTTTATTAACAAGATGATAATGAAACATTAAATACACTAATCTAATGTGAGGAGGTAAGCGTGTCAAAGGTGAGGACTTTTTTTTGGTAGATCAATACAATTTCTAGAGCATGTATTTTAGTTATAATTTATTTGAATTTATTTTGTAAATGTTGTAGAACGCTAAAATCAACAGTGCAGTAGGTGGCGATAGTGTACTAAAAGAACGATTCGCGAGTAAACAAGAAGAAGTGAATGGAAAAGAACGCGATGCACCATAGGAAAACACATTATGAAACGTAATGATTAGTTGGGTAGTGTGGTTTGAAAACGGGTTATTTCAATACAAAGTAAATAACTGACAACTCTGTCAGACTATCAAAAATAGGAGCTGAGCGAAATACTTTTAGGATTCACTGTAAACACGTGAACTGGTGCTGCCCTTCACGAGCAACAAACAGCTGGATTGAATTATTGATTTTGCTGAACTGTCAATCCAGTTTTCGGATGAATCATCTATAAGACCATTGGTGAGCTGAATGTTTTTCATAACTTCAATGTGTAATCGACTCCTTCTGCAAAACATATTTTTATTTTTTTTATAATAACAAGCGTACACAAAATATATAAAACGAACCTTAACCGCCGAAAAAGAAATATGGCTCAAAGTATAACGTATGTTAAACAGCAGCACGAAATGAACACATTAAATTGACAGTGTTAATAACAGTGTCCTTGAATGTCACTTTACCCAATTATTAGTTATGTATTTAAAAAGTTAATGTCCACACATTTTGCTTTCAAAAGTATATTAATAAAGCGTTTTAGCGCAAATTCGAATTTTGAAGTGCTTAAAACGTGCTTTGCAAAGCATTTTAGTCCATTTGTAAAGGGATTGCGGTATCTGTGGCCATCTGCTGGACAAAATGATTAATAGCACGTAGCAAACTTGGATCCCATTCATAGTCCCATTACAGTAGCCTGTTTCACATCACATCTCTTCTTGATCATGATCATTAGATAGGTGGATTGATAGATAAACGTTATTCTCAAAGTAATTCACATTTAAAAAAAATAACATTTAAATGATTTTACACTGTGCACTGTGACTAGTTTCCAGGAGTCATCAAATCTTGATTTTCAAAAATATTCTATAGTCTCAATATTATGTAATTATATTTTGATTATAATATTAAAAATATTGTCCAGCACTAGTATGTGTATGAGAGTAATCAATTTTATGGAGATACTGTTCATGTAACTTTGCAACAAAGCAGTCTATGATTACTAGACACAAAAAGGGCTTTTTACACTTAAAATAGTTAACAACATGGGTGTTAACTAATAAAGAGTAATAAAAAGTATTAATAAAGAGACATTTCATATTGTACATTAATCCAGGGTTAGCAGTTTTTTTCTTTGCAATCTGTGAAGTCACTGATGAGGATGAAAGCAGCACCTTTCTTACATTAAAGCTCTAGTGCTCATATTGGTGATTGACAACTGTACTATCAAGTTTTCCCAATCTACGACTTAAATGATCTCTAATTAATTTGTTTTGTCCAACACTTTTGCCAACAGTTTTCAAGAGTATGCACTTTTAGAAATAGAGTTGAAGCTGACCTGTCAGAGCTACTCTGTTCAACATAACATGACCTAACATAAAAAGTGACTTTTTGTAGTAAAGTCATTTGTAACCAGCAGTTTTGTGAAGGCCATTTTCATCATATCTTATTCAAATGATTACTTTTTTTTTTAATAAAATTTGAGTCTGTTGAATGGATTAATACTAAAATATGTTTTCTTCTGTTGCAGGTAAGTGTCCCAGATTTAAGAATGAGTGATGGAATGGGATGGGGAGGCTGTAGTATCCTTAATGTCATGTCAAATTTCCTAATTTGTTTTCTTCAGTGATATCAATGTCATTGCAATGAGCTAAGGTCACATGAATGAACAAAGGCAATTTTAGTTATGCATGAATGCATAACTAAAACAAATTCTCCAAATGGTAAAATGACTTCAAGGAAAAGTACAGTATTGTAAATAGCTTTAGACACTGATTTTTCCCCCCTCCCTTTTCTTCATGTTGGCCTTATTTTAATAATGATAGTCACCAACAGGGAAAGTGCTGTCACAGCTTGCAAGACATACAGCCTTAACTCAGGATGCACTCTGATTTGTCGCCCCATCTACATACTGACGAGTGCAATCAACTTATAACACTTCTCAAACAGTGCCACAAGGAGGTATGGAAACATTATGCAAACATGCTTTTTAACATGCTCCTTAATTGTACAATCCTCAAACAATGCAGTAATGCAAAAATGCACTTGGCAATTTAATTTTCTAATGAAGCAAACCATAAAATAAAATATCATCATTTACCTCAAATATTTAAAATCATGTAATTTCATACCTTCATGGCTTTGTTCTGTGGGCCAAAAAAATTAGATATTTGAATAATTTACAGTATATGCTTGAATAATTCTCTTTGTTCTTAAGTAAATAAGTCAATAAGTAAATGACGACGTATTTTCTGAGTAAACTATTCCTCTCTCAGAAACTCTGCAACATGCTACTTTTTGAATTGTACCTTTTATTCTACTTGTAAATAGTTTTTTTTAAATTTTCTAATAATCTGGATTGAAAACAGTAATGTAAGTAATAATTATTTTGCTCTGTCTGTAGCATAATGTCCTCAAGTTCTTTGGCACATGTAATGAAATGGACCGTGCAATGCGGAAATGTCTCAAGAAAGAGGTGAGGACATGAGACTTTTGGCATTGTGACTTCCTACTTAGTCTGGTTCATAGTCATTTTGTAATAAATAGAAATACAAAAACAAGATAGTAGAAATGGCAACTGAGCTAATGAGTGATCCTCTGCTGCCATTTACTAGTTATTAATTATTTGCATGTTTTGTAAATGTAATTCCATGATGACTTTGCATCCCTGAATAATACATGTAAACAGTATGTGTTTTGGCTTATCAATTCACATGATGGCTACTAATATCAGAAGGACATTTTCTATACGAATACACACTATCAACTCAAATGCTTTTTTCAGTCTTAAAGTCTTAAGTAAATCTTAGTTGTTTTGGGCTAAATCATTTGCCTCTTTATTTGTCCTCACAGTATTCAGCAAAGAGGGAGCGCAGCAAGGCCCACGCAGAGAAAATGAGACAGCTTTTAAAGGAACAACCAAAAGACCATCCCTAGTGTCACACATCATCACCCCCTTGAAGAACTGAACTACTCCAGACATGAATTAGTTTCTAGCGTTAGGGTGCTTTGAGACTTTAAACCTGGAATGCTTTTCTGTGAGGATTAATTTATTATGACCCTTACAGTAGAGAAGGTAGTAGAGCAAGCTGAACATGAAACCTACTGTAAGTTTATTTAATGATGTTTAAATGCAGGCTGTGAGCTGTATCCCAGATGCGACCCGATCTGAAGAGTGAGTGTGAAACTAAACAATGGCAAAATTTTGATTGTTAAACTCCAATAAAAAAAGTTCAAAGTGAACATTGTCATTAGCACATTTATTGACAGCTGGTCTACATTGAAGTATTTTTCATTTATCAATTACTAATACACCAAAGAGCCTATGTATCCAATCAGTTGAATTTATGATATGTGAGTTTGCTCCCAAATGAATCCTCTGTAGTGAATTTAAAAATGAAAACAAGAAAAACCCCACCCCATCCTCTTCCAGCAGTCCGCTCATCTGAGTACTACACATAAACAATGTACATTGAGGATATTTGAAACAAGTTTCAAATATAGATGTATATCTATATGTCTTGGTTTGCTGCAGTTTGGTCAGAGTCAGTTGTTTCTCTGCCAGACGAAGCTGTGCTTCTGCCCTTTCAGTCTCTTTTTGCAGAAGTGCCTTGTAATCATCATCTTTTTTTGATGAAGGGCGCTTCAAGCCTTTCCTCTGAGATCCTTTGGCAACTACCACTGGCTCAACCAATGAGGATCCAGCTTCTTCCTCAGGAACAGAGCTGAGATTCAATATAAATATGCTCTCTGGATCAGCCTCAGGAGGAACTGGCAGATTCACCTCCTCCTCCTCAATCCAAGGCTCGCCATCCCCTACAACACTTTGAATACCATGGAGAGCTTGCGACTTCTCACCTCCAATGATGTCGAGGACCACATCTGTGTAATCTCCCCTCTTAAAGGGCTTGTTGCCTGTTTGTGGGTTTTTGGCTTCAGCATGGTCCTTTGTTGCCCTGGCCTTAAGATTCGTCCACCGCAATTTGATTTGGTCTGTGGTCCTCCTCTGGCCAGACACTATGGCATTCACATTGTCTGTGATTAAAATCCAAACACCATTTTTCTTTTTGTTGGTATCCTTAGCAGAATTAAAACTTCCCACTATTGTTCCATAATGGCACCGAACACCCTCTAGTAGTGCATTGGTTTCAGCAGCAGTGAAGTTACAGCTTGTTGAGTCCATGGTTCCGTTGCTTTACTATATTGAACATTGTTCATCATTTATAGGCCTTAGGTCCAATTGCCTCAATTGAACACAAGTCAAAAATAATCAGTTGTAATAGGTGTGTGTGCAAAGAGTAATTACACAGCCATATAAATCAGCCTTTCTCAGAGGATTCACAGAGAGACAGTGAAATGGCAGGTGTTGTCCACCGCCACCACCACTTTGCCAGGAGAGGATACCGCCAAAGGGTTTATGTTGAACGTACCAAGCCAATGGAACAATACACCACTGAGGAGCTGTATGTCCGGTTTCGCTTTGGGAAGGCTGATATAGAGTACCTTGTGAACCTTCTCAGGCCAAAACTTCAACACAGAACCCAAAGGAGTCACGGTCTGTCTGTGGAAGACCAGATCCTCATTGCTCTATCAAGTTGTTGGTGACAACATGGGAGTGGTGAAATCAGCTGTGTGTGATGTGTTGAGAGATGTGTCAATCGCACTGGCCAGCCTGGTCAATGAATTTGTTTCTTTTCGAAAAGACAACCAGATTGCCCAGGCCAAGCGCAGCTTTTTTCTTTTGGGCAATATGCCCAATACTATTGGAGCAATCGACTGCACACATGTGCATATACAAGCACCTCGTGAGAATGAATGGGAGTTCATAAACAGAAAGGGGAGGCACAGCATCAATGTCCAACTTGTGTGTGATGCTGACCTCATCATCAACAACTGCGTTGTCAAGTGGCCTGGGTCTGTCCATGATGCACGCGTACTGAGGGAGAGCGCTCTATATAGAGACCTCCAAACCAACCGACTAGATGGCATAATATTAGGAGACAGTGCCTACCCACTCCTACCATGGCTGATGACTCCTTTTTTAACAGCAAATACACCGGCGCAGGCACGCTTCAACACTGCTCATTGCAGAGCCAGATGTGCAATTGAGCGTTTTAATGGAGTTCTTAAGAGGTGCTTTGCATGCCTTAACTACCTGAGAGCAGAACCACAGAAAGCATGCAACATAACCCTTGCCTGTATTGTCCTGCACAACATTGCTACTAAGTGCAATGTCCCTCTCTGTGCTGAGAATCATGCACCTGAGACCCTGACCAACCTCCTGCATTCTGGCAGAATGAGCAAACAGGACGTGCAACAAGGGGCGCAATAGTTAGACAGTATTTCTGATTTGGATTTGTTTTGGATTTCAAAAATCAGTGATTGCCTTTCTTTGCATTTTTTTTTTTTTGTTGGTTATTCTGTAATCATTTCGTGCATCACTAATAAATATTCTAAAAACTAAAATATTTTCGATTGTGATGAATATATATATCAATTAGTGACAAAATAAAATGTATTGGTTTTGGTCAATTTTGACAGCTGTTTGGGGGATTATTTTATGAGGCCAAACTCTTTCTATTTTGCTGTAGGCCTATACTGAAAGGCTGAATACGTTAAAGCCTACCTAATCACTGTAGCCTGATGGATGAACAAATAAAATTAAAACCTTATGAAAAAATAGGATATCTTGTAAGATACTGCATGATCCAAATATAGTATTATTGATACATTTTTTTTTTTCCATTACATTTTGGGCATGAAATCCACGCTGAATCCACCCTTCTGATGGGATCAGTTTAAACCAGATTTTTTGGATCAAAGTGATCCAAATCCTACAAAAACTGAAGGTTTGATCTGGATCAAAACCAAGATTTGATCACGTGATCTAATCCGATTTTTCTTTTGAAAAACCCATTTTCAAGATTTGATCCAATCCATTATCCAAAATCCTAGTGGATTACTTTTGAAAAACTGGGCCCTGGATTTGGGATCCTCTGCCACTTTTTCTTGCAGATCCTGTCCAGTTCTGTCGGGTTGGATGGTAAACGTTGATGAACAGCCATTTTTAGCTCTCTAGAGATGTTCAATTGGGTTTAAGTCAGGGCTCTGGTTGGGCCATTCAAGAACAGTCACAGAGTTGTTGTGAAGCCACTCCTTCGTTATTTTAGCTGTGCGCTTAGTGTCATTGTCTTGTTGGAATGTAAACCTTCGGCCCAGTCTGAGGTCCTGAGCATTCTGGAGAAGGTTTTCGTCCAGGATATCCCTACACTTGGCCGCATTCATCCCCCTCAATTCATCATTCCCTCAATTGCAACCAGTCGTCCTGTCCCTGCAGCTGCAAAACACCCCCACAGCATGATGCTGACACCACCATGCTTCACTGTTAGGACTGTATTGGACAGGTGATGAGCAGTGCCTGATTTTCTCCACACATACCACTTAGAATTAAAGCCAAAAAGTTCTACTTTTTGGTGGAGGGCTGCAGTGATGGTTGACTTTCTCCCATCTCCCGACTGCATCTCTGGAGCTTAGCCATAATTAGCCCCGATAGCTCAGTTTGGCTGGACGGCCAGCTCTAGGAAGGGTTGTGGTCATCCCTAGTGTCTTCCATTTAAGGATTATGGAACCCACTGTGCTTTTAGGAACTTTAAGTGCAACAGAAGTTTTTTTGTAAGCTTGGCCATATCTTTGCCTTGCCACAATTTTGTCTCTGAGCTCTTCAGGCAGTTCCTTTGACCTCATGATTCTCATTTGCTTTAACATTGTGAGCTGTAAGGTCTTGTATAGACAGTTGTGCGGCTTTCCTAATCGAGTCCAATCAGTATAATCAAACCCAGCTGAACTGAATGAAGGTGAACAACCATCTCAAGAATGATCAGAAGAAATGGACAGCACCTGAATAAAATATATGAGTTTCACATCAAAGGGTCTCATTTATAATATTTCAGTTTTTATTTTTAAATAAATCTGCAAAAATGTAATTTAAATGTTTTTCTTTAAATATGGTGTGCGGTGTGTACATTAATGAGGGAAAAAATATCTTTAATGATTTTAGCAAATGGCTGCGACATAACAAAAGCCCTATTCGGACTGGACTAGTTTTACAGGGGGTTGTTGGAGAAATTTCAGTTTCAAAAACGTACTTTGATTTTAATCCCGTCCAAATCTGCCATGTCCACCTTTCTCTCACACGACCTCTGTAAAAATTCCAAAGCAAATTATCTACTTTTTTTCAGCAAACTCAGCGGTCCTCTGAGAAATCTAATCCTGAATGCGAATGTCTGTGATTGCAGAAAATCTTTTTTCCAAAACTTGTTTTCTTTTGTGTTTTGGTCAACATGAACTACCATAATATCTCTAGTGCGCCGGTTTTCAAGTTTGCGCAAGAAAATAAATAAAAAAACAAAAATCAAGAAGAGCAATTTCCCGTAAATTGTTAAGACTGGCTAACATTACTGTACTGTCCGTATTAGAGTACTTTAATTTCTCCAGTAAATTACATGTACATTATTTAATAAACCCAGTGGGTTTATATAGTTGTATATAGAACCATATGTTTTTTTTTTTACATTTGTTTATTACTTAAAAAAAATAAAAAATGATTGTAACTAAAAAGATTTCAACACTTAACAAGTTAGGATTGTCCACGCATCCTGGACATATGGTCTTGTGCAACGCCCACATGTAAAACACAGACACATACCTCCTTAATAAACACAGAGATGTTAGTCCCGTCCGAATGCATACATGAAATTACAGACGTCGTCTGAAAAAAATTCTAACCCAAATGTTTGGAAACCTAGAAAAATTTAAGGGGGTCCGAATACTTTCCGTACCCACTGTTTATTCATGCTGCTACAAAAGAATAAAAAATAGTAAAGTAAAAGAAATAAAGAAGCAAATATGTTTATAATTTTAACTAAATAAGGGGAATCATGAAAATTGTGTGTTATTTTTATTTAATGCTCTCCTGAATATGTTATTTTACATAACAGATGTTTATATATACTCCATAAGACAAATATAGACCCCTTTCAAAAGTTTACATACTATTGAATCTTTTGTCTTGTTTCCTGTATGATCCACAGCTGCTTTTCTGTGTTGTGATAGTTGCTCATTAGTGCTTTATTGTCCTGAGCAGTTCAACTGCCAGCTGTTCTTCAGTAAAATCTTCCTGCTCCTGCACATTCTTTGGTTTTCCTGCATCTTCTGCATATTTAAACCCTTTTCAACAGTGACTGTGGAATTTATGATTTTTAGATAAGTATGATTTTTAGATGACTATGATTTTTAGATAATCTATTCATGGTTGAATAGATGGAATTGAGGGACTTGTTTACAGCTATTAACCCCTTAACTGTCACCGTTCCGAATACGGGACACCTACATTTTTTTTTAATATATGTCCTGAATTACATCTTTTTAAGCTTGTATAGTACTTTTTCATGTGTTTTCCCGAAAATGGGGGTGACAGTTAAGGGGTTAAAGAAGGTAGAAATATTTACAGATGCTCAAGAAGGCCACACAATGCATTAAGAGCCAGAGTGTGTAAACTTTTCAACTGGATGCTGTTGTGTAAATTTTCTTATTTTGTTTAAAGATCACTTTTTTTCATTTGGTACTCCACTTAAGAAACTACATAAACACTTTCCCAAAAGACAAAATAAGTTTTACCCTGATCATCTAATTCAAAAGGTGTACACCCTCAGCTCTTAATGCACTGTGTTGCCTTCTTGCACCTTGTTTTCACTTTATATATCATATATAGTATAAAATAATAATATAAATTAAATATAGAAATGTATATACATGTGTGTATATATATTATATATGTATGAATATAAATTACTTTAATGAATAAAACATACACTGTGTGCACAATTATTAGGCAAGTGAGTATTTTGAACATATAATAATTTTATCCGTAATTTCCAAGTCCAAGCTGCATAAACTTGAATACTTATTGTATTTAATGCATATCAGGTGATGTGTATTTGTGTAACGAGGGCGTGTGTGGCCTGAGGAGATCAACACCTTATTAAGGTGTGCATAATTATTAGGCAGATTCTTCTCCTCAGTAAAAATGGGCCAAAAAAGAGATTTCACTGACTCTGAAAAGTCAAAAATTGTAAAAAGTCTTTCACAGGGATGCAACACTCTTGAAATATCTAAGATATTGGGGCGTGATCACAGAACCATCAAATGTTTTGTAGCAAATAGTCAACAGGGTCGCAAGAAACGTGTTGAGAAGAAAAGACGCAAATTAACCTCCAAAGATTTGAGATGAATCAAACATGAAGCTACCAGGAACCCATTATCCTCCAGTGCTGCCATTTTCCACAACTGCAACCTACCTGGAGTGTCAAGAAGTACGAGGTACGAGAAAGGCTGAAACCCAACCACCATGGGCCAAGAGATATCTGAAGACAGATTTTTCAAAGGTTTTGTGGACTGATGAGATGAGAGTGACTCTTGAAGGACCAGATGGATGGGCCCGTGGTTGGATCAGTAATGGACACAGAGCTCCACTTCGACTCAAACGCCAGCAAGGTGGAGGTGGGGTACTGGTATGGGCAGGTATTATTAAAGATGAGCTAGTTGGACCTTTTCGGGTTGACAATGGTCTCAAAATCAACTCTCAGACCTACTGCCAATTTTTAGAAAACACTTTCTTTAAGCAGTGGTACAGGAAAAAGTCTGTATCTTTCTAGAAGACTTTGATTTTCATGTAAGACAATGCTCCATCACATGCATCAAAGTACTCCACTGCATGGCTGGCCAGTAAAGGCCTAAAAGATGAAAAACTAATGACATGCCCCCCTTCTTCACCTGACTTAAACCCTATTGAGAACTATTGGCCCCTTCTTAAGCAGGAAATTTACAGTGAAGGTAAACAGTACAGCTCTCTGAACAGTGTCTGGGAGGCTGTGGTTGCGGCTGCACAAAAAGTTGATTCTGAGCAAATCAAGAAAATGACTGACTCTGTGAATGGAAGGCTTGTGACTGTTATCGATGGCTATATTGGGTGGCTATATTGGTCATTAAGGTTTTCTTTTTGAAATTTCTGAAATGTTTATTTGTAAACTTTGAGTTTGTTTATTATTCTCCCTTTAACAGGTGAAAATAAACAAGTGAGATGGGAAAATCTTTGTTTGTCATTTAGTTGCATAATAATTCTGCACACTAATAGTTGCCTAATATTGGTGTACATGTAGATATTGTCTTAAGAAACCCAAAACTTGTTAACATTTTGGATTGACCAAGAGCACTGTAGTTGTACAATAACAAAATGTATCCTCAAAATACAACTTGCCTAATAATTGTGCACACAGTGTAGTAATATAAGTAAATAAAACTTTTTTATTATTATGTGTTTATTAGATTAATTAATTACAGTAAAAGAATACAGAAAAAGTTTTTGGTTTTGAAAATCAGGGTAATTTTAACTTATTTGAACTTCTGGGAAACATCTTTTGTTTGCCTCCCTTTCAGATGTCCTCAGTGTGAAAAAGACGGATCTCAAAATCATACAGTCATTGTTAGAAAGGGTTCAAATGCACAAGTAATGCTGAAAAATCAAATCATTTGTGGGAGCTGAAGGATTTTACTAAAGAAAAGAGAGCAGTTAAACTCTTCAGGACAAACAAGGGACTTATGAATAACTTTTAATAAACACAACTGTGGATCATTCTGTAACCATCAATGGGATGTGCCACTCCAGCGCTCAGGACTATTTTTGTGTATCTGTCTCTGCTTCTCATTCCCGGACTTTTTTCATGAATTCATGTACTCTTTTCTGTGTGTTCAACCCGGACTTTTATGTTGAAACTATTGTCACTGCCCTGTTTACTTCCACTCGGATATCCTCCAGCATAAAAGCCGCTCTGTGTTGGTTGTTGTCACGGTTCATTGTTTATGTTACTCATTCTAGTTCTATCATGTTTCTGTGGTACTAGCTATTCAGCATTTTGGATTACCTGTTGACGACCTCCACCTGTGTTTGGATATCCTCTTCGTCTCTCCCCAAGGACCCTGATTCATTAGACTATTGCATTGTTTTTGACGCTGCCTCTGTCTATGTCTCATCCAACGTTGGCTGCCGGCATTTGATTATGTATGTCCTGACCCTGAGACTTCATTAAAACCTGTTTTTGCATTTGAACTCGTACGCATCCCGCATCATCATAACACATTCAGGTAACAACAAGGTATTAATAATAAAAGGGATGTAAACTTTAGAATTGTATCGTTTTTATAAATTAAAGTATTGTTTTTTTGTGTATGTAGCCTAACATCTTTTATGTGAAATATCTTATTTGGTCAACATGCGTGTGTGTCTGTGAGCTGCTGAATCTGATTTGTCGTGTGTATGTTCAGGTCAGGAAGTGAAAAATGTGGCCTATTCCAGCTAGAATATATTGGTTTGCATAATTAAAATAATTGTGCTTGGCCAGGCATGACAGAGTGAATTTTACAAGGATATATATTCTTCATAACCGGCTGCAAATGGCTCTGAATCTTGGCCCCAGGGCCCCTGTGGTGCTTGGGTAATAAAATGTAAAAGCTCCCATGATGCCTGGAGGAAACATTCATGTTCTGCCAACATTAGCGTAAGGGAATTGTCTTTTTAACATATTCTTACACCCAAGTCGACACATTTTGACGTTTGGTCAAAACACTTTTGCATTGCTTTTTGGTGATGGAGGTAGGCCTACCCCTTTTTAGTGTCCTCAGTTGTTTTAAATGAAACCCTATATGCTGACACAATCATTTTTATAATTTTATTGCAAAAGATATATTGGGTAAAGATAATGGCGTTATTGCACATATGTAGTTTTTTTATTTATTTAAACAGACAATTATATTATTTAAATGATATTATGAGCACGTAACCCAAGCCCTGCCCCTAAACCTACCATCTGTAACTTAAACACAAGATATAGCAGGCAGATACAACCACCTTCACAATTTATTTGAAAAATATTTATCTTCGAAATCTTGTGAGATTTTACAGATTAAAACCTTGTGTTTTACTCCCTTCTTCGCGTAAAGACTTCGTTTGTAATGTATTTTTACTGCTTGTTAATAGTTAGTTTGTGCAATAAATACCTGTGACTGTATTTGCCTGTGCTTGTTTTATATTGTTTAGAGGTGGATAGGTTTAGAGTAGGGGTTTGGTGCTCAAATAAAAGTAATACATTCTATAATAAATGTATATATGCACGCAAACCATTACATTAAGCCAAACAGCTGAGGACCCTTCGATCGAAAAGTGACTAAAAAGGGGTACCTTGATCGTCAAAAGGCGACGCAAAAGGGTCTTGACTAAGCATCAAAATGTGACAAGTTGGGAGAGAGAACGTGATGTTTTTTTCTGCAGTGCAACAAGCTATGAAACATGTCCAACACTGTGATTTCAGTATCTAGCACCTTTAACCTGTTCTTGTCTTCTTCACTGTACATTAAATGATTAATCAAGGTGCCTCAACTATGTGACCCTTTTTTCAGACATCAGCCTGCAATTGGCAAGTGGGACTGAATAATTGAAGGATTCTTGCAGAAAGGGATTTGTGGTGGCATCTGAAGTGGCCTCTTGTTCTCCAGGCACTGAGCCACTAAACTGGGGTGAGCAAAGGTTAGAAAGACTGAAAGGTCATCCAAAATATGAAGTCATCTTTTCAGAACTGGATGAAACGGCTTAAATTAATACTTACAAAATAGTTAAAATACAAACCATATGCATCACCCCTTGATCGTCTTGTTGTCTGCCCTCTGAATATACACTGGGAAAAAACCCGGTCTTGAAAGACAACACAGAAGCTGCAGTACCAAAACACAGAACTGGGGCACAGGATGTGCACCAAAGCAAAGCAAACTTCGGCCAACCAATCGGCAAGAAGAGCTGGGGTTTAATGCACGCAAACAAACTTCGGCCAACCAATCAGCCAGAAGAGCTGGGGTTTAACACATACATTAAACCCCACCTCTTCTTGCCGATTGGTTGGCCGAAGTTTGCTTTTTTTTTTTTGCTTTGGTGCAGATCCTGTGCTCACAGTGTTTGTTTTGGTATTGCAGCCTCTGTGTTGTCTTTCGAGACCGGGTTTTTTCCCAATGTATTCAGAGGGCAGACAGCAAGATGATCAAGGGGTGATGCATATGGTTTGAGATATAAATGAAATCGAGCTAAAATCCTGCAACATCGCATAGAGCACCTTTAATGTTGAAAATACTGTGGAACTGCATTTATTTCGAGCATTCATAGTGCCGCGAAAAATAACACTAACAGTAACTAAGGTTATTACTAGCAACTAAGCTTTAAGCCACACTAGTACTCTTCTTGGACTACATACATAGCTGTACATAAGTATTTGCTTACCAAATGTGTTGATCAAGCAAGTTTCCCAGTCTTGTGGAGAAGTTCATCAAGATGACTGACGAACGTTTTCTTTCTACATCAGTCTTCATGAGATTTCGAGTGACATTGAGAATGTAATGTTGATATTGAAACACATTTTTTAAGTTGTGGGGCCAAATACTCTAGTTCCATCAGCTTACAAACTTGTTGAGGCAGTGAAAACTTAAAATTTTAAGTTCAATGAACATTCAGATGCCGCAAGTCAACTAAAAAAAAAATCATTCAAACAACTAAAATGCGAGATAATTTTTCACAGTGCATCTGACTGGCTAAAATATATATTTTTATAATGTATAAATGTGCATTCTGTCACACCCCCCAGGCATTCCATGTCCTTGTGATCTGTGTTTTTGTTTTCATTCAGTCTCCCTCATGTGCTCCTGTCATTCTTCAACCCCGCCCCGGTCCCGGTGTGTAATTGTCTTCCCAGGTGCTGTGTGTTTGATCATTAGTTCTGTGTTATATAAGCCGTGTCTTTTTCTGTTTA
>JAUMHG010000064.1:6505033-6517267 GCA_032359395.1 Enteromius anoplus
TTTCTTTATTTTCGAAATGCACAAAGTTGTGTTATTGTTATATGTGTATACAAATTAAAGTAGACCCTTCACAGATTCGATTAATGTATTGCTCTTATCTGTACGATCAAAACTCGGTGTGTAATTTAAGTTGTTATTGGCGCCATCTGGAGAAGACACCTCAAAACGGATGTATGCATTTGCGGACCCCAGGGGGTAACTTACTTAACATCAGCGGAGACTTGACTTAGCTTGTTAATGGCAGCTGTAACGTGACGGGAAGCTGTGATGTCCGGTATACAGTACACTAGTCCAACAATAATGTATTTCGACTTGATGTAATAGATCTGGATTTTCAGATTTGTAAAACCATGCGCACACCAGAACCTGCGCAAAAATATAAATCCCAGTCAAGTGACGATTGTGCGTATGTGGATTTCCACCCCGACTCCTATAAGAAATAACCATATATGGAGCTTACTACACCTAGTTTTACAATGCATAACCTCATCTGCATATCATTTCCATGCATATTCCCATCCACGTGACATTATTTTTAACATTGTCAAATGCACAATAAAGAAATATGACATACACACTATAAATACCATTTGTACCATAATCGACCAGCAACTCCCCTTCCCGGGCTCTGGACACCCAGGCAGCCAGCGTACCCTCTCACTCCTCCAGTCACGTTACTGGTGGTCCGGTATGGCCTACAACGTCATCAGGTATCTCCAAGGATTCTCAGTCTGTGCCATGTCTAACACTCCATGACATCTCCCTACAGGAAAGCTTGTCCCTCTCAAGGGTTTGCCCACAGCCTTTGCCACTTCCACCATGTTCTCAGAAGTTATGGAAATTATGGAAATCAGACCGGGGTCCCCAATTGATCTCCTGTGGCCTTCTTCAAGTTGTTAGGCATCACTGTCTGTCTCTCCTCAGGCTACCACCCCTAGATTAACAGACAGACTGAGCGGATGATCCAGGAGCTCGGGCACTACCTCCGGTCATACTGCTCCGAAGACCAGCACAGCTGGAGCCGGTTCCTGCCCAGGGCCAATCCACCATGGGGTTAATCGGATTGGTCGATTGGAAGGGATACGGCACAGAGGAACATTCCTGGGTAGCCTGGGACGATATCCTTGATCCATCACTCCTGAAGGAGTTTCACCTGCATCACCCAGACTGCCCCGTGCCCAGAGACCGTGGCCGCCTCCATCACCATAGAGGGGCGCCAGGACCCGCCCCTGGGGAGGAAGGTGGTGTCAGGTAGTCTCAGTCACGACGGTCATCGCAATCACCTATACCCACCTTCACCCGTTCCCAATCACCAGCCTTCTGATCTTCTGCACCTGTAACCTGCAATTAAGCCCGGCTTTAAAAGCACGCTCCTCATCAGCACTTACCCTCCGGTCTACTGTTCACTCCATTGAATCAAATCAGACTAACCTCTCTCTGTGTTTTCTCTCCAGAGATATTTACTGAACTGTGAGCTTTGCCTCCACCGTTCCATTGACAGTCCGCTCCTACCAAGGATTCCTTTTACACGCTCATCCCAGATTTCCCTTGCCACAACCTTTACCCAACCTGCTTGTCAATAAACCAATTCTCTGACTATTCCTTCATGTCCCTCTAGTCTGTGTGTGACAATATCCTTGTTATGTTTTAGAATAAATATATCCAGAAAAAAACTAAAACTATTTAAACTAGTTGATCTAATTTTTTCAATAACCAAATAGTATTTATATTGTTTTAAAACAGTTTATATCAAACAATATTTCTGCAGTTTTGCTGATAAGGTTAACATCTTTTCGTTATTTTAATGGAAACGTATTTATATTTATTGCAATGAAAATTTTTCTGACTGCGTGACTATGTTTTTTTAAAAGAAAATGTGTTAATCTTACTATTTTCTTCAATGTGTCCAAATAGCATACAGCAGTTACTTTTTATGTTTTAGAGATTCTTTCACACAACATCACACCTCCATGTAAGCAGCTGCAGTTATACAGTAAGCTATTATCATTAGACTGATTCAATCCAGATCTAGAATGGACCGTTCGATCACCGAATCCAGCAGTGTCCGCCATAATATCGAAGTAAGTGCACATTATTTATCATTGTTCTCCCTAAAAAATATTTTCTCATAAGCCAATCCACCACAAATGTCTAAATTCATATAATCTTGGTTTAACTTCAGTGTAATTACGTTAATTTCAGTGTTTATCTTCATGAGAGCTGAATATTTCATGTAAATGTGTACTGTATATCGATGCGAAAACAGAGCTTAAAATCACTGTTTTTACTTTATTCATTCATATCGAAACAGTTTGTATGCATGGATCAGAGTTAGCGTGCACAAATTTTCCTGTCAAGTTTGTTTTTATAAATCCCACTTTTTGTGCAGGAAGTGGTGTACACATCTTTTTAGCCCTGTTTTGTGCATATGCAACAGTTATAAATAAGGCCCTTGGTACGCTGCTGCTGCGGCAGAAGTACTGAGACTTACTACTGACAATACATCCACAACATGCTGCAGTGTGCAATAAATTCTGCTGCTGCTCATATACAGTACATTAAATAAACCTTTTGCAGACCTATACAGGTTAAGCTGGAGAAAGTGGTGGGTTTCTAAAGCATACTGCAACTACTGTAGCAAACACACACACATTATATGCTGTCAAAATTACCGCATTAACGCAGGCGATAAAAGAACAAAGAGACAATCAATACATTTAATGTAGCTGTAAGTATTTACATTTAGTTAGTTTAGAATGTAGTGTTTGATAAATTTATTCAGTTTCTCTATGTTTCTGATGAGGGGCACAGATAGCCTAGCTAAATGTAACATCTCGGTTACCCTCGTTCCATGAAGGAGGGAACGGTAACGTCATGGGGTCTGAACTTGGGAGAAAACGCCAATGGGAATTGGCCAGTGATTTTTGCATGCCAAGCCACTCCCCCGTACATACGGATATAGAAGATGGCGGCGTGCAAACCACCATTAGGTTTCTGCTGAGGAGCCGATCGCAACCAACTCCTCAGCGTAGTCCGACCTTGTGGCAGGCAGGACGTAACATCTCTGTTCCCTCCTTCAGGAAACGAGGGTTATCTACGTAACCGAGACGTTCCCTTTCAGTCAGTCACTATCACGTTACGTCATTGACTTGCATAGGAGTCCCTATGGAAAACACCACAACCCGGACTGTGTTACGTAGGAGGCCAAAATGCTGACAGGCTGTGGGGACAGCATGTCAGACAAAATGGAGATTGCACGCAACCTTCCCAACAGGCCAGCATAGCAGGAATGTGAAAATCAGAAGTTAAGTCTGTGCAAGAAGATCTAAGTAAGAAAACACGGTGGAAGAACCGTGGAAAAAGAAAGCCAGACCTGAGGAGAGTGAAGGAAGCCCTCAAGCCGAAGCCCCGAATTCAAGGCACGATTCGCTGATCGAGAATGCCTGCCACAGCCTAGGGAAGGCCAGCGAGGTCTACCGAGTCCCATCTAGAAGCCACATGTGCAGGTTCCAGAGATTGGGACGCAGGTGTCAGATTGTACCCATCCTCTGAGAAAGAAGGTCCTTCCTCAGGGGAATCTTCCAGAGAGGGCTGTCGTCAGGAGCATATGGTCCGAGAATCAAGTTCGGGTGGGCCAAAATGGAGCAACCAACAGAACCTGCTCCTGATCCTCCCTGATCTTGCACAGGGTCTGTGCAAGGAGGTTTGCTGGGGAAAAGGCATACTTGAGAAGGCCTCGGACTAGCTGTGGGGCAGCGCGTCAGTGCCGAGGGCGCATCGGCTACATGATTCAGCTCCCCTGGAACATGAATGCCTCGCAGCGATTTGAACCACGAGTGACTCCAGAGGATGATATGCCGGGCGAGTTGGGACAGGCAACAGGAACGGACATCACCCTGATGGTTGATGTATGCCACTGTTGCAATGTTGCCTGTCAGGACCAGAACATGCAGAGCAAGCCGAACGGCCAGCAACTCGAGGCAATTGATATGCCACTGCAATCGAGTTCCCATCCAGGAGCCTGAGGCTGCTTGCCCATTAACGAGAAAGTATGGTGACACAAAATAAAATGTGGCAATTTTCTAAGCAAATAAAAAAGATAACTATGATGTATGGCAGAAAAGCACTTTGCAGCTCTTTGACCTTGGCGCAGTAATATCATATCAAATAGTAATCCGCTTAGGAAGTTTTCAAATGTTATTTTGTGCCACCATACTCACTCGTGTAACTAGTCATGTAGCGTCTTTAAATAGGGAAAATGTGGAAATGTTTGGTGGTTTCTCCTGTTTGGATTTTAAGGGAAAAATGAAGCTCAACTAAATGCTTAAATTTTTATTTTGTGAAAAATGAACAAATAATAATTATATAAATAATGTATCAAATGTTGTTTTATTCTTATTTTTGGGAAATGCGCAAACATACGTAAAAGCGGAACGAACAAACGAATGAACAAAGAAAGAAAGAAAGAAAGAAAGAAAGAAAGGAAAAAAAAGAAGGAAGGAAGAAAGGATTTTGCACTTTTCACAACATCATGCATGCCACTGGTCCCAATCCACATTTCATAGAAACAGGCGACAATAGACCTCAAGCACCGCAAAGTGTTCTACGCAGCATTAGGATGTTATGGGCCAGTCTATTGGGAATTAGTTCATGTAATATTCATTAAGTTAAAACCAAACTGTCCCTGGTCACACATTGCTGCAGTGCAGTAGTCAATCCTCTGCTCCTGTTTTGCGATACAGAATGGAGTGAAATCTATACAGTATATACATGCATACATACAATGGACAAATATATATATATATATATATATAAATAAATAAAATAAATTAAAATCATATGGGAATATGCGTCCATAATAAAAATTCAGTTCCATCCAAACTGTAGTATAATTTAACTTGACATCAGAATAGACAATCTTGATGAAAGTTGTCATGACTAACGCTAATCAAGCAAGATATAAAGACATTGTGATTACTGCATGATTTAATGTGCTGCATGATTTAGCATGTTTAAATCAGTATTACTACCAATAAAATGTTGACAATCATGTAAAGGACATATTCAATCTGTCATTACTGCAAAATTAACGATTTGCTGTACAACTACATTTGGAAATTAATATTATACACAGTCTATAAATAAATTAATATTTTTTTTTGTTGAAATTGTTTTACTTAAGAAAAAAGAGCCAAATAGTCATACAAAAACCACAAGACTGCCACTGTAGAGACATTTTGCTTGACAGTGGCCATTTATGAAGTTGAGCAGTCATGACAAAGAATATTTGATCATAGAATCTTGTAACTGATAAATCACAATCATGTATTGCAGAGTTGTGCAAAGATAATTTTTGTGTAATACCAATTAAATAAAATCAACAACAGAATCTGATTAAATACAGCATTGAATTTGTGTAATATGTAATATTTGATTTGAGACGGTTTTTGTTTCTTGTTGCTCAAGGTAGCTGTACTGTAGTATGTCCTTGTATGACATGTGTCCAGGCCCATTATTTGTAAATTTGCCTACTGTGACTCTGCTGCATTTCCATACTAGTATGCCATCTATATCGGACAACAGATAACACACAAAGTCTAGACTCCCACAGACTCACTCTCAGATCCTGCTACTTAAGATTGTCTCTGAAAGTGTTGTGTAAAGCACAGCTCTTTCCCATGGAATCGTGTACAGTAACTCTCCTTCAAAAACAAGCTGAGAGACCTAAGTGATTAATGAGCCATTGTTGTTAGAAAGTGCATCATAGTCAGAGCCACAGAGTTTATCAAGTCTTTAGGCCCAGGCCCCTGGTGGAGATCTCTGACCCCAATGCTCTAAATCTTGATGCCTTCACCTGGGTGCAGAGATATGGCCTGCCCTTGTTTGTTCATATACAAGACCTGGACAGTAAGAGTTCTTTCCTCCCTCCAAATAAATCATACTAGTTTTTCCTGTGGTGCACATAAGGCACAATGTTGTGAGATGAAGTGTCAGAAAAACATATCTTCTGAGGAATTACAATGCCCTGATCTTGAGGAATGGTATGTTTCATAAAAAATGGTTTTATCTGAGACAGAGAGACAAATTCCAGGACAAGAGGGAGGCAGATGGAAGCTGGCAGGTCCTAAAATAAAGTGGTTTGAGTTTCAATGGACCGCAACTGTTAAATCTGGGCTGCTTTCCCACTTGTTTGTATTGTACAAGACGTCCTGGCTAACTGCAGAGGGAAGGTGGGGAAAAGACAGAATGATAGAGAGAGAAAGAGATATTTTTACAGGAGCTCCCCTGAACTATTGTAACTACAACAAAGCCCGTCACCAATATTATTAAGGTCAAGATATGGTTAAAACAGTGCCATACATTTTTTTCCATTTCTCTGTTTCTTGATGCCTGACTCCTTTTTCATTTGTGAAGAAAGCTCAGAGGACAGACACTGTACTATATATGGAGTTTGGCCCTGAAAAAAGGTTACAGTAACTGCTTTACAGTAATATGGCCATATTCTTATAAAATGTTTTTGAGTGTGCCTAAGGAGTTTGTTATAAAAATCAAGGTGTATTTTGGCTTAAACACATTGCACATTTTGTGAGTGACAACTGCATGTAAGAGCCATTGTCCTTGTCCTACAAAAGTTAGCTTTAAGCCTAAACCAGTCTAATCGCAGGGGTGGATGAAGTGTACAAATCAAGTACTTGAGTAAAAGCACAGAAAACAATAATATGTGAGCAGCACATATTATTGCAGCACAGTTTGTGCAGATTAAAGTATAGTCAGGCCGTTAATTTGTTTTAATATACTGGAATAGAAAAAAAAGTCAAAACTTCTCCAGGGTCCCAAAACCCCCTCAGCCCTCAGAGGGTTAAACTTTCATTCACTATGATAATTCTGTTCTGAACATCAATTCCTTTGTTTTTCTATCCATCTATGTAGCTGAAAAAAATATATTTAGACATACTATTTAAAAAATTGCATCAGCTAACTAATATGCTAGACAATTAGCATCAGATAATAATATTGTCTGATTTTCAGAATGGTGTTGAATAAACATATTTGTCAACTATTTATTTCAGCTTGTCTTTTTCATTTTCAGCTAAAACTGCTTTTAGTATTATTTTGCTCCAAATGTATAAAGCAAAATGCTTTGATTTGAAAATGTCTGCATTTTTTTCAGTGGACTACTTGCACTTGTGTCTTGTGACCCCCTTTTTTTTTTAAACGCTAACCTGCAAAATTCTGAGCTGTACAATGTAGAAAGCAAAATTAGTTTGTGCAAGTAGTCTACTGACAGTTGTGACGTACAGTAATTAATCTTAAAATTCCAACATTAATAATTTACTTTCCATGTAATCAGTTGAGTTAGCACTCAGGGGCTCTTTTCAGATTTGTGAATACAGTACACTGGATATTTGCTCTGAATGTTTCATTTGAATCAGTGAGTTGTTGACTGGAGAACAGCTACAAATGGATCAGTCCAATTTAACAGGTTTAACAGGTTCATTGAAAATAATAAGTTTGTTAATGATTCAGAAACCACTTTTGCAGCTTGGAGCATGTTGTGATATCTTCACTTTAAAATAAGGAAAAGCAATGTTTTATTAAAATATAATGAAGTAAAAAGAGCTTAGGGATAAAGTGAAGTAAAACTACTCCAGTCCACTCTGAAGGGTTCTGGAAACTTCTGCTCTTAATACTCTTTGTGTGTACAAAGTTAAAGGAACACTTTTTTTTGGAAATAGGCTCCAACTTAATAAGTTAAGTTTTACCATTTTGGAAAGCTTATCTCCACGTCTGGTGATGGCACTTTTAGCATAGCTTAGCATACAGTTGATCATTTAATCCAATTAGACCTGTGGCAGCACATTCAAAAATGACCAAAGAGTTTTGATATTTTTCCTATTTAAAACTTGACTCTTCTGTAGTTATATTGTGTACTAACGCCAGAGGATAATGAAAAAAATTGATTTTCTAGGCTGATATGATTAGGACTTCTGGCATAATAATGTTTGTGCCATACGGTCACATCCTCTTTTATTCATGTTTCACTGACATCTGCTTCGCAATCCCCCAGATATTGTGGACAACAGCATTTTCATTAAACTTATTTTTTACATGTATTTTTTTTTGCTAATTGACAGCATGTGAGCTGTTTTGTTATACTGACATGTGCGTATCACACTTGCAGCAGCTGCCCTCTGCATTTGAAAGGAGAAATACATATAAAGAAACTACATCATCTGTATGTTTTACAGCCTTATAAATCAAAACGTTCCTGTGTTCAAACACAATAAATCTAAAATATATTAACAAGGTAAATGAGTGTTTGGGTAACTTTAGAGAGCAACGCATCGAAAGATGCGCATTCATCTTCGCCTTCATCCTCGCCTGACCCAAACCTAACCCCGCCCCTAAACCTACCCATCACAGGGTTATATACAATTCGTACAAAATCGTATGAGTGAGGTCGCACAAATTAGTATGAATTAGCATGAATTTGGGACCTCGTACGAATTGGTAGTGAGACTGTGTTTAGTGTTATTGTATGTTTTAGTGTTACACAACTGTAATTAGGATCTATAAATCGAAAAACTTTTATTTTAATTGTTCCATGTTGACAGAAAAATGTCACGGATATGAAGGCAAGTAGACGTGCGGGTTCAAATGCAAAAAAACTGTTTTATTAGTAGGGTGAGACAAAAGCTATAGTCTAAGGGAAGCGAGGTTGGCAACGATAAATCAAATAACAGGGTAAACGGCCGGCGGAGACGCCCACCTGGGCAAAGGAGATACCCTACCGGGCGGAGCGGGCTACGGAGATGCCCACCTGGGCAATGGAGATGGAGGAGACGCCTTCCAGGGCGGAGCCCTCATTTGGCGACACTGCCCTCCTGGGCCGACCAGACAGCGACCATGCCCTCCTTGGCGGAGCAGATGGCGGAGTAGCCCACCTAGGCATTCCAGGCCACGAGAGTGCCCTCCTGGGCCGAACAGACAGTGGTGATGCCCTCCTGGGCAGAGCAGACGGTGGAGTAGCCCACCTAGGCATTCCAGGCCATGAGAGTGCCCTCCTGGGCAGAGCAGACGGCATGGTTGCCCTCCGGGGACGACCAGACACTGAAACCACCCTCCAAGGCAGAGCGGGCGGCGGTAAAGCCCACCTGGGCACACCAGGCGACGAAGAGGCCCTCCCGGACTGAGCAGGTAACGAGAACGCCCTCCTGGAATGTTCAGTCTGTGACGCCGCTATCCTGGGCCGAACGGACACCGACACTGCACAAAGGAACAGGGACAGGTTAATTTTGGCCTCATAGGCAGAGTTCATACCTTATTGCTGGGTGCAATAAGTAACGTCAGGGTCTCCAACGGCTCCTTGTACCATGATACGGGGCTAGAACCAGTTATTTGTGGGCTGGGAACAGCAAGGACCTCCAACAGCTCTCCTGGCTGTACAACTGGGACTGACAGGACAATACACGGCTCCTCATACTGTGATACAGGGTTGGGACCCGTTACTGGTGGGTTAGGAACCGTGAGGACCTTCAGCAGCTCTCCTGGCTGTATCACCAAAACCGACTGAACAATACGCGGCTCCTCGTACTGTGATATGGGGCTGGGACCCGTTACTTGTGGGTTAGGAACTGTGAGGATCTTCAACAGCTCTCCTGGCTTTGCAACTGAAACTGACTGGACATTAAACAGCTCACTTGACTGTGACACCGGAACCCACTGGGTTTAAAACAGTTCACCTGGCTGTATTACGTGCAGATTAGAAAACGTGCGGTAAACTCTGCTACATACTCCTCAATGCAGCGTCCATTCTGAAAGATGTGTGTGAGCTGGGGTGCCGATTTATTATCCCGCCAGCAAGGCGATGAATTGTCTCTGATCGTGCTCTGATAAAAACAGTTGCTGAACCCTAAGTGATTGTTCATTCTGTCATGGATATGAAGCCGAGTATACGTGCGGGTTCAAATGCAAAAAAACTGTTTTATTTACACTCAGAGTCAGGACAAGCAAGATCGAATAACGGTAACCAGGGACATTGAAGGCAGAGACAGGAGAGTAAATCAATAAACAGAGCGTGGGTCAACATACCAGAAGACCCAGATGAGTCCATAGGGTGAGACAAGAGTCTAAGGGAAGCGAGGTTGGCAATGATAAATCCAACTACAGGGTAAACTAGTAGACACAAGGAATCCAGGAGAATGACGGACATGAAAACACAATGAACCGTACCTGCACACTCACAGCCGGGGCTTTTATGCACCAGGAAATCAGGGGAACAAACAAGGTGGGTGGAGACAACAGTTTCATAATAAAAGTCCGGGAAGAGCAACAGGGATGAACAAGCACAAACGGAGACATGGAGATGGAGTGCCATCTGGCGTTTCTTGCTGGCAACTACAGCTGGGGCATTACAGTATGATTGGCTGAGCTGTATTGTGAATAAATTGCGCCTAAAGGGAGTTGTAAGTGGGGGTGTGACGAGATCTCGTGGCACGAGAGATGCGGTCGTTCTGGCGAGAACTTGGCGATATCCTCTCTATAGTGGTATGATGCGGCGCAACAAATCTGAGACCGTGTTCTATTTATGACATGCTGAAACTTATAAATGGTTTTCAATGGTTGCTTTATGGCGTCCAGTGTAGACAGACTTAACCCTTTCACACGTAAATTTAAAATATTCTAGCTGATCCCTCAGAGTAAGTTTTTTTAGGTGACCGTTATTTTGGAATGTTTAGCCTTCTGTTTCCATGGCGATGCGTCTTGTGATGCACCGCAGTCGCAATAGCGCTGTGTGACACATGGATTTTTTTGTTAATAATATTCACAAACATACTGACTGTTATTAAATATTTTGAATGCTGATTCTGAAATCTGTGCAAGCAAATGTATTTGGTAGTTTACACACTTTTATAATGACGTGTTAGTTGATCTATACCGGTTGATGGGCGCTGCCATGTTAGTTCTCACTGAATCCGAGCTGTGAGATTTACAACACGCAAATTCATCCTCTACTCCTGAAACACGTTAAAATAGATCTCAGGGAGAAGAGCAGAGTAAACTGTAAAGTAACCTACACAAATTGTATATGCTATTAATGAAAAATATTGTCAGATTATATTTGTAAGGATCATTATTTCTATTTTTCTATAGACATCATTGTCTATTTTATAAACAATAAATGTATGGTTTTCCTAGTACTTATGTGCTTTTAAATGTATGAATCCTAAAATAAGCAGTATATGGTTGAAAATACTGCATATATGCGATAATATGACAAGTGCTTAGCGCGTCCGATCTGGCTTCGCGCCAGCAAAAGTGTGAGAGCAGATTTGAATTCAGCAGTTGATGACATGATGCACTGAACGTTCTCATCACAACGGTGTGATCATATGCTCCAGGGACCAGCCAATCCTGACCTTTGATTGTACGTGCAGCCATGGCTGCACAGCTTTTAAAGTATACTCAATCATGGATGAGTGCGGACGGACGAGCTAAATACATGCGCAATGCCACCAATTGACTTGCACTCTTTCAGCATTCTTCTCGCGCATACACTGTTGTACGCGGACAGTCCGTGCTGTCTCAAAAAATTGCCTGCACCTGTGAGCCCACCTGATCACGAAAAAAATGTAATGCAGATGGCCGAATTACACTTTGGCCTTTAAGCTGGTCCAGTGTTTGCTGTAGGCAAGATTGTTTAGGTATTTGGCCCGACTCTGTTTTCTAAAGTTTTTTTGAAAAAATAAAAAATAAAAAAAAATAACTTACATGTCTTTTACATTTACATTTTTGTTATTTATTGTTAATTACAAAATATTTTGAAGTGTTCACATGCTGTCATGCTGCATGTAATTCATTAAACTAGTTGACAATAATATATTAATATAATAAATTAACAAAAAATAAAGCATCAACAGGTACGGACTTTTCACAAGATCACAGCAGTAATGACATTATACAATATTTTACTTCCAAAATTAATATTATTAGAGATAAAACAGAAAATGTGCAGCCATCAGCTATAGTACCACATCAGATATGATCTGCAATCATTTTTCGTTAGATCCCCTAACGAAAAATTCCACTCATTCTCTACCATAGGAGAGTTAGAGTTGTATAAACTTGTTAAGTCATCTAAGTCAACAACATGTATGTGTCACGCCTGAGCGTGTGTGGTCGCAGAGGAAGAAGGCAGATAGGCAGATTCCAGTATTTTCCAAATACTTTTAA
>JAUMHG010000064.1:6544391-6555337 GCA_032359395.1 Enteromius anoplus
TCCTGACTGGAAATCCTCACAGATACCATTTTTCTCTAAGAAGGAATATAATTGTGAGGATACTACCTTTTCTAGTAACATTTTGAGAAATTAATATCTATTACCCTCCGTTTTCAATAATAACATTGTGCACACAACATCGTTTAAAAAAAAACCTAGTCATTTATATCAACCCGCATAAATAACTATGCCAAACCTATGTAAATAGGTAGTTCACATGACGTTAAGCATTTTCTGGAGCATAACCTAACAGCAGGGAAATACCTGCGTCTTCCCTTCTTGTAAACGGAGCCTTAAACTAACAAGTGGATGAGACAGACAGAAAGTCAAGCTGCATCAATTACAGTATTAGACTACATTACATCTTACTTACAGGTATAAGTTCAGAGGAGCAAGCCGGTCCAAATAACCTGGGCACTGATCTATCTTTTATGACCAAGCGTTTGGTGAATATTGCGTTGTACTCTTATGTAACGAGACTGTACTGCTGAGGTGTTGTTGAAAAAAATGAATGTTAATCTCATTATTTGTAGATTCATCTTTCAGAAGGGCATGTAAAACAATTTAACTCTAACAGGATAAAGCGTCTTCTTCACATGATGTAATCCACATGGAAACTGTACTGTTTGCGGGCGGGGCAAGCTGTTTGCGACATAGAACGTGGGCGGACATTATGCAAATATGTTACCCAGTGACGTGGCTCGGTAACATAGAAGGATTTAAATTGCTGACGACTCGTTTAGGTGAATGTGAGTTGACTCTTTTTTTTTTTGATAGACAATAACTTTATTTATCGTGCAATGTCAGCGTCACAACTTTGCAGATAGTTTAAGTTCACATACAGCTACATGACACACTGTATAAACAATCATATTTAAAAAAGCATAATAGGGGCACTTTAAGGGGCTAAGGCATAAAGACATATTTATAAACATAATGAGTTTTTGTAAGATTTTTAATTTTTTTCAATGTCTGTAAGATGTCTTTCTCATTATTTGTACTGGTGAAAGTTTCCAATACATTTCATACAAAATGAATTAAAATATGTCTGCTAGCATATTGCATTGTTTTACAGTTAATGAATAAATCAATAAAATACTTACAAGTATATACTGAACAGTAACCTGGAGTTCCATTCTGAACATAACATTATTTTTTGAAGTACAGTAGAAGCACATAAATTAATACAAATTAATTCAGAATTTGGTGGCATTGTTGTTGTTTAGAAAAAAGTTAAGTGTTTGAGTGTTTATGTGACCAACCATTCAAGAGGATTAAAATGTGTGTATCTTTATTGTTTAGTTCTGACCTTCATCAGCATGCAGGGATAATGTAAACATGTTCAGGGAGTCGGCCCTGTCAAATGGGCCGATAAACCCTTGCTGTGTTCACATGTCAAACATTGCACACCTGACAAGCAGTCCTCGTGAGAGAGAGAGCTGTCAAACCAGGGTTATGTCCTTACTTCGCACACTAAATGCAAGGTAAAGTTAAAATAAAGAACAGATGAAGAGTTGCACAGCATGTCTTCTTTGATGGTGCTTATAAATCAAATGTTGACAGTCAGAATAAAGGCACTAATAAGGCTTCTAACGATTGTGATTTACTCACATTTTTTAATAATTTAATAATTTCCTGATCCTGCTTTTTTCTTATCACCCAGAGCAGGAACAAAACACATGGCGTTACGAGTAAATTTGCATTCACTTTCACATTATTTAAATAAATAATGTGAAAGTAAAAACATCTACACAAAACAGTATGTTTAACACTACCAATATTTTTGCTAATTTCACAAAAGCAAGAAAGGAAAGGAAAGTAAAGGACGTGGCAAATGGCCAGGTATGGTTTCCCATACTAGGAATTAGTGCTCTGCATTTAACCCACCCAAGTGCACACACACACACAGCAGTGAGAATTGATCAACCACGCACACACACACACCGTGAACACCCACCCGGAGCAGTGGGGAGCCATTGCTGCAGCACCCGGGGAGCAGTTGGGGGAACGGTGCCTTGCTCAAGGGTCTCACCTCAGTCGTGGTATTGAAGTTGGAGAGAGTGCTGGATATTCACTAACTCCAGTGAAAGCTATCTAAATGAAAGCTATCTAAAGGTAAAACAGACATTAACTGAGTTTTATGTCACAGTTTCAATAGACCAATTTACAATAGACCGCATCACGTCACTCATAGCTGCACATGCATTGTGGAGACAGAAAAACACTGGTAACAAGTGGAGAGAAACGGGGAAAATACACGGAATAAGTGATAAAAATATATTGTTGTGCCTTTGCATGTCAGAATCGAAACGCAAATCATTTTATAGACTTCTGTTGTAAAAAAAAAAAAAAAAAAAACACAAAAACCCCAAAAAACACACCATTTGAAGCCAAACTAAGACACTGAAATTAATTATATATACTGTAATTAATTAATTGATATACTGTAAGTACTCTACATTTAAAGCATACATTTGACATTACATTTCACATATTGTAATCATTTCACATATCTGTTTTTTCAGACTTTGTAGCTTGATTTAACTCAACAATGGCAAGTTTGTCAATTCAGAGAGACAAAAAGCCAAAAGTTAGGGATATAAACTCAAACGAAAGAATGACAAGCAGATTTTTCTTATTGGAATTGTGAGATATAATCTCAAAATTGCAAGAATAAAGCAGAATTTTTGAAATATAAACTCAAATGTAACTTTTTTTATTCCATGGTTTTCATAGACTGTCACTTAAAACCGTCATTTTCTGCAACCAAATGGCTCCGACCACAAACATGTCACCATTAATTGGTCTATTCTTCTAGCATACTTGTTTTATGAATGCATGTTCAACCCACTGTTTTAGGCATCATAAATATATTTACACTATCATGCCCTATTTTCCTCCTCTGTCTGAGTGCTGAAATGCATCTGGCAGGATTGACAGGAGACTTTTAAACTTTTACCACCCCCTCCTTTCATCCTCTCATCCCTAATGCAGAGAGGAAGTCCCTTTTCCTGACCCCAGACCACATCAGTTGAAAGCAGCACATTGCAGGTTTGACAGCTCCTGGAACCTTTACAAAGATGAGCTGGAACTCTCTGACCTCTCATCGTGAACCCTGCTGCTAAAAGAGGCTCAGAGACTAACTACATCACTGTCAGGTCAAACATCTGTCCTTGTATGGACCACATGAGCCTTATGGCATCAAAAACTATTTAGATCTCGCCTTCAGTCAAAGCAGCAGCAGACGATACTGATCTTTTTAAATATGTGAGCATGTTTTAAATGAACTTATGCCCTGTGCTGTATATTTATTTCAGCATATTCGGTTCTGTTTTTGTCTTGCTGCACTTTGGTCCCTTCTACCTCCATATAGAAGGTGCGTCACCCAGTACTATTTTTGGACAGATTTAAGTGGAGGGAGGGTTCAGAATTTAAGTCATTGTATACTGTATGTATGATGAAGAATGTCAGGGCCCTCCAGCATTTATTTAAACATAAGTTGATCTGGATGGTTGTGACAACCATTAGATGAGCTAATTGGAGGCAGGAGGCTGCCGAAGCATATCCTAGCTCAGGATCTGCTCCTAATGAGGAACTAAGGCTCAGTGAGCTGACAGAAGGAGACATCACCTGAAATCCACTGGAGCATTGTAGACGCCACCATGTTGAAGAAAATGGTCTTGCTGTCCTTTAATGCAGAAATCTTTGGCTTCTCAGCAGGAAAAATAGACCTGCATTGTGTCAGAAACCCCAGGAAGCAGTTACAAACATTGAAATTTTCTTTGCACATTATTTCCTACCAAAGCAACTTTTAATATAGTGCGCATAACCATGTCACTGGCTAATTCTATGAAAGGTAGCTGCCAAAACATAATGTTTGTTAAGGGGTAAATTTAAATTGCCAAAAATCCCAAAACATTGGCACATAGAAAAATACAAAAGATACCTCCTGCCCATAATGACTTTCACACCACAGTTGTTGCCAGGGGATTGTTATTTCAAGAGTTCACATTTCCTAGTAATAGAAAATAGAGCGAATTTGGCGAGCTGTCTGGGGAGCGAGCTGGGAGAACCGTGGACTCCGAACACTAGGGGAAATAACCCTAGCAAGGGTTCGGGTTCGGTGTTCACCAACTGCCACCAAGAAGAGCTTTAGAGACAGCAGCCAAATTTAAGCCGACAAAAAATGCATTGAGAGAGGATACTGTGTCTTGGGGGATTTTTTTTTTTCTTACGGGTGTCCAGGTCCGGGAACCTGTGGAGAAGCAGAGAAAGGGATTAGGAGAAATCATGAGATGATAACAAGTTAAGACAAGTATAAACATAGTAGGGGTTGGGCGAGAGTTGGGTTGGCTGGACAGGCAGAACAAGGTCTTTGCGGAAGTTTAATGGACCTCTGCGGAGGTTATAGATTGATGGAAAATGAAGTAAGCCTACGCTGAGGCTGGGAAAGAACCTTCACGGAGGTTTTAAAATGACCTCTGCTGAGGTTGTTGTTACTGGAGAATATATAGTAAGCCTACACGGAGGCTGGGAAAGAACCTTTGCAGAGGTTTTAAATTGACCTCACGGAGGTAAAATAACCGGAGGTAGGGGGAAGGGGGCGGGGGTCTTTTCTCCTCTATCCACCTCCGCTGAGGACCTTAAGTGAGGCATGACTGAAGGGTTCTAGGGGCGACAGCCATAAACAATGGAGTTGATGGATTACTCGTGGAGCATTCTCAGAGGGTGGTTTAAGGGTAAATGAGTTGCGAGTAAGGAGGAACTGAGGTGAGCCGGGGGTCTGCATCCGGAGCTAGCGTCCTGAATTTCTGAAACATAAAAGGAGACAGAGAATCAGCGATTGTGTCATCTTGTCCGGGAATGTGCTTAGTAGTAAGGATAAATTGGTTAAGGGCTGAGATCCAGACTAGGCGTCTGAGGAGGGGCATGATGGCGGGGGAGTGGGAACTGTGCTTGTTAATGCATTGGACTGTGGCTTCGTTGTCACAGTGGACGAAAATGCATGTGGAGGACCATTCGTTTCCCCATAGGGCAGCGGCGACCACGATGGGGTAGAGTTCATAGAGGGCCATAGAGGCTAGATGAGGGGAGATGTTAGTTAATTCATGAGGCCAGGGGGAGGTGAACCATCGGTTGCGATAGAAGCCCCCGAACCCAATGGATGGAGCGGCGTCGGTGAAGAGTTGGATGTCTGTGGGGTTGGCTAAACAATCTTTATAGAAAAAAGAATGGCCATCCCACTGGGAAAGGAATGAGATACAGAGTCGCAGTTCATCTAGGCAAGGGCCTGGTAGGGTTAGGGAATCCTGTAAAGCTGGCACTGAAGAAGCGAGAGTTAGCAGGTGGGAAATGAAGGGTCTGCCTTGCGGGATAATATGCACGGTAATGTTTAGATGCCCTAAAACGAAGAGGAGTTCTCGTTTAGAGCAGTGGGGGTGGGTAAGGAGGTTAGAGGCAAGTAAGGTGATTCTGTCTGATCCCTGGGATGGGAAAGTGATGAGGAAATCATCAAGGAGGTGAATGAGATGGTGTATTTGATAGTTGCGGAGAATCCAGCATATGGCTTCGGAGAGCATGTCAAATGTTCTTGGACTGCTTTTGCATCCGAAGGTGAGGCGGACTACGAAATAAAATAGATTTCGCCACTGAATGCCAAAGAGGTGCCATAAGTCAGGGTGGATGGGCATGACTTTGACGGCGGATGTGAAATCAACTTTGGCCATCCAAGCTCCTTTTCCGACTTTTTTTTTTATAAATGAGTTTGATGGCTTGGTCAACTTTGTGGTATTGGAGGGAAAATTCCTCAAGGGGAATTAGACTGTTGATGCTGGGGGTGGGAGAATTATGAGGGGAAGAGAGATCGATTGTGTTATTTTTATTTATTTATTTTTTTATTTATTTTTATTTCTCCCTCGAAAATGTCCGAGTTGCAATGCCGGTGGGGCTGGGAAAGGGCCGATCATGAAAGTGGAGTCCGCTGAGTCTGGTTCAGCTGAAGGTTAGGGCAAATGAGAGACTGGGTGGGAATGGAAATGACGCCTGAATGGAATCCATTAGTTAAACCTGATAACAGAAAATGAGAGAAGTTAGGGTCAACGTGGAGAGAAATTTCAGCAGATAGACACGAAATAATGACAGTCCTAAAACGGAGGGGGTAGTCCACGGTGTCGGATTCGGTGGTGGCTGAAAGGAGGTTGGACAGTATGTGAGACTGGATGTAAATGCAGGAAACTCCGGGATGGAAACCTTGTGTTAGACCTGATAACAGATAATGGGAGAAGTTAGGATCAGGATGGGATTACAATTCAACAGACAAAATAGAAACATTGACAGGAGAAAATAAAAATTATTTAGTTATTTTATTCGTTTATTTATTTATTTCGAAATATAGATGCTTCTGCTGGAAGCAGCTGCGGCCTCAGATAGAGGCAGGCTGGAGCGTGTCTCTGATAGGGACAGGGTGAATAGAGATACTTCTGCTGGAAGCTGCTGCAGGCATGTCTCTGATGGAGACGGGGTAAATAGAGAATCAGTTAAACAGTTTCAATCAGAATAAACATTTTTGTGGGTTTTTTGAGGAAGAGTTACAAGCAGTATGATGGTCTAAATCCTTAAAAAACAAATAAATGCAGTCATGGTATTTATTAAGAATAGTGGGTTGAATAATAGGATTTAGGAGGGATTAGTTAATTCTTTTTACGCTTAATGCAGTAGGTGGCAGTATGCGTCGGAAATTGGTTTGTAATCCGCCATGAAACTAGAGAAGAAAATTTTAGTTCTGTTTCTGTCAGCAGAAACTGGTGCTAAATAAGACAAAGAAAACATGAATATGGAGAATTCCGTGCGTTAAAATACATTACGTGACCATGGAGAAGTAAAGAAATGCCTTGCTGGCGTCATGGAAACACAGCTTGTGTATGACGACGTCTGGCGGCGCTGGCCGTTTCCACGCTACCTTGTGATTGGGAAGTGGCAACGCTGGGCTTTGTTTTGCTTTCGGGCTGAGGAAAATGGCAAAGGGCCGGCGAGTGGTGAGTAATATGGATTCTTTCATTTGGATTGCTTTGGCAGATGGCGTGTGGAATGAGATCTAACAGCGTGGAGGGGTGCGGCCTCCGCAGGCATGCAGCTTCAGATAGGAAGCCACGGCTCCTGTGGGAAATCTGGCTGGCTGAAAGGGGAGCTGAATCTTCTTGGTGCGTCTTGCTGCGAAAGTTGTTGCAAGCTACGTTGTCGTGGTCTTTGCCGGCTCGGGCGGGCTGAGTGATGGGAACGGGAACGTTAACAGTTTGTTAAAGGCAGGCAGTAACGTTAGGCAGATGAGTCAAAGTAGGATGGTGTTTGTAGGATGTGTCTTCAAATGCGTTCAAAGATGTGGGAACATGTAATTTATAATAAGGGGAAAGCGATTTGATTGGAAGAGATTGATTAGGGAACCGGCTGCCAGCAGTGTATGATTACTGCGTGTGATTACTGTGTTCACAATCCTCTCTAAACCATGTTATTTGCAAAACATAAACTGTAGTATGTGCTAGGTCTTTTAGTATTTAGAGTGTTTTATCACATTTCAATGTGGTTTCTAAAAGCGGTCTATATTATTTGAGAAAATTACACTTTGACCACATACAAAAGTAAAATTTCTCCTCTCTTTAACCAAACACACTAATTGCTAAACTTGATGATCCTCATAAAGTCTCCCCCGGGATCTGTTGTAACTGCCTGGCTTGCCATGCCTATCCTACCCTAGTTCATCCCTCCAGCCCCACCTTGTCCAATTTTTTACCAGAGCTTATTCAGGCTTCTTAATCTCATCAATTTAAATATTGCAATTATGTAAACTAAAGTCTAATCATTATATTGCTAAAGTCTCTCAATTACAAGCATGTAAACATTGATGATATGCTCATTATAAGTCATCCAAAGAGGAAGTTATGGAGGTTTAGTGATCTTGGTGGACTTGGTTTTAGTGGTTTACATGGTTCCAGCTTCACAGAGGTTCCTTGTTTAGCAGTCTCGGCTTCTGTGATACCAGAGGATCATTTGTTTGGTGGTCTTGCCTTCACTGATCTCCTATGTTCCTTTGTTTGGTTGTCTCTGAGTTTTTTTTTTTTTTCAGTTAACAGCTCAAGCTAAACAAACAAACACACCAGCCTCCAGTAAAAGGGAATTTTCCGTCTCTGCTCTCCACCCCTCAACGTTTCTCCGCGCCTCCATGGCAGGATTATGACCGCATTTCAGTGTCTCAGCTCTGCTCGATTTTTCAGCAGTGTTGAGGCATTGAGGAATACGTTGAGGAATTCATCGCTTACTGTCACCTCGTTCGGGAGGAGGAGGAGATGATTAAGGACTGTTTTCACCTGGGTTTAGATAGATTCAGTGATTCAGTGCTTTGGTGGTATGGGTCTGTTTTCACTGTTGGAGAAGTGAATGAGGAGGTTCACGATCGCAGCGATGGCCGACGAAACCACCGCCCAACGATCGTCACACCAGAGCCTGCACCAGATTGCCGCGATACCTGCGTCACTGCACAAGATGGCCGCTGATCCCATTTCCTTTTACAAGCTTCTGCACCAGCCCTCAGCCAAGAAGGCTCCCTCAAGGCATGTGAGGTTAATATCCAGTTTAACGGACTCCCCGTTAATGGCAGTGAGAGCAGCTGGTGTGATGAGGGTTGCCGCACCGCCCATCCTAGAGACTGTTGCCTTTACTTCTGTGCTTCCTGTGATGGTGGTTGCAATGCTCAGTGTGTGGGCCGCACACTGCACCCTAGAAGCCGCAGCTACCCTTAAGCGTGCTCCAGAGGCGTCTACTGCTCAAGACTCTCTCTTTGAACTCCACTGTGATCCAGATCCGCCATGGCCCGAGCCGCCAGAGCCTGTCAGCATTCCTGATTTGCTATGGCAGAGCCTGTCAGCAGTCCTGATTTGCTGTGGCCCGAGCCGCCAGAGCCTACCAGTGACATTAATTTCCCAGAGGTTTCGCCAGTGGCTGCACAACCTCAGGAGGTATCAGCAAACTCTCCAGAGGTTCCGCTGGTGGCTGCACAACCTCTATCCTTTATCCAGGCCCAAGAGCCTTTGTTCTGTCTGGTCTGCTCCGCCCAGGTGGGCACTTCCGCTGTCAGCTCCGTCCTGGAGGGCTCTCTACCGCTTGCTCTGTCCAGGAGGGCGCCTCGACCTCATCCCCACAGCTCCACCCCTTTTCTGGTGTTCAGTGATGGAGCGTCTAGAAGCTCAAGCCTTTTGCAACTCAAACCAGAGTCTTTCCTTTGAAGGTACAATAGATCTGTCCAGTTTTTTTTCTAACTCAATTTTGCTTGATTCATTTGAAGTTTGGATTTTAAAGGGGCCAGTCAATCATTTTCAATGTTCCAGCAGTTTTCCTTCTTTTGCAGGTAGTTCCAGCAATGGTTTTATCTTTATTACATTTCAAACAATTCCACATAAAACATCCCGAACCTCTTAAATATGCTAAGTGTTCTAAAGGTTTTGGCCATCACTGCATATAATTTGTAATTGCTTGATTAATTAATCTGTCACTAACCTTCTTGTGCATGTACCTTTAAAATAACTAATCAGTAAACTACTACTCAGGAATATAAGTATAAAAAAAACAAAAAACAAATGAGTTGTTCCATTTGTATGGATGTAAAATACTTTTAAATGTCTAAGGGGAAAACTCAAGATGTACTCTTTGCTTTTTAAAAAAAATAAATAAATAAAAAATTAATCCTGTGCATATTAAATATGGTAAACAGATGCTTAAAAGTGCTTTTGACATGTTAAAACATTGGAGGAGCTAACGGAAGGAGGAGCCATAAAGGAGGAGTGGCCGTCGACTCCAGCGCATCGACTGATGGTGGCAGAGCAGGTGGAGGAGGAGCCCAAGGTGGAGACGGAGAGCTGATGGGGCAGGCCGACGTCGAGGATCTGGAGGGCCAAGACAGAGCAGATGGTGCCGACGGATGGTGCGGAGATAGGGATCTGGAAAGCCACTCTGGAGCCGGATTGACAGAGGACTGAGGTGGAACCAGAGGGAAGGAAGGACGAGGCGTTGCTGAAGGAGCGGAGTCCTGAGGTGGCGGATGGTCGACGACAATGAAGCCGGAGAGACAATGAAGCCTGGTGGAGTTGGTGGACAGGAGGGAGCTAGGGGCCATGGTGGAAGAGTCCGGGACTGTGAGGCTGGAGGCCTCATCAGGGGGATGGTGGGCATGGCTCTGGGTCCTGAGTGGGGCTGGTATCATTGTCCACTGTGTCCACGGTCATGGGAGACCAGCAGAACAACAGCACCCACTCAACAAAGGCAGCAAAGCTCTACCGAGGACCGTCATCAGTCGGCTGCGCTGTGTGTTGGGAGTGTGTGTAGAGAGACGTGTACTGTGCTTGTCATATTATCACAACTAAACAGTGTTCTTTATCACATAATGTATATTTTAGGTTTCGGACATAAATATGTAAATACACATATGTACTGGAAAAACAATACATTTAGAGATTGTAAAATACACAAAGATGTCTATGGAAGCAACAATAACAATACATTTAAATTTAATTTGCCGATGTGTTTTATTCATATCAGATACACCTATTGTAAGCAGGGGCGGATTTAGTACATTTAGGAATGGGGCCCTACATTTGCACACATTTACTTTAATCAACCTTGAGGTTCATTTTTTGTTGTCAAAGTTGCTTCTGCACAATGGTACCCCATAGTTATGTCCAGTGTTTTGTACAGTTTTCATGTACATATTATAATTATTTAATTAACATTTACATTTATACATTTAGCAGACACTTTTATTATTTCACGTTGTAGACAATATAGCAATTGATTTACAGTTATTTACATTATTGTATTGCTTCTTATATTTACTGACACAAACCTGTTTAGGTTACACATAGCCTAATGTGTCCATACTGTATTCTGATGCAGCTAAATTC
>JAUMHG010000064.1:6564993-6576581 GCA_032359395.1 Enteromius anoplus
TTAAAGAAAGAGACAAAAAAAAAAAAAAGGCATCTAGACAGATAAAAAAGCAAAAGACAAAATGTGGGAGCGTGTTATGGTAACCCTTGAAGAGGAGACAGCAGTGTGTGGTTGTAATGAAACATTTATAATAAGTCTTGCTCTGCTCTGCTGAGCTCACTGAGCACTCACTGTAATCGCACTGGCAGGGCAAGAGGCAAGGGCAGTGTGAACATGTGTGTTAGTGTTCGTTGAAGAGAAGAGACAGAGTGAATCTATCAGCTACAACCCATGTCAAGAAACGCTGCTGCCCGACATGCAATCCTGACCTTTGCAGTCAAAAAGCTAAATCCAGAAAATCTCTGCAGTCTACTGACAGTTGGATTTAAAGTAAAAATATCTAGTAAATGGCAAGCAAACAAAATGGGACATTCTTTCTCAGTGAGAAAATGTCTAAATAATAATATCAATAATAATTATTATTATTATCAATACTGTCACAATATGTTGCACACAGGCAGAATCTGAAATATTAATCGACAGTATTAAATTCAAAAGGCACAGACAAACAAAACAGATGGGAGTATACATTATAAACTTAAATGAGACCAGACACTGAACAAAGGAACATAATGAACTTAAGTACTGACAACTAACAAGGTAAATTATTGAAATACAGGTTAAACTAAAGAGGTTATCATGTCAGTATAACTACGAATGGGGAAAATCAACTAAGGAAGCTAAAAGTCCATGAAGTAAAAAAAGAACAACAACGAATGGATGAGAAGGGGCAGTGGGGGGCTAGGAGGAGGGCGTGGGGATGTCAAAGTGATGGCAACAGGAGCAGGCAGAGAAATGGCATTATAAAGTGGTGGGGCACTGGAACAGGCAGTGGCAGTGATGATGAAAGATGCCCACTCGAAGCAGGGGCTGTAAGGCTGACATTACCAGGATGCCAACTGATGGAGACATAACCAATGATGGAGTAATCAAAGGTGGAGATGAAGATGGAGTCAAAGAGCCAAGACACTGACACTGTTTGTCCAGAGGACCAAGGTGAAGTTACCAGTTTATGCAGCTGAGAAAAATGCGGGGACTCTGAAGACTGGAGCTGAGCCGGAGCAACTGAGAACCAAGCAAGAGCTGGAGGGAATGTGGAACCAGGTGGAGCCACAGTGACTTTAAGGCAAAGCCAGAGGAGAGTAATGCGGTAGTGGAGGAGTGTTGCAGACTGACCAGGGTGGTGCTGGAGGGATGAGGAAACTCGCTGGACCTAGTAGGAGATGAGGAAGCAAGGACCCAAGGAGGAGCAGATGGGTTCTAGGGCCAAGTTGGACTCTAGGAAAAGAGATCATCATGCCAGAAAAGAGCAGAAGACTGGAAGACCTGTGGTAAGACAAGGCGCCCAGATGGCGTTGACTGAGAGTGAGCTGAGGGGATGACAGGAACCAGTGGAAACAGGTGTGAGGAGCTGGCTAATTTAGGGAAAGGAGGCAGACAAGGGAGACTGGGAGAGAACACTGGAGATCATGTGCTGGATCGGACCCTTGGAGACTCAGGAGACGTAGGATGTTCTGGAGATTCAGTGTTGACAGAGCCAGTGGGATGACAGATGATTTAGAATTATCTTCTTTAAAAATAAATTTATATGACATTTTTGCAGATGTCAGTTGCAGCTCTGTCTCAGAGACATAAGTGTGGGTGAGGCCTTTCTCCATGCCCTCACACTAAATGGGTACTCCCTGGTCAGAACCGTCATTAGGCTCAGGCTCTGGGACGATGACAGGTTCAGTCACATAGGTTCCTCTGTCCCTGCCGGTTCTGGCTCTTCATCTGTGGTGAGCTTGGGTAATTCCTCTGTGCACCAGTGTGATGGCTGGCTGGATGGCTGGCATTTGATTGTGTTCTGGATCGGGGACAGACACTCTACAGACACTGGATGATGGCCTCCATATAGTCTAGTCCTGAAGTGTCTGGAAGGTTTAAAGAATGTTGGTAGTTTAAAACATCCAAAACAGCAACTTCAGGGTCTCATTGTAGTAGGGGCAGGTGACAGTGAGATGACAGAACTAAACAGAAAAAGAAAAAAAAAATCTAAGCCCTTTCAGGCAATGGGAGTGAATAACACTGCCAAATCCATGGATCTGGTCTTCAGTTACACTGTGTTGTAAATGGGCAAGATCCAAAATAGTAATCCACATTGTCTTTAATCCAAAATGCACAGGTAAACAGAGCTGATGGGTGTTTACAACACTATTAACCTGTGTAAGTGAGAATGGGAATTTCATTAAAGTTAATCATTTTAATGATGTTTGGTCTTGACCAGCTGGAACTTGGACAAGTACAGAGACCAGTTAAAAGACATTTTTAACCATTGCTTATTTACTAGTTGCACGCCAGTTTGCTGAATTGTGCCACCCACAGTGACATTTATGCAATTCAACAGCACAGTTGAAGAAGTCCCTTTCAGTAAAAACGTCCCTGGGTTATGTATATAACACTAGTTCCTTGAAGGAACGAGACACTGCGTCTATAGACGCTTTGGGAACGCCTCGGCGTTAGCCACGCTCTGAATCTGCTGCAAATCTGTCCAAATAAGGCTCCGGCGTCATAAGTGGTGATGTCATGATTCCCGGAGCTTGAAAACCCACTCATTATCTCAGGAATGAAGCGGGTGAAGTTATAGGAACTTTAGGAATATATCAAGCTCGCGGGAAGAGAAAAACTTTCACCAGTCCGGGTGCAAAGTCAATAAAGTCAATACCGCCTTGATGGTTAAATGACGATCAGAGATCTGATCTAATGGTTCGAATGGCAGTTTAGAAAGGGCTTCTAAAACCACTGTCAGGCCCCATGTTGGTACCGTAGAGCGCACCCCTGGCCAAAAACCGTATAACTAGTGAGTGTCTGCCCACTGAGCGGTCATCGACGGGTATATGAAAGGCCGAAATAGCCGCCACATACACCTTTAGGGTTGAGTGAGCTATCCCCGTAGAGAGTCTCGTTCACAAAAATTCCAGAACTGAGCCAATCGGGCAGTTAACTGGATCTTGCTGCTGCTCTGCGCACCAAGAGGTGAAGAGTTTCCACCTCAGGGAATACAACTTTCTAGTTGAAGGAGCTCTAGAGTGCAGAATAGTATGAGCGACCTCTGCCGACAAACCTGCCGCTATGAGCTGTGCCCCCTCAGAGGCCACAGCCATAGTTTGAACGTCTCTGGGCGCGGATGTAGGACTAGCCCTCCTTGCTGGGAGAGTAAGTCCATCCTGCCGAACTGTCTCTAGTACCGCTGGGAGCAGAGCAGTCGGGGGAAATGCATACAGAGGGCGCCTCGGCCACCTCTGCACCATCGCATCCAGCCCCAGCGGAGCTGGATGAACTAGTGAGAACCATTCTCCAGGCCTCAGCCCCTGCCCTGACAGTGCATCTGCTCCTATGTTCAGGTACCCAGGAATGTAGATCGCCCTCAAAGAGAGAGGCTTTCTCGGCTCACCGAAAGAGTACTGATGTGGCTGACCAACCCCAGCGCCTACCGCACTCCCTCCGGCTCACCGGCAGGGTGCGGAACAGTCCGCTAAAACAACCCCCTCAGGGGAAGAAACAGGTGGATGCCGTGTTTCGCTGTAGCCAACACCACGATAGTCTTTCTGCCGAGCTCCACGAGTTTAAGCGCTGCTCTGCCTCAGCAAAAGCGGAACTACTAACGCAGGTTTTGATGGCCAGTGAAGATTACTTCCCTCGAGAAGAAAAAACTTTTTATATAGAGACTGCGGTCTCCTCAGCGCTCTCCTCTCTCCATCCTCAGACGAAGAGACGAAGAACGCAGTGCCTCTTTAACGAGGGGAAATTTTCTCTTTTCTCGTACGGCTAGACCGAGCTGGAGAAAAGAGATAGGCCTCTGCCGTTTCCATTTCCCCTGCTCACACTCAATGAATCACAGTTTTTTCACCCACGGTGCTCAGCCTCAGCTAGAACCGGACCAGTGTGCGAAAACACTTGTTGTAGGCTCTCTTCACCACTAAAGAGAGCCCTTTGGCAGACTACACAAACACATGTGCACCCTGCACTGGTTGGAAATCGAACCCGGGTCTCCCCCGCGTGGCGGCGGGGATTCTTTTGCTAAACAGCCCTAAAACGTTTCCCATTCTTTTTCAATGGTAGTGATAAAACATTACGGATGCAATATACTTTTTACGCCGCTAACGCTCTTGTGGCGCTCTTCCGTGCTCGGCACCCCGGGAAGTTTGAAATCGCCATTTTGATACGGACTCGGAGAGTGAACACACACGCCGGTGATCGACCTCGTTTGTTTATTTCAAAGGATTATCAGCTCATCTATCAAAGGTAAGTTACATTATGTGACCTTAAGTAATGTCTTGTTAAAGCGGAAAGCTTGTGTTTAAATGTTAGTTTTGTTCCCTGAGCTTCTACAGTTTGTCCTATGGTAATGTGCGCTCAAAATTATGACTGAACATCATTGTAATTTAGGTTTAACACTGTAACTTTAGTTTTTTTTTTTCTTTTTTTTCAACATTAAGTTAACACACGGAACCCTCACTCTGAGGATTTGTGTTGCCAAAGGTTCTTTTGTCATTTGTAATGTGTCATATGTTGTCTGCAGTTTACAAGTCAAATTGATTTATTGTTTTTTTTTAATAATGTTTAAGCCACAGTTTTACGATACTATAAGAGTAATTGGGTAACGCTTTATTATAACTTCACAATATGTATCATTAGATATTAGTAAGTAATCAGTTTATCTATAATAAAGCATTGTTACAACAATAATAGTGCTTAGGAAGCAGCTTATAAATGCAGCTTTAAATGCCTTGTTCTTGATTTATAAGCATATATATTACCACTGAGATTTAAACTCTTAATTATCATCAAAATAGAAAAATTAAACCCAACACAGAGTGTAATAGCAGCATGCAGATATACATACACTGTACACTTGATCTTTACATATATAAGAAACATTTATAATGACATTGCAGAGGTATGTTTCTTTTTTTTCTTCTTTTTTTGTGTCAACTGTATAGTTGTACAGCTTTATTTTTGCGTTTCAAAAAAGTTATTTCTGCTCTGTATCCCTCACTTGTGTGTGTATGCTTATAAATCAAGAGCAAGGCATCCATAGATGTGTTTATAAACTGTCTATTTACTAATACTTATTTAATGATTTATAGCATGCAGTTAGCGTATTTTATAATGCTATTTGCCAGTAAATTTTGTGATTCCCATTATTTCCTTTTCATTTGTTCAGGGATTGCTGTGTGCCATTCAGAATCCCTGACCTTCATCACAAAGAGCACCTCGACTGGGATGCCTGGAGAACCTCACCATCTATCATAACTGGAGCCACTGCTGGGCCTCTGGAAAAACACCTTTGCATCCCGCATCCCAGGAACAGCAACAACAGCAACAAATACCCAGAGAGACAAAAACATGTCTTGCATGTGGGCAGCCAAAATCCCGCTACCAAAGTTATGGATCATCAGTTCATCACTTTTATCAACAAGGGCCTGTTTGCTGCTGCTCTTGCTCCAAAACAGGTTTTTGAAGCCTATTCTGCAGAGGGACTGACAAATCCTATGACATTTGAAGAGTTCTACAGACTGACTTCTTTCAGCGTGATCTGGATGGAGCATATTCTGGTGAACTGCAACTGTTAAATTGTAATACAAATTGTATACAAATTAATCTAATTGATTTTATTTTCTTGTGTAAATACATCTAACTGATCTTGATCTTCGTGTGTGACGTTCTGTATATCAGAACTGATTTTTATTACTCTTGCTAAAAATTTTGTTTGTTTTTAGTCCCAATTGTTGAACTGCTGTACAGGCCCATCCTATTGCCTTGCAGCAGCTGAAATAGTTATACTTGGTTTGTTTTGCTTTCTTTATTCCAGTGATGGAATATGTTTGAGTTGATTTAATAAAATATCGATTTTAAGTAAATTGTTTCATTAGATTTCATTTTCTAACACTAGTCAGTTAATTTTACTATGAATAATAGATTAAATTGTTTGGTCCCATTTTATATTAAGTGTCCCTAATACCCATGTACTTCCATAGTTACTACAGTAGATGTGTATGTAGTATTTAACCACAGTCAGTACACACCGGTACAACGGTATCTACAGCTGTAATATTTCTGTAGCTTCACAAATGTAACAATCCTCAGAATGGTGTGTGTAAGTACAAATGTGTAACAGTACACTGGTAAAAACACTTTTGGGTAATAAAAGTAGAAGTGTGTAACAGTCAACAGCACTTTTTTGTAAATAAAGTGTTACACTTTATATTAAATAGACAATTGCTATGTATTTAGCATGTAGTTACTCTGATGTTACACAGCAACAGCCAGTAAATTAGGCTTTACATATAAATTGTGGTTGGTGTCCAGAGTGTTACACTTCATATTAAGTGACCAGTTCCCGAGGAGTTACCTTGTATATACACTGGTATTACAGAGGTGCACCAACTTTACATATCCCTAAACCTACACAACTACACCCCCTGTTCTTATACATACTGCTGTTACAACATGTATGTAACGTAATGTAATTTCTGTTACATGACTACTTAGTGAAGTGAAAAAAGTGTTGTTACACATTTGTACTCACACACCATTCTGAGGGTTGTTGCCGTGTGTAGTTTCAGAAATATTACAGCTGTAGATACTATGTAACGGTGTGTACTTACACAGTAGTTACAAACTACATACACATCTAGTTACTATGTATGTACACAGGTATTAGGGACACTTAATATAAAGTGGGATCAATTGTTTTTGAATGAAACAAAGTACAATTTTTGATTCATGAATGATTATCTGCAGTGTAACAATACATATATATTACGCACTATTATTTAGGCCTTCCTCTATTTAACTCAATAAATAATAGACACATTTAAGGCTAAACTGATTTATATTATAACTAGTTTCTTGTAAATGTTTTAATAACTAGTGCGTTTTACTACTACTAGCATTTCAGTACTACGAACTGGTAAAAGTAAAGTAAAATTCAGTACAAAGGACAGTTCACTTTCATTAGATCGATCTGCGATCCCAATGAATGCAAACGCCAGTTCGCCTAAGCGACAGCGGGGTCTGCACAACGAGGAACGCCAATAGAAGCTCCCTCCGCAGCACGGGCAGTCCCCTCTCTCAAGAGCGGCTACCGCGTGCTCTTCTTCTGAAATTAGATCTTATCGGGTGGAAAAGAAATAGGGGATCACCCATTTCAATCACTTTCATCAGATCCATCTCCGATCCCCATAAATGCAAACGCCGGCTCCCCTTAGCGACAACGGAGCTTGCACCACGAGGAACGTCAAAAAATATATTCAACTTTTACCCTTGAACAAAGCATCAAACCCCATGGTCCTTATTTGAACACATGTCACATCCTTTCCTTATTGTTGCATAAGGATAAATGGGAAATTTGTTTATTTTTGGTCACATAATGCATATAAAGGAATTATTTTATATTTGAACTGCATCACTTCAAACACATATTGTGTGATATGCATCATACTATGGTTAACCCATTTTTTTCTATAAGTCAGCCCACCATTACAGTAAAACATGATTCACAGTTCTGTATTGCTCATGCTTTAGGGGCTGCTATATTAGGAGTGCTATTAAAAATAAAATAAAAAAAAAGTTATGTAAACTAATGTAGGAGGTGGTTCTTCTTGTGGTAAGATTGGGTTAAATTTTGAGATCCATTTAGTTTTTAAAGCATAGGGGCTTTTCTCTGGATCTTTTGAAACCGAAAGGCTTTTTACATGAGTCTCTAATCAGTGCTTAAGCATTTCTCCTCATTGCCTGTTTTATAATCAACTCAGGAACAGTTTACTTGTGTTATTATATGGCATTATAACGCAACACTAATCACAATGGTAAGAATGCTGAATGAACAACCATTTGAATTCTGCTCATTTAAATTATAGTGAAAAGGATGCATACACATACCGAAGCAGGAATATTCTGTGCTCTCTCTCTTGCTGACTGTGGCCATCTGGACTCAATAAAGTTTTTCTTTCTAAATTAACAGCTGTCAGAATGACAAAAAAATTGGGCTTTGTCTTTTCTCTTGAAACTTTCACTCTCATGGTCAGTTCTTTTTACTCCTCTATGGCAGGATTTATACGATTTAATACAGAAGCCCTAAGAGGCCTTGTGTTATTTATTTATTGTCTGTCTTGTTTTCTCGTGACCGAAATTTTATGATACTACAATAATTCATTGCCTTTTAAGGGTTCCATAATTTGGACTTTGTAAAACAAATAAATAGTGTTCTTTGACAATACAGATAAATGATGTCTTTGTTTGGTACTGTTTTAGTGAACAGCATTAAATCAATCAATCGATCAATCCATCAATAACAAAAATGTTGTGGCAAGCACCACATAACCACACTTTCTTCAGAAAACCTAAAATTGTATTTTTAAAGTTATTGTAAAATTAGACAAAGTGGGCATTCAGCTTGGATAAAAGGTACAATATCAGATAATTATTATAAATAATATATTTTTTTTATTATTATTATTTTTTTATTCATCAGCCTCAGCACTTTCTTTCACTTGTTAAAAAGCTTTTACTTCTTCTTGTTCTCTTTCTGTTGACTGAGGAGTTGTTTCTCTCACTCAGTCTGTCTGTGGACTGTTTTGCTGTGGATGGTTAACATCAGTCATCCAGTGAACACCAGTGAAATAAGTGGAGAGAGTTGTGCTAACAGCCATCTGTTCCTCCATCAAACGCTCATCTTGAGCAGTTCTCTTTCTTTCAAGATCTTGCTGTTCGTTCAGTGTTAAGTGATTCTTACAAAAGCATTTAAAGGAACAGAGTGCAAGTTTTAAGAGTCTTGTGGCTTGAGATTTAACTATTTTGCATATACTTTTAAGTATATTTACATTTAATATATATATATAAAAAATAGTTATTTTCCACCAACAGTGTCCAAAGTTGGTTTCACAGTATAGCACGTGCATTGTAAGAGAATACAGTATTCATTTACTTTTTCCTGAACCAAATGTCACATCCACTAAATTAACATTTAAAGAAATGACAATGATGCCACATTGTAAACTTTTCTTAATTCATTTAATTTTATTTAATTTATTAAATGAGTCCTCTGCCTTGGCAAAATTAATTTTGCTAATATTTAATTATTATTTTGTATTATTATATGGATGTAATAATTGAGGGATTAATTAGCCAATAACCAGTTAACAATAAATAAATAAATATGCCTATCAACACATCCTGAAAGGAATGTAAAGAAAAACAGTACTATTGTAGACACCTGGAACTATCTGCACATTTAGATATGTTTAGATAAATATTTAATTTAGTTTCATTTAAACAGGAGGTCTGTGTGGCCCACCCTTGTTGTTTTTCTCTGGTCCAAATCCTTCTACCACAAACGTTTTTACAGCATGAACAGGGCATAATTTGTTCCACCCATGTTCTAGACTTAAAAATTAGCACTTAATGTCTCTGTGAATTATTTTCTCTCTCTCCCTAAATAGTTCTTGACTGTGTTAAGTGTGTGGATAATATTTAAAAGTATTTCACAAAGAAAATAAAGTACTATTGATAATATCTGGTTATTATCAGTGTGTGTCAATGACTGTAATTTTTAACATTGTAAGAATCTCAAAGAAGGCCTGTCTTTTACAGTACATTGCATACACACACATAAAACTGAAGAAGCAAAATTGCCCCACCTCTCAAAGAAAACAGATCTTGAGTTCTTGAACCTGGATTTGGTATTTTAATATATAATAATAAAATCGTAATAAAAAGCATATGCTTGGCCTCTGCAGCACAGCGTTTAAGTGGGGCGTTTTGATACAAAGCCAAACGCTTCACTCACGGCCTCTCTGTTTCACCGTCAAGAGGTGATATCAGAACAGACGCTGCTTTGACACAGTAAAGTGTTCAGCAAACAAACACACATCCACGCTCTGCCAGAGCAGAACGGCGTGTTAAACTGCAGCTGTACTGCTGTGTGTGTGTCGATGCGGGTGCATGTTATTGGCTTGTCAGTCACCTACACTCTCTTTCTTTACTTGCACCATCTATCCAAATCTGGTGATTGGCGGGTAATTATCTCACTGTCGATGCTCTCCTCTATCTCACATCTACAGCCAACGCGTGACAGAGTCAGCCAAAACCAAGTGCATAAGGGTGCACCCAGGGGCACAGATGCATGGAAGCGCACACACATGTACAGCCACAGGTCATTTCAGCAACATAATACAGCCTCAAAGGAGAATTTTCCATGAACTGCATGCTTGGACGCTTGATGTGAATGGTGGTCAAACTGACATAGCGATATAGAATAAACTGAATGCGCCTGTGGCCACGAGAGGGCTGAGATTATATTGCTGACAACATGATTGTCTGTAAGTGCTTATTTCTGTCTGCAGTCATAATTAATGCCATTTCAGCATCAATTGAGTGGTCGCCCTGCCTCTGCTAATGGACCAAAATAGAGAGCATAAGATGAATTTCAGCATGAAGAGTGTGAACAGGAGCCTGTGTACAGAACGGTAGGCTTACTGCATTCCAAATGTGATATACACTGATATTTTAGTGTTTCAAAGTACAGTATTCTACAGCTGACAGTCAAATGCTTATACAAACAAAATGTGTGTTTTACGATAAAAAACGACAACAACTACCAAAAAATTGTAACAACAATTGTGTTATCATAAGGATTTCTGTGAAGACATTACATTAATTGTCCAGAATACCGCAAACATTCATTTAAAAAAAGTATCACTGTATACACCTCAAGACCTCTTGAGAGAATGTCTATATACCTTTTTTTTTTCCTCCATGCTTTCTTAAGTTTGTGTCATTTTATAGTTTGCTTTGGAAATACTTTCATAATGACTTTGCAGCAGCAAAGTTAAATAATTTATATTAAATGATTAATTAAATTAAATTAGTGTATTAGGACTAATTTTTCATTACACTCACTCCACATTAAACTCATGACATCTACTGATTCCAGAAAAGCTCATCTAGAAAAGCTCTAGACCTTTAAATGTGTGTGAATGTGTGAAATATGGCGAATAAAAAGGGAGAGAGAGTAAAAGTTAAAGGTTTTCTATAAACTGTTGCCAAACTGGCTCCCAGCAGAGAAATGCAAACGAGCCAATCTGTTTGTCTGTTTATGTGAGCGCAGAACAGAAGCTGTCTGGTGCAGAGAGAGGACCTGCCACCCCACTCTGTCATATGGAAGCTACTCTGCCACAAATGGATACCTAATGACTCGATTTATACCAAACGATTCACCACTCCTCCTAATGATCCTTTCCATATGCACTTCAAACACACACACACACACACACACACACACACACACCCACAAACCGTCCTTATGTCCTCACTCAGAAAGACTGTGTCAGAGGAAGTTTTTTTTTTTTTTTTTTTCGGTCACCTGTTTACCTTTTATAAAACTTTTAGTCATGGCTACCATATGCCAAATGTCATATGTATATATATATATATATATATATATATATATATTACTATTATTTACAGGAATACTACATGTAAATTTAATTTTAGATTTAGCATTG
>JAUMHG010000064.1:6576681-6596666 GCA_032359395.1 Enteromius anoplus
CTCGGTGTTCCCCCGGAAGAGCTGGAGGAAGTGTCTGGGGAGAGGGAAGTCTGGGTGTCCCTGCTTAGACTGCTGCCGCGACCCAGTCCCGGATAAGCGGTAGAAGATGAATGAATGGAATAATGTGCTAGTTAGTCAGTTTCACTGCTGAAGTTTACAGTCTGCTCATCACTTTGCGGAAGAGAGCGGCGGGGTCAGCAGAACTCATTAGCATTTGACATGGACCAAAAAAACTGCTGGCTCCAAGATCAAACTTTCTTGCATTCTGATTCCTGTCCACACAGATTACTTAGCAACATTTTTTTGTTGACAGCAGTAAATGTGAATTTCGAAAATGGTAAAGGTGATACCACACCAGAAAAAAACGAAAAAAAAAAACCTAGGGAAACAAAGGGACTAACCTGTGGCAAGTCTGATCTCATTCCATGCTTCATTGTGACATTTTGTGACATTTAGCATAGTTAAAGTTTTGAGCACCAGAGCCACTGTAATCTTGCCTATATGAACAAGGAGGTTTAATATATACATATATACAATAAACTAAACTAAACATAATACAATTATAATAAATTAATCTATCTATATACAGTAAGTTTGCCAGAAACATGTGCATTTATGCATTTAGAAGACATTTTTATACAAAGCAACTTGCTTTGTGCTTTTAGTGTACTAGATGAACTAAAATGCAATAGCATTTGTATGAACAGTTATTAAGTATTTCTCATTAAGAATTATAGAAGGCTTACATTAAGAATACACCACATTTTAAAAATAAAAGCTCCTAAGATTCTATAAAAATCTCAGTTTGTGTTTTACAGAAGAAAGAAAGCCATAAATATGAGTAAATGATGAGAGAATTTTAGGTTGGTTCAAACAAGTACATGTACAGCTGAGCATCTGTTTACAATATCTGATGTGCTAAACTTATTTATAATCATATAATAATTTAACAGACTTTTAATTTTTTATCAGCTTTTAACACAGTTGTGTGGCCGTGGAGACAAAAATTAAAAAACATGTTACAAATCCACCTACTCATTTTTTTTATTATTACTATATATATATATTTATTATAATCCCAATAAATTATGAACAATCTTTCCAAACAAGCATTTTCTTAATTTTCCCATTTTAAACGTCATTGAAGGGAATGTGTCTTATTGCACATATGTCTATTAGCCCAATTAGCATAGACACAGGCTTGAGTGAGAAGCAGCAGTCTGCCATTACTCTTTTATTTTTTTTATTTATTTATTTTTTTACTTAAATGTTAGCTGCTGGAGATACAATGTCAGCCCTAAAGAGGCATTACAAGTTCTATGTGTTAGAATGGACCAATAAACATAAGAGTCTCCATAGACTCCTTCTGTCTGAGCTGCTGTGGACACTGTGGTTAAATTTCATTTCTTAAGGAAATATCTCATAAAAAATCAGTAAAGTCCCTATATGTTTAGGGATCAATACCAACACGAAGTATCACACATTTATTTTCCAAATTGCCTTTCTAAAAGAGCTTCTTGTCACTATGTGCTAATGATTAGATAATGTTGCTAAAGCTATGCCTGTTTTCACTGATGCTGCCTTCACATGCTACCATAATAATTGTAAATAGGAATGTGGTAGTTAAAAATTGCATATGAAAGCAATGTGAAGCTCATAATTACATGTGGGAAAGTTTGTGATAGCATGCAACGGCACCATGAGACCAGCTGTCGATAATTTTATCATGCCGTGATCCTCGTCTGTGTAATTTATAAATCATAATTTATTATACACAGTGCAATCAGATGACTTTGAGTTTTTTTTTTTTGTTTTTTTTTTGTAAAGATCACAGGGTTCTACTAATAGTGGAATGTTTGTTTGCAAAGGATATTGTTTAAGTTTGAGCTCTTTAAGTTCTGCCCTCTTCTGATTTGCATTTAAAGGGACAAACACAAATTATGAATTTTGGCGCATACCCTAAAAGTGGAAATTTTGGTAACACTTCAGAATAGGGGGTCAAAATAATACATCAGTTAAGCATTAATTAATGGTTAATTTGTTCACAATTAAGCATTAGTTGAGCAAAAACACACTACTAATTAATGATTAATTAGTAGTGCGTTTTTGCTCAACTAATGCTTAATTGTGTTACCGAAATTTTAAATAGCTATAAAAATTATCTGTGGGGTAAAATGTTACATACACAAGCTGGGGTCATCAGAGACTTATTTTACATCTTGTAAAAAGGGACATAACAGGTCCCCTTTAATGTGAGCACACAGAAATTGTCTTTTTTTAAACATGCACACAATGGTGAAAACCAGTAGAAATGTAAAGAGAAGGCAGACAAATTGCATATTCGCAAAAACAATTCAAATTTTCAAATTTAATTTTCAAATTAATAATTTGATTTAAATGGTTTGTTTTTGCCAAATCTGGGATGTCAGAAACTGTTATTTTTTTTTTTTAAAGGCTGACAATACAGATCTCAGTCTGTCCTCCAATTCATCCCCATTACATACACAGCACAGGCATGAGTGCGGTCAAAGACAGAGCCACCACAGGTCTTTGTGCTGACGGGCAAATCAATAGCCGCCACTAGCTCTACTCTGTCCTACCCACCGTACCTTCCCCCTGAGAGTGAGTAATTGGATTCTGGCAATGGCAGTGTAACATCTGGATCACAGTAATGTGTTAATATTGGCTTTTAATATTGGATGAAGCTGCTTTTTTATTTTATTATGTGTTGTCCCTTGTGCATTGTTGCTTGTGTTCCCTTGGCTATATAATGTATGCCTACAGTAGTGCGATGCATTAATTGTTAAACACACAACAATTATCAACAATATACATTGAATTGCAATATTAGATTTTCCATAGCATATGCCTAGACATTAAAACATAAACATCAAGTTACAGTGTTATTTGTATTATTTATAATGTATAAATGCGTAAGTCGATAAATGATTCATATTAAGGTCATACTAAATACTTAATGCATGTAAACAACACATGCCCTCTGTGTGCTCAAACAAGAACAAGCTGCAGTGAAAACTGCTGGGATGCATTTAGCATGCTGCAGGTGCTAAACTGTGTTTTTGTATGTTTTGACAAGGCATGAGTATAATTTTTGACAACAGCACACACATATGAGGATGCCATTCAGTGTTCAGGATCTGTGGTAAGGGGATTCAATGATGCAGTGTCTATAGGTCTGACCTGGACTTGTCATAGCAAAGTAGGACATCTGTTCCCTAAAGTGGCTTATTCTGACAAAGGTCAAGGAAGAGCCAAAGACCTTCCTATAACATGCTGGAAGATTGGCAGAGAAAGTGTCAGCATCTGAGCATGAAAGTCAATGTGTTTGTGCATATGTGTTTCCGACTTTCCTTTTGTCCTCAAAACATTTAACACTTTGATCTGACACCAATTTTGTCCAGATCTAAAAAAAGACAAACCAACAAAACAAGCGAGTAGTTTACATCACATCTGTTAGATAAATGTTCTCTGTTTAAATTTGTTTAAACTATTAAATAACGTTTTACATAATACAACACCGTTTGACTTACACACTGTAAATGACCCGAGGAACTGAATGGTTTCTGACATTCCCTTGTTTATCAGAGTTCCTAACTTTTTTAAGGATTGTCCAGGCACTTTCTAAATGAAAGCCATATGCAACTATTAAAGCGCTCTCACATGAAACAATCTGAGAGTGCATAAAGGTTTGCTTAGCAATTTACACAGCCCGGTTTGATACTGATGCTATCATTTAATGGCCATTTACAGCTGTTTTGGTTATCTGTGAGCAAAACCATGCAAGGCGGCTGCAAACTGTAATGGTAGACTACATATGAACACTATAGAACCAAACTGCATTTAGTTCTCACTTTCTTGGTCTTAGTTCCTTGTTTTTTCTTTGTGTTGCTCTCTCCTTTCCTCTCTCCCCTGCTCTCTTTCTCTCTCTCTTCATTCACATTTAATTTTTCTTTTCCCTGTAATGGGCTATAATGAGGTAGTCTTTACAGTATGTCCATTAGGCAGCCGAATAGCCGGATATTGGCAGGTATAGAGAAAGCATTTCAGAAGTGAAATACTGACCAGTTAGAATGATGGCATCCTTGACAGTAAGTGGCTGTTGTATGCTACTGCCTAACGACATGTAGCATAGTACAGTGCTTTACTATAATTTAGCACTTTAATTTACAAGGGCTTGACAAAATAAAGGAAACACCTTGCAATATATTTATATGAAGACGCGAGCGCCACCCTTTGCCAGCAGAACTTGAGTAATTCTTTGAATATTGTCAGAAAACTTGAAACAGTAAATTAGGCTGGTGTGATTTGGTTTCATCTTGGTACTGAATATACCACTTGGAAATGTTTTGTAATGTATTAAGAGCCATCACTGCATAAGGGAACATCATGAGGGGAGAGTGTTAGAAATTAGAAAGAAGGGTCTTCAACAATTTCTCAGAAAATACTAAATTAATAAACTTGAACTACATTTGTATCTCAAAATATGTCAAATTGCCAGTGACTACAAAAAATGGCAACATTTTAAAATAAAGCTTTTCAATTAAAAATGCTAATTTTCATCAAACTAGTCATTTTCTAATGTGGTGTACAAAATGCCGTTGAAATATCACAAGCAATGCTTATTTTGCCTTGTAGGTGTTGCAAAGACGGGAGCGTGAGGCGTACGAGTTCATATGCAAAATACTTTATTTATTAAAGGCTCCAGGTCCAGGCAGAAATCGTCAACAGAATAATCCAACAGAATCACAATGAACCAGAAACACGAATGAATGCAACAATAACAAACAAACAACAAACCGTGACAAACAAGCAGACACTTCCGGGTTTTATACACATGAATCTAGGTCAGTGGGTGGAGTAAAACGATCAAACACCAGGACAACCAACGAGTGGGTGGAGACATAAGTAGTGAGGACAAGTCCAGACATGAAAACAGAGGTAAACACACAGAGTTAGCTGGACGCTGGAGTGCCCTCCAACTCCAGCTGATCATGACAGTAGCCCATTTTGAGCACAGAGTGTGTACTTTCTGTGAGTATGTGCTGGCTAGCATGTAAAGTTGCCAGGTACCTTCTTTGTGGTAATAATTTTATGTGTGAGTACAATAAATTATAGTACAATAACAGACTGATGTCCTATAACAGACCATGAATACGTTTGTGTTACCTGCATATATTATAAAATATTCCCTCCTAAGTGAGGTATTTCACCTGATCTTCCATTATAGATGTGAGAGGACACAAAACGAATAAAAGTGAATCACTCAGAAATCCATAGGGTCGGCCAAGCTCATTAAATCACTCTTTTCCTGTATCTCATGGGTATACAGGTTGAACACGTCTGAGACAGTATCTCAAGAAATGTTTTAAACAAAGCACTTGAATATTTATTTATTTTTAAATCAGTGTTGAGTTGTTTCTCTAAAGCACATATTGCTGCAGTCCCAGAACTTGTAAACATGGCTTTTGTTGCCTGGTAGACCGTTAAAGATTGCACCACACTAGGCTCCCAGAAAACATGTAATAGTCAGCCAATGAGATTTAGATAATTTGCCTTTGTAAAAGTGTTAACACTGAAGTGTGCATTTAGATGCAAATGTTCAGCAATGACATGTGAGCATAATATCTAAGCCAGAGACTTAAGTCCCAAATGAAGTGCTTTTATATACACCATGCACTTATACTATATACAATATGCTTAATCAGACACTATGTCTGATTAATCAGACATAGTGTAGGCGTGTTCTGTCTTTGTTCATCTGTCCATGTGCTCTTTTTTGTTTATTTACCTGTTTCCTCATGTCTCTGCCTCGTTTGTAACTCCGCCTCTGTCATAAGTGTTTGATTATCTGCCGAGGCGCGTGATGCGGTTCTGGTTTCGTCTTCGCTACCCGGACCATCGTGTCTAACTCCCGCGATCTTGAATCCACCTCCAGTGATCTCTCCTCCGGACACAGCGAGGACAATCCAAGAAATATTTGCACTCGGCGGAGTTGTGGGGGGTGTTGCGGAACCGAAGGTGCTGGTCTTTGTCTGTGTTGCCCCGGGGAGCACTGCAGCCGTCTGCCCCGCCCTGGAGGGCTTTCTCTCCATTAGATCTGCCTAGGTGGTCATCTCTGCCATCTGCCCCACTCTGGAGGGCGTTCCCGCCGTCAGATCTGCCTAGGTGGTCATCCCCACCGTCTGCCCCGCCCTGGAGGACGTACCCGCTATCTGGTCTGCCCAGGTGGTCATCCCCGCCGCCTACCCCGCCCTGGAGGGCGTCCAGATGGGCATCTCCACCGCCTGCTCCGCCATGGAGGGCGGTTTCACGGACTGTTCGTACCAGGAGGTCTTTTTCACTGTCCGGTTGGCCCGGGAGGGCATTGCAGTCATCTGTACCACCTTGGAGGCCGTTACCTCTGTCTGGTTTGCCCCAGAGGGCATTGCAGCCATCGGCTCCACCCTGGGGGGTGTCAGAACTGTCTGGTCGGCTCAGGAGAGCGTTCTTGATCCCTGGCAAACCCAGGTGGGCTGTTACACCCTCTGCTCCTCCCTTAAGACTCTTTTAGTTGTTTTGTCTTGCGTCTGGAAGCCTCACCTTTGGTAGGGGCTATGTAACGCCGTAGGCGTCTTCTGTCTTTGTTTATCTGTACATGTGCTCTTTGTTTGTTTACTTACCTGTTTCCTCATGTCTCTGCCTCGTTTGTAACTCCGCCTCTGTCATTAGTGTTTGATTATCCACCAGCTGTCTTTCCCAGGTGTCATGTCTTGAGTCCTTGATTAGTCTTTATATAAATTCATGCCCCATGTCATGTGTCTTTGTCGATCATTGATGTTATGTTGGTGATGTCTGCTCATGTTCGATTGTTTCAGCTCCCCTGTTTTGTAAAATAAATGTCTCATTTACCTCCGCCTTCCGAGTCTCCCTGTTGCCGCTGAAGAGCGCTCATAGTCAGCTCAGCTCCTGACAGTATGATACAGTGTAAATTTTGACAGCGATTTTTTTTTCTTCGTTTTTGTCATAGTCTTTTGTGAATATGTTAGTGTCTGCACTCAGAAACCTGACAAAATCTATTTTATCGTCAAATTTGTCCATATGCCTGCTCTTCTTTTAGTCCCACATAGTGACATTTTGAAACATTTTATGAGACGTGTATGTTAGCTCATGTCCCGCAGGATGGATCAATAAGCTATGATACAGTTTGCATATACAGTACACATCTAACCTTCGAACCACGCAGCAGATTCATTCTGAATGAATCTTATTTGAATCGTCCCTCCCTGACATATTCGTTTCGTTTTCATTTGTTGACGAAAATGTCAATAGATTGTTGTCATAGTTTTGTCATTTAAAATTAGTTTTTGTTCGTTATTGTCTCGTTTTTGTCAGTGAAAAAAAAAAGACAAATGATATTGACGAATGATATATATATATATAAAACAGTGTTAATTTTGTTGACAAATAATTCTCATCATAATGTTCGTCAACATACATAGTGTATATATTTTTTTACATAACAAATATGAAATGCTATTAAAAATGCAATGACACCTTTATATGTAGAATTAATTAAACCAAGTGTCTTAATGGGTGAGTCATCTAGTCATTCATTGAACCCATTCATTTAAATTACTGTCTTTATGAATGGGTCATTTAATTATTTACTCACTCATTATCTATGCTTGATTTTTCAGTGATGAAACAATGTGTGGTTCCAGGTATTACAGAGGTGCACCAACTCCACCCACTTTACATATTCCTAAACCTACCCAACTACACCTGTTCCAGTTACTCTTATACATACTTCTGTTACAAAATGTAGCTATGTAATTCATGTTACATGACTACTTAGTGAAGTGAAAAAAGTGTTGTTACCAATGTCCTGTTACACATTTGTACAAAGTCGTTTGGGAAAAGATATGCAACTTTTACATAACGTAAATGAAATGGCTATTTTTATTCGGTGACAGATCTATAAAAATGGGCTGATTTCATTTACACTGTAAATAGCATCTATGGCATTTTAGATAACAAATAGGAAATGCTATTAAAAATGCATAGATTTCTATATATGTGCCACTAAATAAAAATAGCCATTTTATTTACGTTATGTAAAAGTAGCAGATATTTTCAAACTGTAAATAGTAGCTAGCTAATTAGATGTATAGCCTACTTTTAAATTATGACAGATACCAGTATTGCTGTATATTAACAGGATGTGATAATAACATAAAATGTAAATTAGCCTACTTTATATTCACATTAAGAAATAGCCTGTATGCTGCCTTATTGGGACAAGCTCTCCATATCCCTCTAATCAAACCACACACTCAGAGAGAGTTTAATGCAGAAATGCAGATGAAACACTGTGCATAAATACAAACTCAATATTTAGAATTTTAACTGCTGCATGTTTGTTCAAATCTGCTTCTTCGTGTGTGTGCTGTTGCACTGATGGGTATGTATTTCTCCACAAGTCTTTCTCACACATACACAGGCTGCATGAGTCTCAACTGGCACAACCCTGTTTCTGTGAACATAATCCATTACCATTCGCTGTTTACACTCAATATAATGAAATGTAATTCTTTTTCCCAAAATTTTTGATTCTCTAGTTATTTTTGTTCTATTGTTACTTTAATCAGTCTCCTTGTCTGGGCGGCAAGTGCAATTCTTCTTTAAATATAGGCTACTCTTCCTGGACAAGCGTTAATGTTGAGGCCTGTTTAAATGGTAAATTTGTCGTCCAAAATGGCTGATGGCACCATTCTCTGGATGCATAAGCAAAGCTGCGACAACTACTGTAAGTGCACAACGTTTAACATTCCAAACTTTTGTGGATTAAATAAAGCAGCAGTTTGCGACCAAGTAGTCTCAGCCTCAGACGTCACTCCCAAGGAGCATTGGCTGAACGTCTGATGAATATGGTACACTTTTCTGGAAACACTTCAGCAGTGTCGAAGTCATCATCTGATTGGCTGAATTTGAGCGGATTTCCGGGGGACGCGAGTGTTGCGTTTATTTTCGGTCCGCAGGGAAACAAAATGCAGACGTGTAATTGCGAAAAAAAACAAACTTGTGTTTACATGAGTGACAATAAGCATTTATTAAGATCAGTTAAATGTTGGATTCTCAAAAGTATGTGATCCAATTTTACTAGTTGTGCGTCCCCTCCTATATATTATGGAAGATCAAGTGAATTACCTAACTCAGAAGGGAATATCATCCGCGTTTGCTGGCAAACATGAAACAACAGACGCTGAAGTCGCAGCTGGCCGATTCAGTATTGTGTTCAGTTCTCCAGAATTGCTTGTGGTGTTAAAAAGTGGAGAGATATGCTTCAAACAGCTGTTTACCGCAAGCATCTCATCGGGATTTTCTATGCTGATTGACTTGTTGCACGGCGTTCTGTTGTTGTGTGGACATTTCCACGCCCTGAAACGTGACGCTGAACGAAACAAACTGTGATTGGTTGTTTGACATGTTGGTCAAATGGCCTTATGGGTGGGCCTTGCCAAAGAAAGCGGCTGTGAATTCCAGACCTTCAGCCATCAGTCTGAAGGTCTGGCTACGCGAGACTAGCGACCAAGTAATCTTTGTAGCTCACTCTGTTGGTGAGAATAATCACTACACAATTGCTCTGGTAACCAGTAGACTGTGTTGGTCAGGCTCATCTGGAGTATTTTTCCAAGGTGTTTTGTCAGGTAAAAAAAAAAAAAAGAAAGAAAGAAAATAATAATAAAATAAGATTTAAATAATAAATAAATAAAATAAATAAAATAAAAAAAAACGTTTTTTTTTGTTTTTTTCTCAAAACTTTTTGACATAAATAATTATAAGCAATACACAATTAAGAGTGGTTACATTATTTAAAATGTAAAGCTAGGTCTCAACCGTTCTTTTACAGGGCCTATACTGATTGCTCGATCTCCATCCACTCTCATCTCAGTCTGTGTCTCATAGATTCTAATTTATTATAGTGCTCCATCATGTTAACGGTCCTTTCCTCTCGGGTGCGATTTTCAGCTTTGGCAAACTATCAACCGATATCTTGCCTTTCCTCACCAGACTGCCAAGCAAGAGCAATAAAGGCTTTCTGAGAAGAACAGCTCTGTACTATGATGTTAAGACTACATGGTTTCCTGAGCTGTTCTGAGCGTAAGACAGAGAAATACTAAAGAAGAACAAGGTGCAATCAAAAAAGATAACAGAAATGAACAGAAACAGAGAGAAAGACATCTGATTTATGTTTATCTTCCTGTAAACTGATGTTTATGTGGAGCAGTATATGAAACACATACTTTGCACTTTTGAAAACTCACTTTTTTTTAAGCTACACAAGTACCGGACTTTCATAAAACTGGCTGAACATTTACATGGTAGACTTCACTACTTTAATACAGCTAGCAAACAAATAACCTATACCTTATATTACTCTCCACTTTCAGGCGACTGATATACTTGTTTACTGTAAGTGTGTGTGTTATAAAATAAAGAGCACCTAAAGATTTTTTTCTTCCTCTTTTTTTCCTTACAGGCAGTTTTCAAAATGCCTCAATATTTACAAAGTATTAAGGAACTTGATGGCCTTTGATAAATTTGAAGTTCAAGATGTTTTTTTTGTTCCCCTCTTAATCCTTCCCTCACCGCTGCTATCTGTTCTGTGCTTTTTAAATAGTAATCTGACATTCATATGAACATTCCATTTTCCCCCATATATTTACATTTGTATACATTTGCAAGTATACCACAGCAGTCCCTTTTATGTGTAAATGCAATGGGATGAACTCAAAAGGATTAAAGACAGCGGAGGTTTCCGTCTATACTCCCTAACCCAAGGAATGAAGCTTCAGTCCTAGCTTTGGCCTCCTTCATCAGCCGCACCAGAGGCTGTGTCCCCACCGGTAGACGCCAGCTATCGCAGAGCATTATGAAAGCGGAATGCGTTTTTGTTGCGCTTAAATGGGTGTTCCACTGGCGATCAATCGTGGGGTCGGATAGAAACGATAGCGCAGCATCAGAGGAGATGGAGATGGAGGGTAACGCTATACCAGACCAGGAAACAGGCGGGAAGTCTGAAGCCACTGTGCCAAGCAGAAACGCCTAGCTAAGGAGAAGCTGGTCGGGCCATGTTGAGGAAACGATAAAATATTAAGGGTCACTGGATACCTTGTCTCTCCTGGCTGTAGGCTGGAAAAACATAGAGAGGTAACCCTGGCCACGTGCGTCTGGGATGTGTATGTGTGTGTGTAGGGTGAAAGAGAGGTCAGTATAGATGATCTGAGAGGACAGGGTCTGTTGATGCCATCAAACTGTGGTGTGTAGAAATCTGGGTCTGTTCAGCTGAATAGGACTGTATTCTGTAAAGCCTGCTTCTCACTTCAAGTCAGAATCATCAGACTATATTTATTTATTATTAATTTTCTTTAACTTGCTGTGCCCTGCTAAATGAGGCACTTAATTCCAAAGAAAAAATGTTTTATCTTTCATCAAACCCCTTATCATATGTCATATAGAGACTGCCATCTAATAAATTCTTTAGGGTTGAAATTGTGATCTTAAAAAAAATAAAAATATAAAAGAAACCATTGCATTTAAATGTCAGACCTGCACCATATATTTGAATTTAAAATGAATGTTGTTGAAGTTGACATTCATCTTAAATCTTAGTGTAAGCACATGCATTTCAATACCAACAAATAAGTATGTGGGGTGCTAAAACAAGTTTAATGGTTAATAATCATGTTTGCTAAGGTTCATTCATTCTAAAAATCTTCATCCATAACTGGTTTTAGACATGACACTAATAATGGGATGCAGGGATGCTGCATGCCTGAAATTAGTGCTAAAAGATGCTTCGGATGAAAATGAATATCTGCTGAATGGCAAGTAGCATGTAGTAACTTAAAATACATTTCCTCAACGTATTTAAGATATATGTATACCCTTTATCTTTTCATGCCATCATCCCCTTTTGCCATCCTTTCCTTGCAACAATGTCTAGAGCTTGAGATGCCAAACGAGATGGTTGGTTTCTAGCTTAAGCATAGAGGTCCTATTTGTGTCATTGCTTGTTCCAGATGGCTTGCGTTGTGAGACACTTTTGGCCATAGGGGACTGCATATGAGGCTTTGTTATTGGAGCTTGGACACCAAGGACTAACAGGGCTTGGCACTGAAATTTTCAAATCAAACCTGAAGCAACACTTGCGTTTGAGGCAATTAAAGGAGAAAGGTGAAGATAGTGAAAATAATAAATATTATTGTGGAGGTGGGGTCATTTCTTGTCTCTGAGGCTAAGGTTCAGTGATGTTTAGGGATCGACTGTTGGTAGGAGACCTTATGTGGTCCGACTTAAATAGAAACCTTTATATCACACCCAGCCCTTGTCGAAGAAAAAAAAAACGGTGCAAATTCTAAAGGGTAGGTCAATGCAGAAACACAAGGTAAAATACACAAAATTAAAAAAAAATGTAATTTCAATGACGAAACCTCGCAGGCAAAGGCATTAGTTAAAGCTCTCAAACATGGATACATGAGAAAATGCCAGAATTACCCTCTTTCTTGAGTTCAATGAAAAATGCAGTTATAAATAAAACCTAGCTGAAATTCCACTTTAATTAATGTCTCAATTAGATTGGGAACATTAAAGGTAGTAATGATTTCAGTTTTTGTTCTTATCATTAACAGCATGCTCACTCTTGCCTGATATATTTGCACGCTTCTGTGAATGTATTAGACTAGATTAATGAGGACTGTATCAAAAGGTAATTCACTCTGCCAATTTATCCACTTAAGACTTGTATTAAAGGCTACATTCTTTCTTTTCCATACAGAAGTGCAGTTATGAATCTCTGGGCTTGGTACATTATCTTTTGAAGTCTTCATTTGCATTTTCCCTTTTTTTTTTTTTTTTTTGTAAGAACTTTAATATAGTAGTTTCAGGGGACAGATGACAGAGTCTATAAAAAGTATGGGAAAAATCAATATAGGCATTTCTGTGAGTTCCTCTGATAACACAAATAGACAGCATTTGTCGAAAGTTCTGCTGCGAGCAGGTAAACTTGAAATCAGAATGATACATAGGAGGTTTTATTATTGCAATATAGTCTGTTACAGTCATAAAGGCCTTCGGGCCTAATAATCCTTTACAGAGTAATCAATATTTACTGTGGGCCTTATAGTGCTTGCCAGTGACTGCTCATATTGAACCACGAGATGTCTTTGAACTCTTTAGAGACAACTGACTGATATAACTTGAGAAACAACCAACATTTCCCTGCCTTCCCAAAGTGAATTGCCTCTGGTTCCTCAGCCAACGTATGGTTAATTCATAAACGATGACTGACTGAAGATGTTCATGGATGTCAACAAATTGCAAGTAGATGCTGATTAAAAGAGGCTTCCAAACAAAGGGGTGAACATATAAAAGGAAGTGTTATACCAATACATTCATAGTAAATCTGTGCTTTCTGTTTTCTGTTGACTTGTATCAACCGCTCACGTTCTTGAGAATACTACTGCCAGCAGTGCATTGGCCACAATGATTTATGTGGTAAGTGATCTGGCCAAAATCGATCAAAACTGTCAGCACTAACTGGACATCAACCTTGGTATCATATCATGTGCGGGTTTTGTAATTCAAGTTACCACAGTCTCGTCTTGCTGGTCACCTCTAATCAGACCAGAAACACACGACCCTGATGCCCTGTATAGTTGTTACTCGTGAAAATTGTATTTCAGACTGACCAAGTACAGTAGTAGTGCATGTGGCAGAAAGAAGCAATGTGAAATTTGGTTGAAAATAACCCTTCCAAAATTATAATTATTATCATTATTATAAAAGAAACCCTCATTTGGGATTCACACACTTGACAGCCCTTAGATCAATTGGATATTGTTCTTCATTGTTGATTTATTCATAGTATAATTTAACTGTGGCAACCACACTATTACTAAAAATAAATAAATAAATAAATGCTCAAAGAAAGAGAAAAACAGACATTTTCTATACTCTGTCCTACTTTATTTTAGGTGTTCCTAACTGCTATGTATCTACATTTACATTCATCTTTTGATACAATGCCCTTATTGTGTACATGCATGTTTTTACATTGTATTTATATTAAAAAAAAGTACCTATATGTAATATGTTTCTGCAATTACATTAATTATTACACTGCTTGACCCATGCATTACACCTTAACCCACCACGAAACCTGACCAATATAGATGCTTTGCAATACAACAATAAGCACATTGTACTTATTTTATGATGAACGTATATAGTAGTTAAGGCCACCTAATATAAAGTGTGACCATATACTCTTATACTCTTGCAAACTTGCTAATGCAATAACTATTAAATGAATGAAGTGACTAATCAAAGACAATTTTTATTTATTTTTTTTACAATTAGTTTAATATATACATATTTTTTGTTTGCAGCAAATGAATAAGCAGCACGTAATAGTGGAGACAATCATACTAACATCAACTAAATATATAAATGGTCATTTTAATTTTAATTATTATCAGCATTTGAGATGTTGTGGAAGGGACTAATATTATACATTGGACAATCAAGCAGCTAAACATTTATCTCCAGCTGCAGGGTCCTGTTTGGGACCTGATTATTTTGGTCATGGGTGGCCATTTGATTTCTGACAGCCTGCACATTTGCCTATTCAGAGGTAGAAATGGGTGAAACTTCTCATGCAGAACATATTCAGGGATGGTATGTTTGTGCATCGCCTCATGTTTGCAAAGTACATACATAAAACCTCTCAACCTGGGGCACGATAAAGGAGACCCTTTGAAATCCAGACAAGCAAGACCTCTGCGCTTGTAAGACCAGATGTAGAAGGGGGTGGGGGAGTGCGAACAGTTCACGGCGGCAGACGCACGTCTATTCTGTGGCCATGCCACTTCCTGATAAGGAGACCCTGGAACTTGTTTATATGCGGCAATTTGAAAACTAATTGAAAATTCCTGCCTGGAAGCCGATGCATATCAAAACAGGATTATTTTAGAAATAATCATCTGCCACCGTCGGTCAACAGCTAATCTTCACTTTGTTGGAATTCAAATTACCCAGCCATGTTTACATTTCCACAACAGTGGGACCAGGAACCAGGGCTATGGAGGGCCTATTTAAAGAGTAAATGTATTCCAAATAAAAATAATAGCTGCAGATAAATCTACCACAAACCTCCCACAAACTTGCCACATTGGACAAAAATCCATTTTTTAAAGGTACTCTAGGCTACTTCAGTAGACAGAGGAGAGCGAAATGGCTTGCACGGTGAGTTTAGAGAAAGTGGGGCTGTTAATATTTGATGGTGCATGTGTTTTGAAGCGGGGTGCGCATTCTCAGGGCTTTTGGCCCTGCTGTCGGCCTTGCTCTGGCTCAAATTGCTGGTGTTTATCACTTATGCCTGTGCTGGCAACAAAAGACGACACACTATCCCGGTTCGAGAGCTGTCAGTCAGCACGGCTGGGTGCTAACACTTAACACAGGATGCAGGGATATTGTTCTAAGTAGACACACAGGCACTGATACACATTGTCCCTTCTTGAGTTAAGGGCTTCCTCTGTGGTGATCAAAGTTAGTCTAAAATGAGCCACAGGATCACATTAAAAATTAGCAATTTAACACACATCTTATCAGATTTAGATTTTAGTATCTAATTTGTCTTAAACAAAGGCTTGTATGAGTGGCATAGGCAAGCTAGCATTTGTATTAGCCATTAATGCTTACGCATTGAAATATCTCAATATCTGAAGATAAACTCCTACCGTTTTTATGCAAAGTTTTTTTTTTTTTGTAAACATGGCAGAAATTATTTTCATGTTTCCTGTCACTGTTTTATTTTATTTTTTTAAAGGACATCATCAGTTTTTCAATTTGCTCCAGTGAAGCTTCTCTTACCAGTTAGTGTGGTGCAGGCAGGGAATGGGAAACCCATAGTGCAGTCTGCTTACAGAAAACTTTGAATGGGGAGAGGAAATTGTTAGCACTTGGCTTCACTCACAATCTCTGTTCCAGTTTGTGCATTTGTTGGAAACACACAAAACACTGAGGAGAAAATAAGGCCCAGTCTTCACGGATACAGTTTAGATGTATACGCATTGGCATTTCGTCTAGACAAATCCAGCTTTTTGGGAGAGTGAAACTGCAATTTTTTGATACCAGGTCCCAAAGTGGATAAATCTGAAATCTGCGCCCTTGTATTTTCATGTGAACAGCGAATCCATCTATATTTTCTGCTACGTCACGTCACGTAACTTCAACAAGAACAAACATTAAACAATTGTCTTTTTTAAATAACTAATATTAACACAGATAAATAAATATCTGGTGGGGGGTATTACTGCTCTCCCTGCTCCCAGAACAGAACCATACAGCCAAGATTTGAGCTGATATTTCTTGAGATAAGGGGAAAAAAAGCTATTCAATAATAATGATAATAATAATACTGTAAAATAGGGGTGTCCTCGATAAGTTGAAGATTCTGTGCTTCGATGTGAGGAGCCTATTTAACTCCCAATCTCTCATTCGAATATTCACTGGGTGTTATGATCATACCATTTGACTATATGGGGGTGCTCAATATCTGATTTCACATGGAACTACCAGTTTATTTCTTTCTTTTTTTTTTTTTCTTCTTACATAAGCTAAGAAAATCTTGCCTGACTTTCATTAACCAGCTTGTTTTGGCTTGATGCTACTCTAAATCGTGTACCAGCAAAATTTACTTGGTGATTCTAGTCAACCCAGGATGTCTCTTAGCATCCAAAACACTATATACTGTATTAGTCTTTCCCTGTTGATATGTGCAGAATTGTAGTATTTGCACTTCCTCCAGGATATTTATTTCATATGAGACTTCTAAGAGTCTGTGAAGTGCTATTGTAGAAGAAACGTGTACTTCATGGTGGATCACGGGAGAGTGTAATGCTTTAAAAGACAGAAACTCTACCACTGTCAAAGACAGAAAGACACAGAGAAAAAAAATCAACTAAAAGAACCGAGGTGTGTATTTTTGCAGTCTTTTTCAATTGATGTTTCTGTTAGGGTGGAAGTAGCTGTCATTCTATTATCCTAACGCCAACACAACTGTCAGTTCTGAGCTGAGACAAATTAATGCAGGGTTTCCTTAATGCTGTATTTTACAGATCAAACTACAAATGTAAATATTCATTGATAGACATATTTTGTACACACTTAGTTTGGATGAAACTTTTTGCCATGACTGTCTCTTGTTTAGGGGGAGAGCAAATCTTTCAGTGGAAGTCATTTCTCCCAATGATCTTAAGAGGCCTTGAACTCGAAGTATTGCAATGAACTAAAATACTATATCTGCAAATCTTTGATTTGAAAAAATTGAAAATAAACTATAACATACACAAATTAAATGACCACTGTCAAACATTCTTTCATGAGCAAGGGTTTTACTCAGGGTGTACTCATGTGTTGTTGTTTTATGTGGCTTTTGTTGTGGTTTGATTCATCATCCTATATCCTGTTCATGCACTGTTTTGTGTGCCATCTTGCACATGCTGACAATCATACAGATGAAGATTTGCTGTTATTTGTGTATTGACTTACTTTATTTTACAGTAGGGGTGTCCCCGACTAAGGATTCTCACGGTCGAATCGGAAACTTTCAAATCTTGCCCATAGTCAACTGATAGTCGAATCATATGTTTGGGGGCAGGGCAAAATAAGAGTCAGGTCAGTCATTCAACAGTAATACTTACACAAAGGGAAAATGTTCAAAAGACACTTTGCAGATACTAACATATATGTTTTATGTTTCCATTAAAAGATAAATGAACATTAAATGTCATCAAAACCCTAAGAATTCACACATTTTTTTTACAGTAGTGGTCTCATTATGATAATATTTTTAAATGTTTTGCATTTCTGTTTTGAGCTGTGCACGCTGAAGATAATCAATAGAATGAAGCATGATAGTAGTATTTTAGTCAGTGGGATTTCATTTATCGTATAGTAGAATACGCTTCGTTATTTATACAGCATAATGTTAATATGACATAAATTACACGATATATATAAACCAGCTAAAATATTTTGAAATCACTTGTACCCTACCTAACCGAAAAAAGAAAAAAACAGGCTTTTACTGTGCCTCAATTTGAGTCTCGTTAAAGATTTAAGTCCCTGCCACCAGGATGCACCTCTGTTGGTCATGGATTATGGAAAATGAAACTAAATTTAAATCTATAGAGGTGGTTGGATTTATTCACACAGGTTAACATATTTATTTAAAGCTTATTTTTTTTTACAGATTCTAATTTACAGCATTAATTTAATAGGCTGTATATTAACATATTGTGAGAAAATTGACAATTCATGTTTACTTCAAAGATTGTGTGCAAAAGCAAACCAAGTAGGGAACCAACAGATTAATACATTTCTTTCAACCAAATGACTGCCCTGAACTCTGATGCATGCTGCATGTCTCATCAATTCACTGTGGCTCTAACCACACAGAAGAGAACTGCTAGGAGCCGAGGCCATAGTTGCATCATTTCCTCTGACTGTGGGTGGCAGAAGGTCACTGCACTGATACCAGACATGCTCCTGAGAGCACTCATAGATCTCAGAATGACTGACAACTGGAAACGGCCTGTTCCTGTGCATTTGATGCATGAAATGACTGCATCAGAATGAGTCTTTCTGTCTGTCTGTCTTTCTTTCTTTCTTTCTTTCTTTCTTTGTGGAAAAGAAACAAAGACAACAAAATATGCTCTAAGAAAGATTTTAAAAAAATGAAATAAATAAATAAAATATTGGTTCATTTAAAATTAAATTATGGTTTTGGAGTAATAATGCATTTTAGTGGGAGTATAAGTGGATGACGCATTATGTACTGTAAAAGGAGTTCAGATTTCAGCATGTGTGAATAAGTCACTGGGTGGGAACTCGCAGTAAGACACCATCCTACACACTTGCGGTTAAACAGGTACAGCTTTACAGGAATTTTAGCCACTATATGTTAAAATGCAGAAAAGACTAGTCTGTTGCTTTGGTGTTTTGATTTCATTTTTGGCTGGACTTCCAAATTTTTACCATGCACTGCACACTGCCAACCTTGTGCTGTTGAGGTGTTTGGTACAAGATGCACGTTGCTTATTAGCACACTGAACATTGTCATAATTACATAATCTCATGTACATCGCTTATGCATGTTGTTTCATCTTATAAGTATTTAAATTTTAGTAGTAAACATTCTTCCTAGCTAAAACATGCATTATATATACAATTTAACATGCTTTGTGAATTTGACGACAACTGTACACACAGTGCAAGCCAGTTTAAAAACTCACAAACATTGGTCATAAAGAAACATAAGCAAAGTCTTATAAGGCAGTATCATCACAACAACAACAACAAAAATGCTTAAAGAAATTAAATATACTGTGGTTTGTGAGTAATGTGTTTATTACTAAAATCACTCACATCTGTTAAAAAACTGAAACACGGGGTGAAATAATTGGATGAAAAAATTAGTAAGTTTGAAAGTCTAAGTTTGAGAAATCTGTCTGCGATGTGTAGACATCAAAAAATTATTTGGAAAGTTAATAATTAGATGGCAATATGTCTATCTGGTTATATGTCTTTCTAATATGTCCACACAACAAATAAGCTGAGTTTTAAACAAATATGAGTACATGCTATAAATGTATGCATGCAGAAATTAATAATTTTATCTTTTAATTTTATTTTCAATGTTATTTTTACATCGTATCTTTTTTTTTTTTAAATACCTATATGCAACTAAATATGTAATTAATTTCTGTACTTATACTGTTGACCCATCTCTTACACATTTACCCACCCTTAAAGGGATAGTTCACCCCAAAATGAAAATTTGACGTTTATTTGCTTACCCCCAGGGCATCCAAGATGTAGGTGACTTTGTTTCCTCAGCAGAACACAAACAAAGATTTTTA
>JAUMHG010000064.1:6596766-6658575 GCA_032359395.1 Enteromius anoplus
GAACAATAAGCTTAAGCCACACTGAATCATATTGAACTGAACACCTTTTTCTTCTGTAGAGCTGCTTTACAGCTGAACTTCAGGTCCTGCTATAATTGATGAACTGTGCACTATTCACACAACCAGTTATTGTCCTGTTTATTACTCTGAAGCCATTTTGGAACAATCTTCTGCTAAATATCACTGGAGTTGTAGCTTTCTGTTAAGCTGTCCTTACCTGTTTCTTTTCACAGATCACGGATGAAGATGGAAATCAACAAGTACCTTCTGGAGCATGAGGACGAGGATCGAGACTAGCAGTTATTGGGTTTAGACATACGGCTTTAATTCTCTATAGGACTGTGTCTAGGGCTTAGCCTTGCTGATGCATGGTTCACCCTGTTTAAAACCAAATCATGAAAGTGTTCCATTGTAATAAAACCATTTGTAAGCACTTTATAGCATGTCCTTGCAATAACGCATTTGGCTTCTTTTGGATTGTTTCTCACCCAACACAGTCATTTGTGAATACACCTGCTGAAATTTAAATCGGTATAACCTTGTCTACATTTAATTCAGACGTAACACAATGATTAATTCTGTAATTTATTTGTGCAGAAGGGCAACATTCTTGATTTTTTTTTTTTTTTAATTTAGCAAACTGCTACACAGCAAGGAATTTTTACAGGCTCACATTTGATTTCTGAAGAAGAACATATAAGCAAAGAGTACTTGTTTGTGCCCTTTGCGTAACCATACAGTGGATACGATTATTCCAGCCCTTACAGATGAAATTTGGCACACTCGTTACACAACGTGTGCACTTAAGACATATACAATTACACAATGTCCTAACAACCTTAATTGGTAAGCACAGCATTCCAGCACTTAGCGAATGGAAGCGTGGCGCTTTCCATTCAAAACAACAATGAAGCTGTCAGATTCAAATTACTTGATTGTCTCTTTTATGAGGAAAAATGACTTCAAGTGTTTGAGCAGAAATTGTAAAACCAGAAACAAAATACTTAATGGCTCTCATCCTAAGTTACATTGGCTTGTAAACACTTTTTGCTGTAGTAACCAAAAAAAAAAAAACAAAGTTAAAATGAGTGAAAATCTCACACAGCCATGTCTGGGTTCTATTTCACTCCAAAGTCACAAGAACTTTCATGCATTTACACGACAAGAAAAGGGTGCCTACTTATGTGCTCGTTAAAATTATTATTTATTTTGCCTGACAATTCCCATGCCAATTAAGCAATCAAAATAATTCAGTTGTGAAATATTTATACATTACGATGAGTATTAGTTGGGCTCGACTTTGAGATCATTTCAGTATAATACTGTATAGTAATAAGAATTATACAAAAAAAAAAGAATCCAGATTTATTACAGAAATCGATCCATTGCCATAAAAGTGCAATAGTGGTAAAACCTCTATGCAAACAAATCTTAAAGGGAATGTGCACTTCTGTCATGATCATGTTGTTTTAAACACAAAATGCTTTTGAAGATAGTTGGTAATCAAATGCTTTATTGTACCCATTAACACACATTATTAAAATACCTTTTTGTTTGGAATAACTTGAAGGTTATTTTGGGATAAATTATGTCCCAGACATGGTTTTGTGAGATTCATTCTTAATAGTGTTTGGATTTGCAGGTCCTACCATTCTGCGCCCATTGGTCACTAGGACACTGGGTTAGCATCTTCAGGTCCTTGTGGCTAGCGTCTGAATCACTCACATTGAGTCGCTCTAGGAGAGGCTGATTTTCAAGCTTGCTGACAAAACTAAACACAGTTCAGGCAGAATAACGCACAGAGGCTTGACCTGACACCTATTACCCAGCCTCTGAGTGCAAAGAAGCCAACAACGCCCGTAGCATTGGAGAAATGGCTATAGACTCATTGTGCATAAGACATTGAATCATCTAACTTATACAATGTCTCAAGCTCACGAGACCAGTAAAGCTCTACTGGCTCATGATGCACCAGCCAAAAAACTGTTTCAGCCCTCATTCTTTTCTCTAGTCCACTTGATCATGGTCTCTGGAGAGCGATAGAGGAAGATGAGTTTGGAGTAAAGCTCTTCCTCCAGCTCCAGTTCTCCGGTTTCCCGCACCAGGAAAATGTCCATGCATAGTTTGAGGATGCGGTCCACACACGGCAGTTCTTCAAACATGATTGAGTGAGAGATCTCGCTGAAAAAGCCTCGCACAAACTTTCCAATGACCAGAACCACCGACACGTAAAGACCCATGATCCTAAAGGAGGAGGAGAGACATATTTAGATGAATATTCTGGAACATATAACACTGACACAATCAAATATTTTCCAGTTGAGTTGAGAGCGAATACAGTAAAAGCCTGCACTATGTCTCATGAAAGGAATTAATGTGTACCCATATCCGGCTAGAAAGCCCAAACTTGGAGGGCTAACTTTGTCATTAAAGATGACCATAGGAAGGACACCACAGGACTCCTTGCAGTCCGCAATGCTGATGTCCCACCACTCTTGTGCTCCAGTGGTTTTCACAGAGGCTTCCCTCTTCAGTGACAAAGTCACATCTTGATATCCCTCCTCATCACCTGCCAGGACAAAACACGTTTTATCAATAGAGATTACTGGTAATACTTCTAAAACATATTTTTAGACATGTTGATTCCACCCTGTTATGCCACATTCTTCCATTAAGAAACACATAATGAAAATGCTGATTAATTCATTATATAAAAAAGGCTAAACGGGTTCCATTAGTACATTTTATTTAAGGCATTGTCTAAGGTTAACTTATGGAAGCCTGTTTTCACCACTGAATAAAAATTGCGACTTTTTATTTTTATTTTTTTAGAATTTTGTAATACAAGCTTGCAATTCTGCCTTTTTTTCTCATAATTGTATGATATAAGTCAGAATTGCGGGATATAAACTTCTAATTCTGCGAAAATATCTTTTTTTTTTTGTTTTTCGCTCAAAATTGGACTTCATAACTTGCAATCGTAAGTTTATATCTCAATTCTGAGAAAAAAAGGTCAGAATTGTGACTTTATATCTCGCTATTCGGAGAAAAATTGTGAGATACAAAAATCTACAATAACTTTTTTTATTTTTTATTCAGTGGTAGAAACGGGATTCCATATTAATCAACAATAATATCAACAGCAGTAGTTTTTTTTGTGCTGGACAATGATTAATCGCATCCAAAATAAGTTCTTGTGATAAGTTATAGATGCGTGTGCTGTATATCTATCATGATAGACCAATTAATATTTGGATATTTAAGTTTTGATGTAAATATGATGGTACACAACAGTATAAATTAATGTTCAGTTTGTCTCAAACAGGGTGGAAATCACTCACAAATCAGGAAAAATCACTGAGAATGGATTGTGTCTGACTGAAACACACACACACACACACAAAAAAGATGTTGAATGCTTGTCACCTTCATACAGCTGGCTAACCGGTTTTGCCTCTGCTCCAGCAGGTGCTCTGATGTAGTTAGGAAACATGTGCGGCACATGTCTAGAGGAAAATTACAGAGATGATCACAATCGGAGAGTGTGTAAAAACAAGGCAGTAAGCATGTCTTGAAAACTGATGTGTAATAAACACAAGATGTACGACGACTGATGTTTTTTTCCCCCCCATGTAGTCACAGAACTTACACAGGAGCCGTCCGGTTGCCCAAAAGCAGCCAGGCCAGGTCTGCTCTGACTGGGTTCTTCGATGACAAACTGAAGGAGTGCTTCTCAAAAGCATTTTCCACTGTCCCACCTTTCCCCAGGTCCCTTTCAGACACAAACACATAATAAGCATGACGTCCTGTGCTCCCAACAGAAGCAGGTTTAATTCAAACCGCTGTCCTTCTGGATCAAACTGACCTTTGAAAGTTCCAATCCAGACGGAGGGTCATGTCACCTGTACTGTCAAGCAGTTCCTTTATTAGCTCCTGTCTGCTCGGTGGGCTGATCCGCCACACTGACCCTGAGCTTCCCTCAATGTTGGCTGTGACTATGTCTTCATAGCTGTACATGGTAATAAACTGCATGGCCACCTGCGGACACATTTCAGTATTCGACACCAATAGAAAAGAAGACTGTTCTTTCAACAGATGTTGACAAAGGAAGATATTTTTAAGAACGTCTGTAAGCAGGCTATTTTGGGTCACCATTGACTTCCATAGCAGGAAAAAAAATACTATGGAAGTCAACGGTGACCCAAAACTCAATATTAATAAATATAGTGTAAAAGAAACGGTTTAAACGGTCAGTATGTTTATTTGCTGTCACTATTAAATTGTATTGTGTACATAAACAGCATTTTATCAGTTATGTTTTCATTATCAGTATTAACTGTTATTAATTATTAGTTTAATTGTTATTAATTATTAGTTTAATATCAAAGTGAGAATGAGAGATATTGTTGATGTCCACCTACAGCATTTTGTCCAAACAGATTGGCAAGACGACTGTAGTTCTGCTCAGAGAATGGCTGGATGGACTGCTGCTGTACACTCATTGTGAATAAAGGCTGCAGGAGGACGCATGGGTCAAATCTCTCAAATGATCAACGTGTTAAACACTCATTCAAATGTTAAAACGGTATTTAATTGTACCTCATAACCACCGAGCCTGACTGTGACCGAGACATCCACGGGATGGTTAACCACACCCACTACAGATTTAACTAGTGAAATGAAGAGCAGTGGGAACCAAATGATGCAAATGAGGAACAGAATGATGAGGCCGCCCATTCCATACTTGACAATCTTCTTTTTCTTTTGCCCTTTTGGCTGGGGATATTTCTGCAGAGATAAAAGTTTAGATCATGTACACATTAGAATCAAATGATAAAGACTGAATTTTATTAAGTCCAAAAAAGTGACCGATCTCAGGTAATCATATAAAATATATAACCCATGAGATTTCAGCCTTGTTATCATGTGAGATATGTTAAAATATGGTTTGAAAGCCTGAACTGTGCAATTTTATATGTCAATAATAATAATATTTATTTTTATTATTTATTCACTATTAATCACATTTAAAATAAAATAATTGTGCACATAATATGTGTGTGTACTGTGTTTATTTATTGTGTATATATAAACACACGCACAAAGATAAAATGTTATGTTTATATATTTAAAAAAAATTGTTTTGTAATATAGATTATATGAATACAAACATACACGTTAATACTATTTTCAAAATATATACTGTATGTGTGTCTTTATATTTACATAATAAATATACACAGTACACAGTAATAGTAATAGTTGCCCAGCACTACAAATGTCACTTAAAGAATCAGATAATAAATGCTAGGTTATTTTATTTTTAATTATGTATTTATAAAAAAATTTAATTTCAGGTATAATAAAATATGTTTTTGCATGCCAAAAAGGACCTGCTACCTTCTCTGTCTCTCTGCTGCACTTAATGATGAAGATATTAGCGTAGATGTCCTCCACACACATCCAGTTGGAGAGAGACAGTGTCGTATCTGTCCAAACCCAGTCCATCACTGCTCGAAGCTCAACTAAAAATGGAACCAGGCGAAACCTGAGGAAACAAATTTATTACGTTTAAGAATAATAAAAAAACATTGCGCCTGTTGTATCATCCTATTAGAAAATACATTTGTGAAGAAGAATTAAGAAAAGTGCCCACCCTTGGAAAAGGAAGAGGTTGAGGTGATTGAATTTCTTTGTCAGGAAGTTTCCAAGTATTCGTGTAGGATAGCCACACCGGATCTGATACGCTGACAAAGTGAAGTAGATGCACTTGAAAAAGTACCAGAGCTGGGCCACTGAGTTATGATTGAACATCCTGTGAAAAATAAAGGCAATGATTAACTCCTTCAAAAGTATCTCGTTTGACTTTGATCATCAAAGATCAGAGATGCCCCCCTTACCTCTCAGTGACCGCAGGAAGGATAAAGAACATCCACAGGTGGATACCGAAAACCAGTATAACCTGGAAGATGAGCTTTCCCAAGATGCTCTTCCGCAAGTAAAGCGCACGGTCAATGATCATGGTGCTGAACTGAATGAGGAGCATGACTAGAAACGCTTCAGGGACCTGGTCCTCAGACAGAGAGGAGGCTATATCAGCTGCCGCCGAGTGTTTCTGAAACAGAGCAAACATTTCACAATGAAACAATTCTCAAATGGTTTCAAGTCCTATACGTAGTTGCATCTTATTATTGCCATTTAGAGTTGATGTTTTAACTTTTTGTTAAAGGGATACTCCATCCCAAAATGAAAATTTTGCCATTAATCATGGCGTTCCAGACTGTAAAAGCTTGTCTTCGGAACACAATTAAAGTTTTTTTAGATGAAAACCAGGAGTGACTGTCCCATTGCCTGCCCAATGAGGAGTGTCCCTTTAAGAGTTTTGGATGTAAGGTTCCTTGTACTCACTCCAAAAGCCCAGAAACCGAACACAATGATGATAAAATCCACCACATCAGTAAGAAACATAAGAGCGTAGACATCAGTAGCTGCACGGTACTCTGCATGAAGGATGTTCTGGAAAAATCCACAGGTTGGCTTATAGACATTCTTCACTCTGCATAAATCAAAACACACCACAAGATAAAATGAACGGCAGTCAAACCCAAAATATATCTCATTAATACACATCATGAATTCTACTACAAGATGAGAAGGGGAATCTGCAGACAATTTCTGAGCAGTATATCAATATTAACAAAACTAGTTAAACATGCAGGCCCACATGTATATATTGTATATGTGATATATTGTAATATTTTACTCATGTTTTTCTTCATTCACACTTGACTCAGCACAATTATTTTCTTGTCTTGTGTACAGCTTAGAGTTCAGTGAAATAAACAAACAATGGTGACTAATGGAAAAAAATAATCGAAAGTATCCAGTAGCTTTACATGGCTGCCAACTAGTCCAATCTGATAATTTATGATCTTTAGATATAAATCTAGATGATTAATCAGTGTTGGCTGGCTTGAAACAAAAGCAACAAGAATCTTACATGGATAAGAAAAGTCCTTTGAGTTTTCCTCCTACAGCATTCAATAGTTTTTTACTGGTGTCCTTGCTGCGTTTCTTTGAAGACTTCTTCTTCTTAGGTTCCTTTTGTCCAGTGTCTGTGAGAGGATTGATTTTACATATATCAAAATAACACTACACATAACAGGTACCTCAGTACTATCTTACAGACATTCTTTATTTAGATATATTAAATATCTAGGTATATACTGTAAATAAGTTTTTTTTTTCCTCCTCAACAGACCTTTTTCTGGCTTTTTTTTCTTGCGGAAGCGAAGGAAACGACTCTTCTTCTTTCCATCATCCTTCACTGTATCAAGGGTATCATCAGTGGTATTTGTTTGTGTGTTGGGCTCTGGGTCAGTCTGTATTTCAGCATCGGTCGGTGTTTCTGTCGATGGTGTCATTGACAGCACTTCCGTGTCAGGCTCTGGCTGTGCTGGGTTGTCCTCTTCATCTGAGAGTTGAAAGACTTTCTCGTCTCTTTCATTCTTGTTGTTCTCCACAGATGAACGTTTGCTTTTCTCTTCCAAAGGGCCCTCTTGGTCCCAGAGACCATAACGCTGAGAGAGGCAAAGTGAAAAAACTAAACGTTAAATTAATATTTCAAAAATAAAATAAAAACGGACGAAACACCCTTACTGGTAACTTTGATTTGGTTGTTGTTGTTATTGTGTTTTTGTTCAAAGGACTGTAAAGTTTTATATCTAAAGTTTCTATATTTATACATTTTATTTATCAGAACTTTAATATATATTGAAGTGACAATACTCTTTTAGTGAATACTCAAATACAAATAACTATTCTTGTACTAAAACCTGCCTCTGCTGGACTGGAGCTATTGAGGATTGACTGATTCAGTACACTACTTATTTATATTTTGCTGTTGTTGTTATTTATCAGAACTTAGCAGAATTTGTCTCCAGTCCTATTCAAAGTTATATTTATGAAGCTTACCAAGTCTTTTAAAACTGGTAACTTTGATTTGGTTGTTTTGTTTTGTTTTTGATCAAAGGACTTTACGTTTCATATCCTAAGTTTGTATTTTTATACATTTTATTTATAAGAACTATAATATATTTTGATGTTCAATCATATTAATCATATTAAGTTAAAACTCATAAATAACTACAAATAACTAATGTTAGGGAAATCTGTAAATGTTTTGTTGCGCGTTTCTGAAATTTAAAAATAAAAATAAATAAATAAATATATATATACATATATACATACATATATATATATATACATACATACATATATATACACACACATATATATATCGACCGATATATCGGAATATTTGATTCTAAAACCAACAATAATTTGTATTGGTATTGGCCTTCAAAATCCTTTATCTGACACTGGATTTAACTAGTCTAGGTTTTTATTTTTTAACTAAATACCTGGAGAAGAGACCGATGGAAAAAAAGGACCAATAGCTGGAGCAAATCATAACGGATATAGTTGTCAGTTTTCTCCAATCCTAAGATGCGAGGAGGGAAGAACGGCTTGTCCTCATTTAACTTCAGCTCGTACTCTGTATTCCACGGGAAGAAGCCAAACTGAAACAGGTATTTGACCACTACCATGACCTGTCGGACACACAACAGGCAAGAAACATACATTAAGTTATTACTGTTCCACCCACAACTGGTTTTAACGCTTTGTTTCGTATATAAAAAAGCTTTTACTGCTAGAAATAAACAGGCCATACCAGCTTAAACCTATAAAGCCTACTGTACTGCACATATTTCAACTCTAAATTAAATTATCAACATGATAAACACTTTGCTGAAAAATTGTTGTGCGCAAACTATGTCTACTGTCACCTGGGGGCTGTTCCATAAAACAAGATTAGAGTATAAGCCAGGCTTATTTCAGTTAGTCTGACTTATTGCCAGTTCATTTGGTTTAAAATAAGTCGGACTATCTGCCATAAGCTTGGCTTATTTGGTAAACTTGTTTTATGGAACAGGCCCCTGATTGATAGTTTATACTTTCTTCAGTAAATAAAAAGCCCTTTAAAGAGTTCACGCCTTACTCATTAATAGGAAATAGAATAAAATAGCAAATTTGGCGAGCTGTCCAGGGAGCGAGCTGGGAGAACGGCGGACTCCGAACCCTAAAGGTTTGAACCCTAGTGCGGGCGAGAGTTCGGCGTTCGGCATGATCTCCATCTGCCCCCTGGAGGAAGGCGTGAATTTAAGGGAAAGGCGGAGAAGGGGCGGAGGGGGGATGCACAAAAGCGAGATGTGGAAGAATGAAAAGCGCGGATTTATAGCGAAGGGAAATGGATTGGATTGGGTACAAGATAATGAGGGAATGATTAGATGATGGGCTGCCAGCAGTGTATGATTGACTCGTCCAGCGATCCTCTCGAAATTATGTTATTTGCAAAACATTCACTTAGTATAAAAACTTTGCTACACATCTTTTGGCAGTGAAATCATTTCGATTTTTATGTAAGAATAACTTTAGGAAGAATAAGAATATTGTTAGTTCATGTTAGTTAAAATATAGTTTATATTTTGTCTAAAATGTCAAGAAACTATTTATTTTCTGGTTACTATTTCATATTTCAAGTTTTACAGGTTTCACTGCAGTTGGTTTACTTATGGCCCAAGGTGGTTTACCAAAGTTAATCAACATGACCAAAATAGTCCAACTAGGTTAACCTTGTTTCTACTAGCTCGTAGTCAGAATGGTCAACCAACACCACCAGCATCACACAGCTAGTTACTAAATCTTACACCCCATCCCCAGAACGATTTGACAATAGAATAGACATAAATGTTTCAAATGTTACTTTTCAAAGGTTAAGTTAAAATACTGTTTTATATATATACTGTATAAAATAAACTAAAAAGCATGATCATGAACACAGTATAATAATATAAACATTATATTGAATCCACCTCTGTATAGATGATGGCTGTCATCCAGAACCTCTTGGAAGGTCGTGGCACAGACAGCATTGCCCAGAGAAAGACGAGAATTGGCAGCACCAGTGAGATGACAGAGGCTGTCACCAGGTTATTGAGGACGATAATAAAATAACAGACCAGCTCAGAGTGGGCCGCCAGAACATTATAGAGCGCAAAGAGCAACTTCAGCAGTCGGTTCTGAGACGAGTAGAACTCGCGACTCTGTATCAACTCCTCAACACTGAACGGCCTAAAACACAGAATACAGAGAAAATAAGTCAACTGCACAAACTGCAAAACAAAACTATTCACTTTATTATCTTTGTTTGTTAGGAAAGAGGTCTTATTCACAAACTGTAATATGAAAATATGTACATATATATATATATATATATATATACACACATATAGTGCTGTCAAACAATTAATCGTGATTAATCCCATCTAAAATAAAAGCTTTTGTTTGCATAATAAATGTATGTGTATTGTGTTTTTTATTATTTATATATAAATACTCAAGCACACAGTATATATGTTGAACATTTTTTCCTTTATACATTTATATGTTCAGATTCTTATATTTTATATCATATAAATATATTAAACATATAAACATAACATCTTTCTTAACTATGAATGTGTTTGGACTTCTATATGCAAAATAAATATACACGGTATACACACATATATTATGTAAATAAAACTAATATAAAAAACACTAATATAAAAAAATGAATTGTTTATGCATCTCACTGTTTGTGAATTGTGAATTTATACATGTATCTAAATTAATGATTAATAAAAAGTACTGAACTCTTTAGTGATTGCATCTGATTATACAGTCATTTCAAATAAAGCAGCACCTTTCTGAAAGCAGTTCACTTGCAGTTCTGGAGCGTCGAGGTCGCTGTCTGTGTTGGCTATAAAAAGGCTCTGTATCAAGCTCTAATGTGAGTTCAGAGGATAGAGTTGTGCTGCTGAAGTCACGGGCCTTTGGAAAACCCCCCAGTGTCTCCAACTCAACCACACTGCAAAACGAATGGGACATTTGGTCATAAATTTCAGAAACAAAAAACATAAAAAAGACACTCTGTTGGCCTCATGGGGATTTCCCACACTGAAATATCATTGGTCCAAAATCCTTTCCGACATAACTGCATTTTAAACATCAAGCACTGTACATTCTAGTTAGCCATGTTTATCATATCACAAGTAAACAGACATATCATGACATGTCTGGTTAGAACATGGCATCCTAAACACTGCAATGAAATATCTAATCAAACACTTTCGACAAATTCTTAGCTATGTGGACATGGATGTAGGAAACTGGCTGCTGGGCAGGTCAGGTCAGACTCACTTAATGTTACTGTTGAAGCGAACATTGTCTGTGTCCGTTTCATCGAGACATGTCTCAACAGTGAGATTCTCACTGTCCTGTGATATCTGATCATCCATGGGGTCTCCAGAGGGTCTCTGTGAATGGAACAAAATTCATGAGAACAATGCCAACAACACATGGGATAAGGTTTGTCTTAGTGAGTTGCCCACCTGGCTGATGTTGTGAATGAAGAGGTAGCGCTCCTCAGAGAGGACCATAGAAGTGTCTACATACTGCTTGGTGAGCAAATTAAGCCACATAGTGAATCCGTCCACCATAGCCAGGAAAAGCACCCACAGGAACTTAAGTATGTCCAGAATCCTCTGCACGATATCACTGCCAGTGGCTTCAGATGCTGTGAAACCAGAATGATGCAGTGGGATGTCATTTGAAATTTAAGGCACCCTCAAGCTCTTCCCCTGTTTTGCAGAGGCTTACATTAAGGTGGTGATAAATCTTTATATTTTAAAGGGGATATACAATAGTCAACATTGAAAGTACATTAAGTATGTAGAACACAATTTGGTTTTAGGATAACTTTGACGAAAGGTTTTGACTTCAAATGTTGACTAGTGTAGTTATTTTCAAGTGGCTGTGCATATATAAATATATACATTTATTTATTCCTCACTCATGACTTACCCACATCATCTCCTTCATCTTGCATCTCCTCCACTTCCTTCTCATCAAAAACTGCTTCCCCCTCCTCAGTGTCATCTTGTAACCAAAGAGAGAAATATACAACTCTATATCCCACTGTAATATAGTAAAGCGTGCGGCTGAATGCTTTGCTTCTTTGTTTATGTATTACTGTATGTTTCATATGTTTATATTTCAATGTTTAACCTGTAGCTTGAGAGGTTTGTTGCTTCTTTGCTTCCGCTCTCTGTTCTCTCTGCCTCTGCTGACGTTCTTTCAGAGCTTCTTTTGCGCTGGTGACCCAAGCCTGGTATGCCAGCTGTTGAAAACAGTTCAGCCACACAATGTACACATTTACACATAGACAACAGTCTAACCAAAGATAGAACAAAGTCAAGACAAAGCATGTCACCTGAAAGGCAGTCTGTTGACGAGGTTTTTGTTCCTCCTGTAATGATTCCTCTTCCTCTCCGCTGTCAGACTCAAACATGTAATATTCCCCAGAATGCAACACTAAAACCACAACATTGAATCATACTTAAACGCATTCCTTCATTCAGAATTTTTGCTCTCTTTCAAGAAAAAATGTTCAAAAAACCCTTGGACGCATGGTGTATCGCGAATAAACACTCATTTACTTTAGATTGACTTGATTATAACACAGCAGTATATACTGTAGAACTTTAAATCTAAGCTTAATACTGCCATCTTCATACGACAGGAAATGATTTGCAGAATCTGACAGGGCTAAGCTTGATATTAAGACAGTATATCAGCTGATGGTGGGTATACCAGTTGCATGGTCCATCCAAGGGTACTGCCACTTTTTGGACTTTGATAATTTTCTTTTTTTTTTCTGTTCCTTGGATTCTGTGAGGGGAAAGACATATGTAAGTAACATGACTGACGCACTAAACATCCCCTTTAAATTTAAAGAGTAACTCCTATGCCATGCCTCATTTAAAATGTTCTATTTACTTATTTTCCCAACTGCCATAGTTCTCAAACTCAATTCATGTGTGCATGTGATATCAAATCTTGAAAGCGGTGTACTAAATTTGAATACTGTGTGTAAATGAAATTTGAAAACGATGGCAGACGAAAATAATGTTATATAGATTGTATCAAAACGAGGGTGAGTAAATAGTGAGAGGATGTTTATGTGGGTCGACCAGCATTTTAAATATTCCTGCAAATTGCTTGCAGCTACCTACAAGAGTATAATACTCCATTTAATGCACTTTGCTGTATTAAAATTTGTTTTATAGAATTCCACAGATTTTTCCACACAACTTCGAACTGCAACAATTAAGTGCAGTTATTTCAAAACACAGCAGATCGAAGTTACGTTAGCTTAAATTGCAAAGCATTTGTACCTGATAGCTGCTCCTCTATATCTGAAGTTTTGCGTCCTTCTTTATACTTCTGCTGTTTGTCACGTATGCGGTTCATCCTGAGAAAAAAAAAAGACACAACGATTGAACAATTTATTGATTATGGTGAAAAAAAGACAGCGTTAACTCACGATTCCTTCAGCTGTTGAAGTGACTTCTTCTCTGTCTGCTGATAGAAATGCATGCTCTTTATAATGCTGGCTCGGAACAGCTCGAAACCCCTTAATGCAAACACACACACATGAAAAATCAAGTCAGACAAACTTTGTATGGTTTGATAGAAATATCCCAACTTTTACACTAAATCACTGTTTTGTTGTATTCCAATCAAATTTGAAAGTTGAAATTTGAACTTCATATTTTGAAAAGCGCAACACAATTAGACTTTTGGATTAAAAAAAAAAAAAAATGTATTCACCTCGGCCTAGATGCATTTATTATCCAAAAAAAAAAAAAAAAAAAAAAAAAAACTCCTCCTGGGAAATGCTTGCAGTTAGTGATAAGCATTCAAGCAAAACTTTTTCATTTACTTAGGCTAAAATAAAAATGCTAGCCATTTTATTTCTTTATACATCATATTTAGAAAATTGGACAAGCGAAGTCGTAAGTCAGATTTATACATTTTTCATACTTGAGTAAATGGAAAGCATTAAATATCTGCCCCAACTGCCCCTTCTGTTGTGTCCAGCAGGGGGCGCACTTACCGAGAGGCCTGTCTTGCTGATGCTTGAAGATCTGCAGATACATGCAAAAAGTAAAAACTGAGGAAGACTCTCCTCTGTAGCAGGAGGAAGAAGAAACAGATACTGTCCCAGATAATGCCAGCCTCTTCCACGGGCAGAGAGCATTCTTTATCATACACTGAACTAGCTGAGGAAGAAACACATACACATAAAAGTAAGATTACATCTGACTGTGCTGTGGTCTGTGATGTGGCATATTTTAAGATATTTAAAATGCTGTATAATTACCCTAGAAAAATATTGTATGTGCATTTAAAAAAAAAAAAAAAAAAAATTCACAAGCATTGGCTTATCGATTCTATTCAATTAAGGATCAAGTTCTTGGTTTGGCTTAGGATTACTTGTACTTGTTACTTGCATGTAATTACACATAATTTATTGTTAATAGTAAGTACATGTAGAAAAAAAGGACACAATAAAATAAAGTGTTACCAAAAAATGTGGTAAAAAAACAACAACTATTATATCTTATATCAATATCTTAATATATTGCACACTTTACTCTAGTAAATTTTAACTTGTCTTAAGAATACTACACAGCCTTTTGATTCTGGTCAATTACCACACTAAGCAGGCAAATATTTTTTATTGTTACATCTACTTTATACAAGATATTTCAGGTTTGGCCATGGGAACATACCAGCAATTAGATGTCTTTCTAAATTCTCTTTTTAAATAAACAATTTAGAATAACTAATTGCCACAATGTTGTGAGTATTTATTTAGATATTTTTACTCTAGACAAAAACAGTAGTTAAGAAAAATATTATGAGCTTGACAACAATGATAAAAAAAAAAAAGGAAGTGTGCCGTGGGAAAACTTTGGTAACATAACATAACATAAATTTTGGTCTAGGGCAACACAGCAGCAGTGCAAAACTTACGGTCATAGTAGCCTTTGACTGTGCACACCAGACTAAAGAGCTGAATTACCCAGCAGAAGTTCTTCTGCATCTCCAACACAAATACACAAGCCAGGATCTAACACAAGAACAAGTTATTCTCTTTGTAGCGGTTTACAAGGTTTATGGCTTAGTGAGTCAGGGTAGTAGGACTGTTTACTCACAGACAGAATGTTCTTGGAAATGATCACAGCCACATTGTACATGATCAGACAGTCCCACATGACCAGACGAGTACGTGATGGCTTTGTCAACAGACGTGTGCCATAGAGCAGGAAGAAGAAGCAGGCCATAAGATACCCCAACCCGAACACACTTATCCGAGTGGCACCGGTCACAAACACCACCGACAGCACAAACCAGAACATGTACCGGAAAACCAAGATCTTTGCCATGTCCAGATATGACCTTTAATACAGAGAGACAATACATAGACACATACAGATATTACTTTTCAATACAAGACTATAATGTAACAAATAGTTATTAAAAATGATAAAATACAATATCTACAGAACAGTTTCTTTATTATATTGCTCTTATGTCAAAACCATGTCAAAGAAATGCGAAAATAAAAATGGTGAAAATGGTCCAATGATAAAATAAATAAACTTATCCATTGTACATCCTGGATGGCCTGAGAGTGAGTACATTTATCCATTACATACATTTATTTTTTTGGTGAAGTATTCCTTTGAAGCTCTTTTTGCATTAAATCTGTACCAAGCAAAGCTGTCTTCATTTCTCAGTCTTAAACATACTAAAAGTACACAAAACGCGTTACCTGCAGTTGATGAAGTTTGGGGCTGGGTTAAAGGGCATACCCTCCATGGGGTCAGGGTTGTCTTTGTTCTCACCTCCCATGACCATCCACTCTTCCTTTTTCTCATTTTCAAACACAGTCCACTGCTGAGAGGCACACATGAGCAGAAGGAAGTCCGCTGCAACAGAACATTTTGTAAACATGTTATGTATTTTGGAGGGACCTCAAATTTCACAGAATTCATAAGCCATTAAAAGTAAAACAAGTACTTTTACTCTTAAGATTGAATTTAAGTCACTGTTATAGATAAGACTTTGCTTAGAATGTATTTTTAGATGCCACTTACTGTAGTTTGGTATTGCATAGTCTAATGTAACGACAGTCATACATTTTTAAACGTGGCTTAAGTGTCCATATATGTTTTGACTCCACTACAGGTAGAATAACTGGTGAGTATTTGTATTGCTGTTCACTTGAAGGTGTCACTTACATATGAGGTTCCTAGAGTTGGGGATGGTGTAGAAGTCTGGTAAGTAGATCCATTTAACAAGAGCTGAATGGATAGTTACTGAGGTTCTCCATCTCCAAGGGTAATCTATAGCCATGTGAGACACGTCAGGATACCAGAGTCAGTTCACTTACCAAGAAAACTTGCACTATTACTGAGCAGCATAGACACACAAGATATGTTCCTGTAATTAATCGTTGGTAATTGGCAGTCAAGCTGACATAAACTGCCTTCAGGTCAAAGTCAAGTCAAATTTATTTGTATAGAGCTTTCACAACACATTGTTCCAAAGCTTTATATACATACATCATGAAAATGTTTAGAATATCTTTATACCTTATTTTCACATTTAGCAGGGCAAAAACAACCTTGTGGGCAGTGCACCGTTTGATTCCTGCCTTGTAGACCTTTTACAATCCCGCCATATTCTCTGTCTCCCAATTTGGCTCTCTGACTACACACATACTGTCCTAGTATACTAAAGGCAAAAACACCAAAAATTAATCTTAAAAAAAAGAATATATTAGTATAACTTATGCCACACGCTGTGGAGAAAAAAAAATGTTTTATATTATATTTGGTATATAGAACATCAATTAACGCGAGAATTCTGTATGTGTACATACAGTAAGGTTGTATAATAAATGCATAGTAGCTGTGCAATTCCTTATTAATAATTAATTTGCTAATTAAATGCCAGTTAGAGGGTGTTTTGGACTCTTGTTAAACAGGAGAGGTTGAAAGACCAGCAGCCCAACAGCTGCAGCTTGGCTTTTAAAATTGTGTCTCAAGAGTCTTGTTTCATTTCATTGGCAGATGTTGAATTTTTTTTTTTTTTTTTAAACCAGTAACCCATCTTGTGTGAATGTCCCAAAACAAGGCTGTGCAACCTCTATATTCCTTTTTATTTTAGACAAAAATGATTGCTGTTAAAGTGATATGTTAAGTCACCTCACTGTTATTTTGAATGAAACGGTAGACTCACCTATACAGAGGGCAGGAGGGATACCCACACACAGAACATACTGGTATATCATGAAGACAACCAGAAACAGGCAGTACTTTGACCAGATCTTGGCAATGGCTGCTCTGCGCCGCTGTACCATGATGGCCACCAACCAACAGCCGTGAATAATAACCAGGAAGTTCATACGCTGACCAATAACATTCACAGTCATGAGGAAGCAGATCTAGAGGTTAAAGTGAGGCACAAGTTACCATTAGATTTAATATTTGTGCTTTGATAGTATCTCACAATGAGAAATAGTATGAGATATCAATTCTGAGACTTATTTATCCAATAGCATGAGTTTATGATGTTTTTAATTTGGTGGATGTCATACTTCTAGGCCAAACTTGTAGAAGCTGTAGTTTAGCAGGTATTTGATGCAGTGGAGGAGACCCTTGTCCAGCGTGTCACGGGTGGCCTGGGGAAAGATGACTGGAATTGGAGGAGGTGACCGCTGCTGTTGTCTGTAATGATGAGTTTGGTGCCGGTACACTGTTGCCTCAAATACCAGCAGCATCAGCACCAGCAGATGATCCTAATGAAACAGAACACGGACCTAATGTGCAACTTATTACAACGGTAATCGTGTATGATGTAAAACAAATGATGGTGTGTCATATTAACAGACACAAAAATATTTCTTGTGAGCTTCTATAATATAACTTATCTCCAAGCTCACAGGCTTTTTTTAATAGAACAGTCAGTCATTCTTGAGACATGGGACAAAACAGGTCCAGCAAGTGTAAAAGTTTTTGCCACACTTCTCAAGAATGACTGAAAAAAAAATGCAGTGTGCAACATTGTCATTTGACCTCATGACCATGAACAAGTGGTGTCTAGTTAACATTTTTTTTAACATTTATTAACATTTTCCCCAATTTTGTAAACAATTTCCAACTTTTAAAAGTTAAGGTTAACATTTGACCAATTAATTTTCTTGACTTTTTCGTTTTCCTTTTTTTCTGTATCCTTTAGTGTTTGACATTTCACTGACATTTTAAACTTGAGCATATGATTTAAAAAAAATATATATTTTTTATATAAAAATAAGCCACAAAAAACAAACACTAAAAATATGCCATATGTGGAGATATTTCCACGTCAAATAGAGTAAGTATTTTCAATTTTGGTCATGGGAAAGGTAAAACAGTATCTCACCTTGGTGTATCCAAGAACAGTAGCATCTTTCCTAACACCAAACCATTCGGCTGGGTCCACAGGTTTTTTATACAGGGTGGAGTTCAGCATTTCATTCTGTTCTAGACTGGTTTCATTGTCCATTGGCTAAAACGCAGAGAAAAAAGTAGTAAACAAAGTGGCCTAAACCAGTAAGTTTCCAGCATAAAGTTATTTTTCCTGTCTTCACTGAAAGTGAAAGGTTACCAACATAACATCTTGTTGCTACATCATGTTGAATCTGTTTAGGACACTTCACAATTACTGAATGGAAAGAAACAAACTGGCTGGAAACACAAGGAACATTTCAAGGCTGCTAGACATCTTTTAGGCTGCAAGGCAAAATCCTGTCAGCAGAATACACTAATTACACTGAAGAGGAAAGTTTGGCCATACGGCGATAAACACAAGCCTGAGGAATAGCCATAGCGTTTGTAAATCACCTGAGAATAACAATTCACTTTTTTCCCCAAACACAGATAAAACGCAAGACTAAACACATCAACTCCATCCACGCTTGAGGGTATTTGTTTAATTAGTGCTAAGTTTATGAGACCAGCAGGGTGCCGAGACGTAAGTATCACACAAATCTTAAACGGGACGATGTTGCTGTTGTTAATCTTGGTACACGAGTGGGAGAAAGTGAGTACTTGCTGCATGAATGTGTTTAAAAGTACTTAGGTAAGTATAAAGTAGAATTTTACATTCTATGAAGAAAATGAAAGTGTCTTCTCAAGCAGAAGTCATAATAATATGCTGTTCTGAGTAGTATTTATGTATGTATACACACACACACACACACACACATACACATAATGTTACTTAAAAATAACTCAATACATAAAATGGAAACAACCATTTAAATATATATATATATATATATATATATATATATACTTACATTTGTGTGGTAGTTTTTTTCCCCTTGATCAGACTAAATATATTCCTTTAGTCCTTTAATTTAGTTGGGGTAAGTACATTATCATTATTTTTTTTTAAGAAATTGAAAACTTTTATTCAAATAAGATGTGTTAAATTGATGAGAGGTAATGGCAAAAAATATATATTAGAGAAGATTATGAAAATAAATGATTTAAAAAAAGCAGTTTCCCCCAAAAATACTGCCATCACAACTTATATATATATATATATATATATATACACACACACACAAAAGTCAACATTTGAAGTGGATCAATACATTTGTTGACTACTATATATAATTTATGATATCTTTATTATACAGTAACAGATGCAAAAATGAGACATTAAATAGTTCTGGATTTGTTTAAATGACAGAAGCCACTGTAATAGTGATGCTTACCTTAGAAACCATTTACAACTAACAGTAAATATATCGTGTTAGTAAGCATGTGTGTTTAGGTGCCTTGTCTTACCAAAGTGCAGTTGTTGGAGTACTCTGCAGTGTTGACGACACTGAGCTGGTATAGCATCTTGCAGACGATGATGACACAAACCCAGATGGTGGAGAGACAGGAGGCCATTGCTCTGAAACGGCCGTAAGGCATGGCAAAACTCCACAGCACCACCAAGACCAAGTTCATTGCAGATGGCTATGAATGAAAAGGGAATACAAGAAAGTAAATACAAGGCAAGTGAAGTGTGAAACACTGACATATTATCACCTCATAACAAGATAGGTGGAAGCAGATGGTGGTTTCTCTGGTGTGCTGAGAAACTACATAAATAACTTCAGGTTTTGAAGAGTGCGCAAACCTCCAATACCGCCACCCAGACGACAAAATAAGCCACAATTTTGACGATGTGCAGCTCCAACACTCTCCAAATGAAGCTTTGGACATGGGTCAAGGTGTCAGAGAACTTCCTAGATAGAACCATTAGTCTGTCCATCACCAGTCCCCACTTGCTGGGTATCGCCTCTGAAAACAGTAAGAATGCACATTAAAAATAGAGTTAAATTAAATTTATGTTGACAACCATATGAGTATTGGCCAATATTAAGTTAGAAACATGCTTTTTTTGAGTTGCACCAGTACAGAAGCAGCATTTATTACTCTCACCGTCAACCTCTGATGGATCATCACCCTGTTCTGTAATGAGATCTTCCTCCTCAAATCTTACTTCTTCTGTGGATCGAACCAAATCCGGATTCTCTATACCTCTCTTCCTGTGGGGAGATCAACAAGAGCACAATCAGTTAAAGATTAAAGATTTTTAAGATTTTCACACTAATTACCCAAACCTAAAATATACTAGCCTAACAGAATTACATTTAGTTAATTCAGCTAAAATGATAAAATATAAGTAATAATAATGCATTTTTAATACTAATAATAAAATAAATAAATATGTATTTGTTGTTGTATAAAAAATAAATTAAAAACACAATCCTAAATACTGCAATACAATTTGTTGTGGTTAAATAACAGCTACATTTGCAGATATTAGTGGATTGTCTTTTGTTTTTATTTTTTTATTATTATTATTATTTTTATCAGGTAATATTGGAGTTAATTATTACTACACGTTGCTTAAATGTTTAATTACATTGTAACAAGGACATGTAATCTAGGGATGTCAGTCACTTCAAATATTTAATTACGATTAATCTCAACGTTAACACAATCATGTTGTGTGTAATTAACTCTGTCAGAAATTGAGGACAATGCTATAATAAATGTGTGTGTGTCTATGAAACAAGCACTGGGAAAAAAGGAAGATTTATTTAAACAATCTGACTTGACAGCTCTGAATGTTCTCTTTCTGAGTTCTCTTTTTTTCCATCTCAAAAGATAGTGAAAGATAATGAAATGGTTATGATGAAAATTTGTACAAATAATTCTTAATAGCACTCAGAAATTATAGTGTTAACACAATTAACTACTTGTATAGTTCAAAATAATGAATGCATTTTATTTTGAAAAGTAACATTAGTCGTAAATATCTGAACGCATTTGTTCAGAGGTAGTGTTCATGCCTGTGGATGGGAGTGACGTTCTCCAGATCTGTGATCTTCATAAAGCGCTTATGGAAGTAGTGAAGCTGTAGAATACAGGCCAACAGGAAGAAGCCTGGGATCACAATACTGGTGAAGAGCTCAGACAGTTTAAACGTCTCCAGTCCTATGTCAGCCAACCTAAAGATAGAGAACATGTAATTATCACAAGAAATGTACCTAAAAATGAAAATTCCAACATCACTTACTCACCCATATAACATTTGAAACCCATTAGACTTTCCATAGAACACAAAACAGGACTATGCACCATTTGCATGTTATATCAACTTTAGTTTAATTTTAAATAAAAAAAAAATCTATTTGACATTGAATGAGATTAAGGTCCTCTTTTCATATATTCCTCAAAAACACCTAAAAATAGTAAACACTAAACCAGGGGACATACTGTTCTTCTGTGAATCCAGTAAAGTTCCCCCAATAGCCTGGAAAGTCCTCAAACTGAAAAGTGTATATAGCAATTAGCAACACCATGGTGTAGGCCACCACCATCCACCAGAAGGCCTTCAGTAACCTCCTCCAGAGAGAATAGTACACCTAAGGACAGAGAAGTTTTAGGTTGCTCGGTTTTATGACTAAATTTAGTTAAGAACATTACATCTGAAACTGTATGTGGGCTGGTAAAAGTATACCTGATACAGGCACAGACACAGCAGAAATAGCAGCATGTAGACGATCTTGTAGGCTACAAGCTTTCCTGCGAAGCTGACCATGATGAACATGCCTCCACACACGTAGATCCAGTACTTAGCGTACAGACTCATCACCATCCCACCTAACACCTTCAAAATCGACTCATTTCGACCTGCGCTCTCTTAAAGAGAAAGAGAGAGAAAAACACTCTTAAACTACGCGCTGCTGTGAAATGAGTAACCCCAAAATAAAATAAACAGAGTTTAACCAATCAAAGAAAAGGTGTTTATAACATTGTATTAGTGCTGTCAAATGATTAATTATGATTAATTGGATCCAAAATACAAGTAATTTGTTTAAAGTATATATGTTTATAGGTAGTAGACAAAATAAAATTAAACTCTGTCCTGGTGTGACATCGCAAAAAATGTAGAAACCCCCCCCCAAAAAACATGAATTCTTCATTCTTAGAGTTACAAACAGCATGAGATAGGTTTATCTTCAATGTTAAGAGATTTTTGTTTTGCTCTCAACTACCAATATGTACTAAATATAAATACACACACATACAGTTATATTTAGAAAATAAGTTTATACATTTACATATTCTTATATTTTATAAATAATAATTCTTATAAGTACATACTTAATATATAAAGCGTTATAGAATTTTCTTAAATATATAAATGCATGTGTTTGTATTTATATATACACATTATAAATATAGACAGTATACACACACATTATGTAAAGAAAACTTTATAAAACTATAGAAAACTATATTGGATGCGATTTTTCATTTGACAGCTCTTTTTTTTTTTAACTACAATTTTTTTGCTTCTCAGAAAAAACTTTTCTCATACAGGTTTAGATTGAGCATGAAAAAATGAGGACAGTATTTTCATTTTTGTGTAAACTAGTCCTTTAAGAAAATGGCTTTTAAATTAATTTTATTTTGCTGAATAAAATAAATAAGTAAATAAATAATAATAATAATAAATACAACTATTAAAATTAATAAATAATTAATTAATAAATACATAAAAATGTTGTAGAATTAAAAAAATTTAAGACTTTTCCCCCCCTATATACACTACCACAAGCTGCGTTACATTTCGACTAATAGATAACAGAAAGTTTAGCAAACACTTATCAAGTAAACGTCAGATAAACAGCAAAAGTCAAAAGGCCTTTTAAAATGAAAACAAAAAGAAAATTACAACTAAATTGGTGACAGTGTGTGTGTTTGCCAAAAAAACAAGAAAGGGGAAGAATAGATGAGGTGCATGGAGCAGGGGGGGAATTTTGAATGTTTTAATAATGATGATTAATAGTCAGAGATGACTTCATTTCCTGAACTTCCTGAATGAATCAGAAAGAAATATTTTTTTGTTCTTTCCTTGGCTTTGTGGTCTTGTTCTCTCTACATTTGATCAATCAACAAACTGGCACAAAAGCAAAAAAAATAGTCTCTCCTGATGCTCCCGCTCACCTCCAGTGGTGACCTCCTGCAATGGTGCAGTTATTCTCTTCTTTTTGCTGAACATGTCCTTTACAGACTGTCTCAGCAAAAGCCAAAATGTCAACGTGAACAGCAGCTGAGAATAAAGAGAAAAGAGTGAAGCAATATTTACACTTTGCAATTTACACTTTACACTCACAGTGCATTATGACTAATCACGTGGGTAACGTGTGGTTGGATTGTGTAAAGATATAGCAAGTAAGAACAAGTTTTCTCATCTAAATTTCTGACTAACTTCAAGGTCATCTGTATCCAATACATAAAGCCATTTCGACTTAGAATTGAATAGAGAAACTTTGTGCATTGTTAACTAAAAGCAGTGCTTCCCAACTTGCGTAGACACACCAACAATACATATTCTACCTTTTCTGACACACACATTTCAGGACATCCATTAGAAATCTGCACAAGCTGATGAGCTGAATCAGGTGTGTTTGAGCAATAAGATTCTGGTGTGCCTCCAGGAACAGTGTTGGGGAACATTGCATTAATGTAACACCTTAAGTTCAATACAAGCCAAGCTTGACAGCATTGGTGGCATAACGTGGATTTTAAATCTCGAATAAACAGTAAATATGCTTAAATGTCAAAGTTTATCACCGGCACATAATGTGATAGATCTGAGTTTGAGTCTGGTCTGTGTCATTCATTTCTCTGTAATTTTAGTCATTTTAGAGTTTCACATATAATGTTGCATTTGACATGATTGTACAGTATACAGCACTGTCCTCACCATGGCACCTAATCGCAAACAGGGGTACTGTGCTCGGTCCAAACCCAGCTGGCGCAGGCTCATGGTGCCAATGTGCTGGGGAAGTTCCTTTTCTAGGTCCATGGCCCACACATATTGCAGGCAGCAAAGAGCTAAACCATACAACAGAATGAAGGGAGAGCAAAGAGTGGCAAAGCGTTGACGTGCCCGCAGCATCCATATCACACACGACCACAGCAACAGCACAAACGTCAGCCAGCTGTGGTATGTTATGCTCCACACCTGCAGGGCGCAAGAACACAAACACATTATTTGGGTGTAAAACATTGTTCAGTCAAGGAATCAGCACAAAGCTCTACATCTATAGATAGAAGAGAATGATTGTTTCACCATCATGGCTATGAGGGCACAAATGTAACTTTGTTGCAAGATCATGCGTCCCACCAGACGAAGAGGATTATCAGCTGTTGCCTCTCCACTGGGCGCTGCACAAACATCACAAGCTCAGAAACATACAGACTGACTCGATGGTAAACTGGTATCTTCTGTAAGTGTAAATGCACAATGTGTATCGCCCTACCTATGTCATGGTGGCTTGAACCATTGGTCACAGGTTCTTTAGACATCTGTGATTCAGACAGAGGGGACTCTCCTGTGGTGAGAAGTGTTTGCTGAACAAAATAAACCAAAAAACACAATGATTTTACACAACGGTTACATCTGACCTAATCTGATTTTTATTCCTTTAATCTTACATCATTGTGTTATCAGGGTTACAAACTGGTTAGGTGAGAATATTCAGCAGGAACACACATTACCTCCTCTTAAACGGATAGTCCAACCAAGGCATAGTTCCAAACTTGTATGACTTGATAAATAATAAAGGTAACCAAACTGTTTTGACTCCCAATGTTTTTCATTGTATGGATAAACAAGACATTCTATGGAACCAAAACTCTTCGGTTGTCAACATTGTTTCACAGAAGTAAGAAATGACAGTCACACTTAGAAACCAATAGATTATTATTTTTCTCTAATGAAGTAATGTATGTGACTACTCCTTACTAATAATTTTATTACAGCTACTGTTCATATAAAAATATTATCTGTATGTATGCTCCATTTTAACAACATGAAGATTCATTTTAGAACATGTTTTGTATAATATTAATATTATTATTTAATATAATATTAAAATACAAATAAACTTGTTTACATTTACACAAATACATATTCAGGTCAGGTTTTGTGATTTTTTTTAATTTTATGTTCAGAAATGCAGTTGTTGTTGTTGTTTTTTTTGCTGCCTCCAGGCAACGTGGCGCAGAAAGGGGTAAGGAAGCAGGGGTTCGTGGCTCGCATCCCTAACCAAGGTTTTCTATTGACAATACATACAGGCAAATAAAGTCGGACAAAAAGGGAAGATGCAAGGTTCCCGGTTGCACGGGAACACCCAAAGTAATGTGCAAAAAAGTGTCACATGCATCTCTGTTTATAGCAGAGAAGAAGTGCTTCTTAAAGTGTAACACAGTAAAATTTCATTCCAGTCCTTTAGGGCCGCTATCCTGCAGAGTTAGCTCCAGCACCAACCAAAAAAACATAAGGACCAGCTAATGAATGCATTTTCAAGATCATAAGAAAGTTTTAATTAGGGTTGGAAACTCCCAGTCCTGAGCTACGATACAAACATCTGTATCAATATATTTCAAGTGTTTTCCCTTTTGACTTAATGATTTTTTGACAGATTTGGGATTTTGTATTGCTCTCTGAACATTGTCTTATGATTTGCGAATGGAGATTTTTCTCTGTAATTCTGCACCATTGTTGCACAACGTTGCCCTGAGGCAACAAAAAATATTTTTAGATGGGGGTGGTCAAAAAACGTTTTATCAAATAGTTCACACATCAAATAAAAGCTGTGAAAATAGTTGGACACGACTGAACCAATCTGTAAGCTTATGGTACCTCTATGAAAGAGCATTGGTGTTTTCCAATTCAAGCATTCCTGTACAATCACCTGCTAAAATTGTATAGAGATTTACATGTATTCTGAAAAATAAAAGTTGATCCACAGATATGGATGAACGTGCTATTTTAAGCTTTTATTATTGTTATGTTTTTGTACTCAGCACTGTTGATTAACACACTACCATTCTGACTGAAAATGAAAATCTGAGATATACTTGTTTTTAGTAAAATTGGGGGCTCGTCCAGGGTAATTTTGGTTTTCAGGTTATTTTAGTAAATGTTGGTCAGTACAAGTGTGTTTTGTGTTGTAGGTAAAATAGGTAGGAGGAATCATAAGCAGAGTTCGTGAAGAACCACAGTGATTCAAGTCTTACTTTAGTGTCATCATCATTACTGTGTCTCCTAGCCTCCCATGACCTGAGCTCCACTTCCTCCCCAGCCTCACCCTGTGCTGCTTTAACTGCTCCACCTTCATCAGTCTCCACAGACAGACATTACATCAGTTAATATATGAATCACCATTGAACTTAATTATTGCACACAAACAACGACTCAAATATTATTAAGTGGCTTACAAGGGTGCAAACGTAATGTGTGATTAACTGAGATTACTGTACATGACATCTTGTTAAAGGAGCTTTTAAAAGAACAGTTCATCTAAAAAGGTAATCAAATTCAGTGAACAGCTGGAATATAATATCTGTTTTAATGAACATTTTACTGATTCAAGTAACAATGACACATTTTTTGGGCAAATTATCCCTATCGTTGAACAAACGAGTGTGTGAAAGCACCTTGTCTGTGTGACCGAGACTGTAACTGTTGATTTTCAGCACAATAGTCACAGAGATGTACAAGAGAAAAAGAATGCCAGGATTGACGTACACCGGCCAGTCATGATGCGTGTTGAGGTTGATGTCAAAAGCTGAACAGTTTCCAGGCTTTATTATATCCTTCAGGCCAAACAGTCTGTAGCAAAAAAGAAAGAACATTAAAAATGTAAGTGAAAAACATGCAACTTTCTCTAAAACTCTGGTCCTACATATGGAAAATATCCCTTTCAAGGAAAGTGGCCATATTTACAACGCCTACTAGCAACTATCTATTTGAACCTCAAGTACTCCCTTTCAAACTCACATAAACCTCATTTTAAATTAGCAACTACAATTAACTTTGCATAAACGTAGTCTCTTATAGCAGTAGTTTTCAATCCTCTTCCTCATGACCCACTGCTCTGCACATTTTGCATGTCTGCCTTATCTGACATACTCATTGAAGTTCTTGGAGCTCTTTCTTAATGAGCTGATGATCTGAATCGGGTGTTTAAATTAGGGAGAAATACAAAATGTGCAGAGCTGTGGATTCCCAGGAACAAGTTTGAAAACCACTGTCTTATAGTGTTGCAAAAGCATATATTACCACTAATTGCTTTCTAGCTCTTTTATTCAGAAGACAGGACTTTATCCTGTTATGTTTTTCATGCTACACATAGGTTGTGTACAGTGCAGTGATGCTTGCCTTTGCACACACTAAAAATCTTAATCTGACAGCATTGTGCATGAGATATTTTGTATTTGACAAGTTTAGGACAATGATGAATAACAAAATTTTGCTTTATCTCACTGTGACAGCTGTGACAGTTATCTGCAACAGCACAGGGGTCAGCAGTGATTTGTGTGTCAGTAAAATTGCACAGACCTCACCAAGTCAGGTTTTACGGCCAGTTAGTGTGGGTGTCACTCTCCAGATATCTAAGGCGTAAGTCTCAGTGTTTCTTTTCAGTGGGTTATGCAAGGCTGGCAGGATACACCACCTTCACCTCCCCAGCCAGAGGCTCTATTTTTAGTCCAGCAATAACTCTCAAATTTACATCACACCCTGCCTTAACACAAGCCTCATGTAATGAACACACGACCAGTAACTTTAATAAGACTACTAAGCAATAAAGATAAACATTAACTGAAATAAAACATTTAGTCAATACTGATAAATTATAATAGGTATAATAGTAGCTCAATGACACTAAAATAACATGTATAAATTATGGGGTTATTATTCAATATTTCCAATTTCTTTTTTTTTTTAAAGAAAGAAGCTAAAATTGAAATCAATGGATAGTATTGACTTTATTTCTATTTTGACAAAAAATAAATACAATTCTGCTTGTTTAACCTTTTCTTGCTGATTAAAAGTAGAATTTGTTTTTAAATATTACCACAAAGTTTTGAATTGTAGCGTATTATGATTGTCAACCGATTTTTAACATCATAACAAGAAATAAGATTGATAGAAAAAATTCAAGTTTAGTTTATTCTGAGCATAATGTTCAATTAAATTATGGTCAGCTTCATATGTACATATTCTGTTTACAAGTAATAGAATAAGTTTATCTTTTAGACAAATCTCTTTTCCTGGTATTGCATTTTGTATGTCATTGTTTATCATTTTTTACATTGATGACACTTTAATAATTTTACAAATATAAGAATTATAAATAATAATTTATATATTCTGTTAAATTTACCTAGAGGTGTTTTTGTGGAAAATGCTAAACTTATATTTAAAGATGTTAAAATGGGGCACCTTCTCTTATTTTACCATACTGTTTGAAGCACATTGAAGAGCAATGCAATTTCAATATTATATGAATGTGATCATATAAGAGTATCATGGTACGAACTCAAAGTACCAAGATATTAAAAGCAAATGCCACCATTGTACCCCAATACTGCCACAGTAATGCCAATAAGAGTCACTGTGATTTTCCAAGTAAGAACACGCTCCTGGATCAAAATTCTTTTCTTGGTTCTGGAACAAGATTCCTGTCAAGAAAACAATGTCCCACTCAAGCCTAACCATTAACTTGATGGTTCAAAACCAAGTTGTATGCTTAATCCTTGATTGCAATGTTGCCCTTCAACCAACAAAAGATGTTGATTCAGTGATTGGTGCCAATGTTGTCCTACTTCTAAAAATCAAGGTAACCAGCCTCATTGGTTCACAGGAATGTTGTTCCATGACAAATAAGGATGTTGAACTAGGTACGCATACTACTACAACAAATCAGAGTAAATACTGTATCAAATACTGTATCAACAGTGAGAATGATGCAGACATACTACACATACAGTACAGTGAATGTGAAGACGATTGAGAGTAATGGACAACAATACCTGGCCCAAAGGCCTGCTGGGGAGAACATGTCTTGTGCGAATGAGCTCTGATACAGGTAAAGACACAGCAGGTGTCCCCCTGTGAAGAAAGCCACCATCACGCACAATGTATTAAATCCCAGATGGCTGATGGGAAAGTTGCAAGCCCACCATGTGCACACTCCAATAAAAAGAAGGAAGTAGAAAGCAGAGAACGCAGAGGGCAAAGTGATTCCTGTAAAGAGAAACACATTAATTAAAATCAAATTCACATACACTAAAATTAGACCCTAAACATTCTCTACACAAACGCTTTAACTAACAGGGTGCTCTGAAATGAACCAGAACATAATTCAGATATTAAATCTAGTTCTTTATACATTGGCATAGTTTTATAAACATAACTTGTGTCCCAAGTGACATGTTATAAGGAAAGCCACAACAGTTAAGTGCATCAAGTGTTGAACATTTTACAATTTTTTTTGAAGTGCACTTTCCGTTGAAATGTTTTGTGAAAACATACTGTCCAGACTATGAAATGGCATGGAGTAATGAGTAAGATATGGGAAGCGACAGTTGAGCGTGTTAATCTGTCAGTGTGTTTATAGATAGCTACCTAGATAATAACACATCAAGTTCACTGGAACAGACGTTTGAAGGCAACAGGGCAATGAAACACTTGCAAAATGCTTTTGTTTACTTGCATAGAGTATGTCTCTGGCTATTCCTTAAAAACAAAGTCTATAAGGAATCAATTGCAAACTGGAACCATCTACATGTTTATGTCCACTGAGATATAATGAATTCATCCTAAATCATCACTTCCAACTACCCAGTGAAATATTTGTTGGTAATGGAAAAGTGCATCCCTTTGAAAAAAGCATATTGGAACATTTTAACACATTATCAAATTGCATCTACACTCTTAAAAATAAAGGTGCTTCTTTATGTTAAACCTGCTGATTTTCTTACCAGCTAGTGCTAGTAGTGTGACAGCCAGGATGCGGCCCATGTTCCTGAGGAAGCGCTGTGCTGTGGCACGCAGGCGGGCAGCTAACTGTGCCGCCTTGCTGCTCGAGTAAGGACTCTCCTCCTCTTCCGTCTCACTACATGATAACATTCCCTCATCATCTTCTATATCATCATCTTCCGTTTCATCCTCCTAAAAAGAAGAGAACAGAGACATGATAAAGACTTGAGATGTTTTTCTGTTTTTACTTGTGATACGTTCTATTGAAAAGACATGTGATTGGTGAACTTTTGTTCCAAACTTTGAAACCACCAAGACTGAGAATGCCAGCCTTTGAAAGTACATGCACTGTCTGAGCAAAACTGAGAACTAGATTCAGTAAAAGACATAAACTGACTGTTTAGAAGGTGATAAATGTGAACAAACACATTTTTGCAGACATGTTTTTGTATGCACATGTGAGAGTGTGTAACACTTGGCTACTCAGGGTCATAGCAATCATATCTAGCCATTCCTACAAAAACTGTTCAAACCAGTGACCTGGTGTAGTCAAAGAAGTCTACAATATCTAGAGATACAAATGATATTTTCAGAACCGGGCAAAAAAAAATAAATAAAAAATTAAGGAATGTTAGCAACCAAACAGTTTCTGTTAGCCATTGAGTGCTTTCCTCCCATACTATAGAAACCAATGGCTACTGTCAACTGATTACCAACATTCTTCAATATATATAAATATATATTTTCCTACAATATAAGGAAGGAACTGAAAATGAAGACAAAAAATAAAAATATTTGGTGAGCTATCCCTTTAAATCCCTGTTGTTAAAGCAAATGATCTACAGTACAAGTCTGAACGTGTTAATTGTTCAAAACGTCATTTGCTATAACATTACACTTTCATCCTAGTCCACTTTCCACCATTCCAAAGCTTAACAAAATAGTATTCTAGTTACATGTTAGTAAAACTGTCCTCTCATTTGTCAAAGCACACCTGTTTAGGGTCTGGGATTGCACTCATAGCATCAATCATTACAATGGATTTACAAGTTAGCGCCATGGGCTTAATGTGGCTTTTTCTGTCATTATTCATGCCTTAAACATGTAAGAGCTTTCATTTTATATATATATGTGTGTGTGTGTGTGTGTGTGTGTATATGTGTGTGTGTGCACAGTCAAACCAAAAATTATTCAGGCACCAGATATAATTAGATTTTCTTTACTAGTTGGTGCAGGACACTATACAGTAGTTAATTTATGTAATTGAGCAAAATAAAGTAAATTGTGAAATAGTATACCCAAAATTCTTTATATAGTGGGCTTTTAATAAAAATTATAAACATTTGGGTCCAAAAATTATTCAGGCACTTTGACTTGACCATGTTTTGCTTCAGTGTTTTTTCTTTAATTGCTATTGTGATCTGGAATTAGTTCTGAACAAAATTAAGCATTACTTGGTAATTGGTTGACCTAAATTGGTATTATCTACTTGTGTACTTAAATTTAACAGCTGACAGCTTTTCAGCCTAATTCATTACATACCTTTTGTCACCAACAGCGCCTCTGTGGCTCTCTCTGACCGACAGCAGCGGGAACCTTCGCCCGCTTACTAAGGTTCCTACCCCGACTCTTTATTCCCATGTACATCAGCTGATTCACCACAGGTGCTTGGCATTAAAGGGATAGTTCACCCAAAAATGAAAATTGGATGTTTATTTGCTTACCCCCAGGGCATCCAAGATGTAGGTGACTTTGTTTCCTCAGCAGAACACAAACAAAGATTTTTAACTTTAACCGTGGCAGTCTGGTAGTCATTTAATGGAAGTGGATGGGCACCAGACCTTGCACCAGACCTTTCAAAGTAAAAAAAAACATTCACAGACAAATCCAGATTACACCCTGTGGCTTGTGACGATATATTGATGTCTTCAGACACAAAACGATCGGTTGTTGTGAGAAACTGAATAGTATTTATATAATTTTTAACCTCTAATAGACAACCATGCCCAAACTGTTTTAGGCTCGCGCTTTAGCATAGGATACGCAAACGCTATTCACAACAGATCACTTCCGGCGTTCGCGCGCTTGCGTATTCAGCGTTTGCGTATTCAAAGCACGAGTTCACAACAGTTGCGTAATCTACGCCAAAGCGCGTATACAGCGTGCTGAGCACAAGCCAGAGACGGTTTGAACATGGTTGTCTATCAGAGGTAAAAAATTATATAAATACTGTTCAGTTTCTCACAACAACAGATCGTTTCGTGTCTTAAGACATCAATGTATCGTCACGAGCCACAGGGTGTAATCTGGATTTGTCTGTGAATGTTTTTTTACTTTGAAAGGTCTGGTGCCCATCCACTTCCATTAAATGACTACCAGACTGCCACGGTTAAAGTTAAAAATCTTCGTTTGTGTTCTGCTGAGGAAACAAAGTCACCTACATCTTGGATTCCCTGGGGTTAAACAAATAAACGTCAAATTTTCATTTTGGGGTGAACTATCCCTTTAAACCACCAAACCTGTCTCTAATCTTACCAGTATTCCATCTAAATAGCAGCAAAAGTGTTTTGCAATTAGTAAATAGTTTTTATTTTTTTGATGGAAGCACATAGTAGTTAGGGCCACCAAATATAAAATGTGACTGAAATGCATGGCTTTGCATTTACCAGATTTACAGACAAGAATTCATCAGTATATATGAGGAGAAGAAGAAGAAGAAGAAAAAGAAGGGAAAGAAATACCTCTCAAGCACGCTGTCAAAGTTCATATGAATATACATGACTACAACAGATATTCTTGCCTTGATCACCATGCAGGTTGCAGAATTTTGTGAAATGTAACATTTCACGCAGTCCTACTCTGTATGTATGAATGAGTATGTGGATAAAAAAAGGGTTTAGCAACCCTGGTAACATAATTCAAAGTGAACTAACAAACAAACCTCATTGTTTTTAGCAACAGAGACATAGCAAGACTGAAACTATGCAAAAGCAGAGCGATCAAAACAAAAATCAGCCCCTCTCTGTAATGTTTTGATCATTTGTGAGTAATCTCTCTCCCGACATTTGAAAGTAACTTACATCACAGATATTTCACACTTTTACTGCTCATCATATGAGGGTACAGAAGCGATATACATGTTGAGTATTCCTGAAGCTTGCAGGCCATCCTAGTTATTTCATGGGCTAAAGCCTCAGTGTGTTGTTATTTTGTTCCCCACAACAGATGCACCGTTCTTCTCTTCCTGTCTCAGCGTGTTCTCATTGTGTCGAGAGCTGTCTCTTCTGCTTAACCCAACCCTTTTTAACCTGCTCCAATTAATTCATTACACTCCCAGAGAAACCAAAGTATAACGTAGTGCTCTAACTAATCCTAGAGTCTAAAAAATTACTTATGCTATATTGCTACTAGAAATGAAAAATAAATAAAATAAAATAAAATCTTTTCAAGAAATAAATAAAGAAACCAAGAGTGTGCTGCATTAGGTAGTTGCATACACTGGGGCCTATATGCTTGATCAGATGCAGCATCTGTGTCACCTATGAGGTTAAAACAACAACAACAACAACAACAAAAAAAAACAATTCTCTGTCATCATTTATAAGAAATTAATCATGGTCCAAGTAAGTTGGTATCTGGGCCACATTCCTTTAATGGGCGACCTCTGAACTAATCTTTTAGGCTGTGATGTACTTAATCCACTACACAATTTCACACCTCTATACCAAGCTTATATTTGTTAAGCTATTAGTTATTGGAATTAGATTTGTACAAACTGACTTCATGTTGCTCAAGAGCTGTTCATCTACTGAGCATAAATACTCTCAGTGGGAGTAAACAGTTCTACTATGTGTGCCCTCTGGAGGTGCCCAGTATCTGTCCAAACAATGATAGCTCTTTTCAGGGTTTCCTCTGCAAGGCCAAATAGCTTGTCGCACTAAACAAACACTGTAACCCATATATCAGCCAAGGATTGAGACAGAGGCAAACAACTGAAAGCAGGAAGAAATCTCCATCCTGTGGAAGAGATGTGCACCTTTCACTGAGGAAGAAGGAAGCAGTGGAGGATGGTAGATGGTATCTAGAACTACCAGGTCAGTTTTGTAGAAGAAGGCCCTTCTATAAAAACATGGGATAATGACCATAACACCAGTTTGGGAAGAAGCCACATTAACTTAAGAGGCCATCTGACTGGACAAACATTACTCAAGATGAATACAGCATCTTGGTTTTATGTGCTTCCTGTCCTTGTGACCTGTTAAATGCCATTAGAAGGGTGCAGAATCTTTACGACATTTTTTTTTTTTTTTTTTTACAATCTCGTCTGTTGCAGGATGCAGGCGTGCAGCCCTGGAGGACACGTGTCAGCCCTGTGGCAGTAATGCTTGTTAAAATGTTGAGGTGCTGAGCCTTTGATGCTCTCCTTATGGAACATGACCCATTGCTGGAGGAGACATCCAGGATGGCTATTTCCTAACCTCCAGGCCTGTTCACCACCAACAGGAAGTCATTTATTCTCCATGTCTCTTTTGTATGCAGACAGAGAAGTCTGCTGATGGACTGATTGTGAATCATGGAACAATGGATAGGCGTGTGTTTGTTTAGTTCCTACATGGCATGAAACACTTGCAACCCTACATTATACATAAACATGTGACTTACAGCCCACCTGATGGTGCTGGACTTGAATGGGGTTACGTTCCACGTATCTTCAGGCTTCTGCACAACAAAACTAAATCATTCTCATTAAAATTAACCTGTCAATAACAGATGCATAATGTTGCAAAAAAGTGAGTTTTCACACTGCCTTGGGTACAACAGGAATAAACGTATGCCGGGAAAAAGGGTTTATTAAAATCTTATTCCCCTCCAAACCACTAGATGGCACAAATATTTGCCGTAGCATTTTTTCCTACACATTTGAGACTGCCCCTCTAAATCAGTCTGCTCTTCTTTCCTTAAATAATTGTGAATAAAACTAAAAGCCCTTAAAGATATTCTTGAGGTAAAGCAAAAAAACCTTAGAACTAGTTCCCAAAGAAGGTTTTTCATTTAAAATAATTAACAAACAATTTGTGTTTAAATTTACGTTTTTTTTTTTTTTTTTTCTTCATTTCTGACAGACTTTTAGGGCTAGGTGAAACATTCCCACCAAATTCCATTCCAATCAGCCTCTATTATCTGTTTCTAGGTGCTCAGACTGCACTGGCTGATAGCGGCCATGTCTCCCATGGCACATGAAGTACGTGAAGGCAGCCGTGGTACTTTGAACACTGATACTGATTGATTTTGTTTGTCTCGATCCAAGAATTTCAATGGTATGGGACGCTTCAGTTTATGACAATCCTTTAAAAGTTATAAGCAATGCTGATCTTTAAGAATCTTTTTATTATAGGGTTTCAGCGCTAATTGCTTGAAAAAGAAAAAAAAAATCTTGTGCAAAACCTGGTAGAGCCATAAGTCATGCACATGCTGTTAATTATTTGGTGAAATTTGTTAATTCTAAGGGATGCATCAGGAACTAACAATAGCAATTTTTCTGCATTTAATATAGCTTAATGTGTTTACTAATATAAATGGTCTAAACAGATGCACCTTTATACTAGTCCAGAAGGAAAGGTTGATAAATAAGTTTAATTGTGCTAAAATAAAGCAGAGCTTAATATATGTTTATGCAACTTTGCTGCCACAGCAGACTTCTGAAGCCACTCGTACAAAAGCATGTGATGCTTGTGGCTTTTTTGCAGTTTCAAATGATTAATGGGGCTTTGATAGATCAGCAGTCTTTCATTAGGAATAAAAGAATAAAAGGCTGAATGTGGGACTCTGAGTGCAGGTGAATTGTTGTGTATGTGTGTGTGCCTTGTATCCGAGAAGCAAATATGCTTATAAGTCACACTGATTTGTGCTGGGCAGCTGAAACAGGGGGTAGAGAGAAAACTGGACAGTGAACAAAGATTTTAATCTTTATTATTTTTAGTAGGCCTATTGTCTGTTGAATACTTGCACAAAAATCGGACCACATAAAAAAAATCTCTATCTGTGTATATATATATATATATATATATATATATATCACAAGTTACAAAGAACACCATAATGTGTGTGGGAAAAATAGATAATTTTGCTGTATGGGAGTTTCACAGCATCACACAGCATATTTAATGTCACCACACGCAGGTTAAACACACAGGAAGGAACCTCCTGAGGATATGATATAACTTTCATAAAACCCCTCTATCTTTCTCCCCACCCCCTCTCTCTCTATTCCCTTAAGAGCATTAGCATTCTTCACTCTTCACTTCTCTCTCTACCCCAAGCTTTCTGCAAACTAGCATTCTCACTGTCTACTGAAACACACACACACACACACACACACACACACACACAAAGCATCTTTGACAGAATAACTTCAATGATGATAGCCAGAACACAGAGAAACAACTGCTGTGGCAGACTATCCACAATATTAATTTCATTATCCTGAAGTCACACATGCACAGCCATAGTTCTAGATAAAAAAATAGTTTTTATAGAGACAGCTTGCACCTCGCTTCTATTCTAGGTACACATAGTCGTTTTTGTGTTTGTTTTACCAGAGTTGTTGGTGAGGCTACTGGTCACTAATATGGAACATCACACCAAATTAGTGAATCATACATTGATGTATAAATTGGTAATATGATATAAATACGGACGCTTAATATTATAGATTGTGGAAAGACAGCAGAACTGGTTAAAATATTTTGAGGGTATTTTTAGCATGTTAGGTGGTTATTAGGGTATTGCTAGGTTGATGATCTAGTTTAGAAAAAAACAAAGAAAAAAAACATGTTTTAAGGTATAATTATGAGCAATCGTAATATTCATGATTGACTTTATGAACACCATTAAGTAAAAAAAATTTGAGATCAGTTCAGGCAGAAGCCATGTCAACCACAGCCTGAATATTCTACGAATATTCTAGGATGTGGTTGGCCAAGTAGGCTGTTATCGATGGTATGTGTGCACCATACGTGTGTGAGTTTACTGTGTTTAAAGACAACGTGAAAGGTTTGAAAATAAAATAAAAAATATTTAAATGAAGCAATCACAGCAGATGAATCATTGCACAAGTACCACATTTGGATTAATTACCTTTATTTCACCATATGTAAAATGTACTGAGCTCTGAGCGTTATCTCTAAATGCCTCGGCTTCTGTATGACTTTCCGTGTTTGAGGGTGAGAACAACAGAGGAAAGAGAGAGAGACAGAGACAGAAGAGTGCTCCATCTAAAAACCCAAAACCACATCCTCTAACACATCTGTCAGTAGTGACTATGCTACTGAACTAAACGCTCTCCCTCTTTCTTTCTCTCTCTCTCTCTCTCTCTCTCTCTCTCACACACACACACACACACACATCTCTCTCTTTCTGTTTCTTCCTCACACACATTAAAACTGTGAGTTCCGGGAAATCACATTAACATAAGTGTGACTGTTAACAAGCGGCCGCTAATCACTCACCATCTTAACATATTCAAGCCTGGAAAGAGTTGATGCAACCCATCACTGCATGTCAAATATGTCAAAGCATGTGAATATATTCCATAAACGACCATAACCAAAAAATAAAAAATAAAGTAATTAATACATTTGCTGACATATACTTTAAACAATACTATTAAAAAAATGTGCCATCTCTCTCTCTCTCTCTCTCTCTTTCTCTCTCTCTCTCTCTCTCTATATATATATATATATATTTTTTTTTTTTTTTGAGAGAGAGATTATTTAAAAAAAACGATAACTTAGTTATTTTTATAGTGTTTGTGTTTTATTTCTTTATTTTTAAAGTTATTGCTTAATTATTTTTTTACGTAATTAAAATAACCCAACTACAGTTTGATTAAGATTAATTGGGACGCACAATGAAAAAAAATAAAAATAAATAATATTTGAAACAATTTTTGAAAATTGAAAACACTTTATTTTTATACCCCACTTTAGACATTCTAACTTTGCAACTACATGTCAACTAGCAGTCATTTGAGTATTATTAGACTGTCTGCTTAATATCTTCTAACACTTTATTTTCATGGATCCACAACATACAACATACTGACTATGAGAAAATTTGGAAGTATATGTGAACTTATTCTACTAACCCTAAATCTACTCTAAATAATAAATAAAATAATAAATGAGAATTTGTTGACATGCAGTTACAAAGTCACTCATAGTTAATAAAATGCCTAAAATGGACTTAATAAAGTGTGTGTGTAAAATGATTTTACTAATATAAAATAATATATAAATAATATTTTATAATATAATTATTTATTTTTAAAATGTTATAATCGCTAGAAAAAAATCTGTCTTTGGAAGATTGAAAAATAGCTAATTTATTTGTTTTTTTTTTATTAATTGCAAATTGAATTTTCACAATTTCTTTCTTTCTTTCTTTCTTTCTTTCTTTCTTTATTTTATACTGTATAAATGTTTAATAGTAGAGGATCTGTAGAGGAACACAGGGGACTGGGGCTGGATCTGGTGGGATGACAGCAGAGGTCAAGGTGGGGGCTAAAAGGAGAAGAGCTAAAAGATAATTGGAGAGTCTGAGTACAGCACATCAAAAGAGAAGAGCTGCGGCTCTTTACAGACAACATTCATTCATTCATTCATGCAATTAAATTAAATTTAATTTATCTATTCATGTTTATTTATTTTTTTGCTTTTTTTGTCTGTGTTTTTGTCCACCAGGTGCAGGTCCTATTGCTTACCAAAAGGTGCAACAAATTAGAATAATTCATTTTCATTCCATAAACTGCAAGGAAATGGATTACATAAATAAGTTTAATACCTGAGGTTGAAATATTTTTCAAATGTCTTCCCTTAAATGAGAAACGGTAAGTGCATTGATAGTTTTTAGTTAACAATAAATTAGAGGGGCAAACTGACTACTTTTTCTGCTTTAGTTTACAGAAACAACTAAAATACTCAACACGTGTGGCTATTTCGTTGTTTAACATTTTGAACATTTTGAGTAAGAAAAAAAAAAAAGAAAAAAAGACAAAAAAAGCTAGGCAGTCTTTTAGTAGTGTTCATGGGAAAAAGGCTCTTCAAAAGACTTTGAAATGCCTCTACAGTGTAAAAGACAACTGCTGTAATGCTGTAAAGGTTCTTGTCTGCAACATGTTTAAACTCTGAGCATCCATTGATGCATATCTCATTTTACTTTCACAATTCAAAAAGCTAGACCAACCTCTTTAGATTAAGTTTCCGTAAGCCGAAGCTAGTTTCTCATTGTTGTTCCTACATGCAAACAATATTTTACTTCAAAGACTGAGAGTAAAATGTTTCATGACTTTAGCTTTGAAGATCTGTTCTGAAACCCAGTCAGCTGTCTACCCATACAACTCTTTGCGGACTTGTGTTCAAGTTTGAAAACCTTTTCAGTTCCAACACTTAGGAGGCACCATTTCAGTTTACTTTAAAAAAGGGGTTTTACAGTACAGTAAGTCTGGTTTGGCTGTGTTTTAATAGTACTTGCAGTGTTAAAGTACAAAATGTGCATTAAGTTTCCTGATCTTGTCTAACAATCTTGTTTGGTGAAACCACAGTCTCTTCCTCCGCTTCACCTCCTCAATCATGACTTATAGATCACTGCCGCTTCCTGTTGGACTAGTCCATTATTTCATTTGGGGGTGTCAGGTGCCCACAAAACAATAATAATCAGACATACTCTTGTTTCAAGTTTTTGCTGCTGACTGTGGGCTAGTGGTAAATATAGTGATAACTGACTTCTACTGTAAATGCCATGTTTAAGAGTGAAAATCAGGAGATCTACTTTGCTGCTTATATTTGTTTTTAAATATTGTCAAAGAAATAAGAGATTGTTTAACCCACAGCATATTTTGGTTTTATGTACCATTTACTTTATACAATGTCTATAACAATTTAATGAATAAATTAACCTTTATAGCTTGTCAGTGGGGCAGCACCCTCACAGAAATATTTTCACACCTCATTTACACTTAGGTATATTACTAATCTAAGGTAATATTCTAAGGTAGTTATATGCACCTTATTTAGGGCAAGATAGGGTATAATTCTCTCCCATTATTGACCCAGTAGCAAGCTGTGTTACACCTAAAGGTACAATCTTAGCACATTTTCTGTCAAACCATAAAAATAACATAATGTGTTGCGGGGGAATACAAATACACGGAGGACATTATAGCACAAATATGTGTCAATCCTGCTACTAGAGGACCAACACACCTGCATGGATGTATACAGTAATCCTTGAAGACCTTGATTGATTGGTTAAGTTGCATATCTAGGACTACAACCAGGGGCATAACTATGAATTCTGGGCCTATTGTATCGATTTTGATATGGGGTTCCCACAAAATCATGTAAAAAATGTTTTATCATGTTAATCTATTAATCAAACAATTATAAAAAGGACGCCGTATGTAGAAGTTTTGAAAGTCTATGTGTTTTACATTCATCTGCTTGGAAAGCATTTTAAATCCTCAAGAGTGCCCTAAATGAAACAATAAACAATGTTCTGTTTTGAATGTTTTGTTGCATTGTGCAGCATGTTTGCTTTCAGTACAGAAAAAAAATATACTTAACAGTGGAATATTATTGTGTCACGCCTAGTTAGGACACTCTGTACGGTGTTCAAGGTGAGTAAACAACATTGATGAATGGGTTTGACAGAGATAAAATTCTGGAAGACTGGAGCAAAAAAAGAAGACAGAAAATGCAATACTTATATGTAAACATGACATTTTTATAATTACAGCAGCATGTCCTTAGCCGTGTAAGCATCAGACACTAACGCATAACTTGTGAAATGTTTGAACTGTATCTAATTTAAGACACCCCAGCACAGACTCGCACATACTTCCAGCAGTCCCTTGGGGTACAGAGGGCAAAGCTGGACGACTCAGCCGAGGCTTTTTATGACAAATATTGATCCTCTTGCCAGGGTGCGCCGCAAAAACTCTGCCCAGACAGACAACAAAAATAACTGTAACTATATCACAACTTCCTGCCAGAGGGAATGAATCTCTAGATATGAGCCACTGTGGAAGCTATTTCTGTCCACAGTGGGGGGCTGAATGCAGGAGACCCAAGCCCAGGACCCTTCCCTGGAGATGTGTGAGTGTGGGAATGTGTCAGGATGCTGCAGATTACTGTAATAAGAGTGTGTAAAGGTTTAGGGGTGTAAGGCCAAGTGCTAGTACAAGTGTAATGGGCTGCCAGCAAGAGTGTATGTGTCAGAAAACAGCAGCATTGATGGATTACAAGAAGAAAACTGGAGGGAGGGTGGGCATGTGAACAGAACAAAGAATTACAGTGAGGAAATTCAGGGGTGAAAGGTCACATGGTCTGCAGATACACTGAAAATATGGCTTCACCTTTTTTGTTTTATTTCCCAAAGCAGAGGAACTGCTCACAAACTCCTGTGGGTAAAGTATAGTCTTCATACTAGTTTAGAAAAGGTGCCTTTATACACACATTCAGACCACACACATACATAACACCCTGTGGTCAGGATTAAAGAATGCAATCTTATAGATAACTTAGTATACTTGTGTGCGCTTAAAAGCTTTCACACTGATTATTTACAAGTCTGCCCTCTATGCTGCCATATGCTTCAGGAGTTTTTGTCCAACAAAGTCAATTTAAGTAATAACTACATTTCTGTAATGTTCAGAGCATGTTTTTTAAAAGTCCCGACCCATTTAATTAAGCCAATGTCAGTTAAGCAGCTGTTTGAAATATAAAGAAAGAAATGTGTTTATTTGGTAGTTGTGCTGGATGTGCACTTGTCATGGCAGAGGCTTCAATGCTGGTTTAGAAAATAGAGTGTCTTTAATTTAGCAAGGAATGGTCGTGGTCTCAGTAGGGAGTTGTATAATTTACAATTCAGTTACAGTCAGATAGACAATCACACTACAACAAAGTGTAGGTTAAAAGTCAAACAAATAAATAATTAGCAAACTATAACTGTAAGCCAAAACAAATAAACAAATTTAAATTACAAAATATAAAAGTTTTACATCACAGGAGAGAAAAAAGGCAGCGTGAAGTGAATCACAGTTATTCACATCAAGAGCAAAACTGCTACTCATATTTACACATTTTAAAACTAAACTAACCATTTAAATGGCAGGAAAGCCCTATACTGTACCATATGTTTTTTTGTTGTTGTTTTTTTTAAGCCATTGTCTTATCGACTGAGTCATTTAGTCATTCATTCACTGTCCTTTTTTCTTTTCTTTATTTTTTGCAATTTTTCTTCGGTGTGTTAAATTCTACCTGGTGTCATGACATAACTGGGTGTACTTTTTAGCGAGACACAAAATATGTACCAATAAGTACATATCACTGCAAAAGTAATTAACATTAGGGTCATGTGTTGGTCCATGTGCTTCTTTGTTTTTGTTTTGATCCTGTCTCTCACATGTTTTTTGCCCTGTCTGTAACTCCGCCTGTCCCATCAGCGTTTGATTCCCTACCAGCTGTGTCTTCCAGGTGTCCTGTATTATGTCTTGATTAGTTTTGTATTCATATCGTGTTCTTTGTTTCATTCAGTGTCTGTCGTTATTTAAATGTCATGCATCTTGTCTCAGCTTTTTAATAAGTTTAATAAATGTTCTCAGTTCAACAGACTCATTACAGAATGACCAACCATTTACGAGAGTCTCCGAGACCCTCCGTTTGAGGACTTTGTGTCTGTGTTCCACCAGCTAGCTGAACGGCCACGTGGAGCTTTCTGATGTTTCTGATGATCCGCCCTTTTCCTTTGCCGAATGACAGTTCGCAAGCAGAAAGGCTTCATCTACTCGTGCAACCACCCCGGGATAGCCGCCCGAGTCACGAGATGGCAGTAAGCTTCATCAGCTCAGATGTGCACATCGCCACGGACCCCATTCTGCCTTCACGGCCAGAAGTGGCATCGGAGACTTTTGCGGACCCCGATCCCTGGATGTAGAGTGGGAAATTGCCGTTATCGAGTCCTAGCCCTGAATCCCGGCCACATAGATCCCCTGACCATTCCTTCTGGATAACATCCGATGACCCAGGGTCGGTACAGGTGGGAGGCCTCCCCAAGCAAACCTGTGTTTTAGTGCCACTCTGTGGACATTTCTCTTTGAAACTGCAGCGAAATCTGGGGTAAGGCATGTAAAAACGGTGTTGCACAAAAAATTTATGCATTTTTGAGACCAGGTTGGTTAAATGAGGTAAGCTATGTTTTGGTCAGATACACAAATCAAAGAAAAAAAGTCAGAAAATACAACATTCATATTTCATCAACAGATTTCATCTCAGACATAAATAGGTCCATATGAATGTGCTGTTTGAAAGAGTTCAACAGACAAAACGAGAGAAGGTAAAGGTTCAATGTGACCTCGTAAGCAAAACTGAAAGAAACGTAAACAGACACAAAGGAATAGTAAAATCTTTGATGTGTGTATTAACTCTTCTTGTTATTGAATGATAGAAAAATCCCTTCTGCCCCCTCCTACCTGATTCGCTTTCAACATTACAGATACATCTGAATTGACACATCCAATTCAAAGCAAAAGAAAAAGGAACCCACAGAAAATGTTTATTGGTAAAGCAGCCATGGGCTCTTCTCTGACCCCCATGTTTCTGGAACTAAAGTGCTTGTGTTTTTGGAGGGCATTATTAAAGCTAAGCACGCTCTTAAAAAATGCATCCTGTTATAAAACTTAAAGCAGCCCCACAAAAAAAAGGCCCATTTTCTACTGAAGACAGAGACTCACAAATTTGCTTTTTAAAGTATAAAGGCACATGCTTCAAAAAGAATTCTGTTCTGAAATACTTTTTAGTCGCTTTAGGCTATGGTACTGAAGAATCATTATGTACAGTAGTTAGATTACTCTGTCACACACAGCACTGCATGACGAAAAAAAAAAATAGTTATGAATTACTTCTAGATTAATTTTGACCTAACTTGTTTAATACAGTGCATGCCTTTTGTATAACAGATACATATTCTTTGATACATTCTCTGTAATAAACAGTGTGAACTACATTGAACATTGCATTAAATGAGGGTTTCTCAGACCGTTGTTTGTGAGGAATATAAGTCTGAATTGCTTGTCCTTAGTAGGGCCGTGGTGATGTTGGAGCATATCCCAGCATCCTGGGACATAGGCAGGGAAACACTCATGGGCAGGTTGCCAGTCAATCACATGGCTACCCACATACTCGTACATTGACAAGCAAACTAAGGACATTTTATTGTGTCTAATTCACATGTCCTACATTTTGTGGGGGCACACTGGAGCACCCAGAGGAAATGCACGCCAACACAGGGAAAACAACTCTGCACAGTTTGGCTCATCTTGCTGTGAGGTGACCGTGCTTGCACACTGGAATTAAATATGTGATATTATCATCTGTTAACAGATTAAATTAAGGCCTTTCTTTGAGGAACCAACACAAATATGGTTTAATGAGGCATGCTGGGGTTCTTGTACTGTACAGTGGTGGCCAAAGGAGAACCTGATTTTACCATGTGACGTGTTTCTGAATTAACATATTTGTTGACCTTGAAAGCAACATTGGGATTAACGTATCAGATTTGAGAAAAAATAAATAATTTTATAATTTTTGGATTGAAAGGTTATTCCAGTGTCAAAAAAAAAATAATATGCTGACGTACTGTGGGAACACATCAAACATGCACTGACCAAAATTATTAGAACGCTAGTTTTTCATCCGTTTTCATTTCTGTCATTTGCTATAGTGTGTCAGTAGGAAATATCAATTTACATTTTTCAAACATTATTTTTCTATTAATTGCAATAATCCACTGATATTTTTACTTGCACAAGGAGTCTGACAACAGCCAGTGCTCCACACAGAGATCTGATCTCATCATCATCATTCAATCTAGAATAGCAGGGAGAAACAAAACAAACCGAGACAGTTTAAATATCTTAGATGCTTCAAAAAACGTACACCTGCATTAATCAAATTAATGTTTGGAAATGTAAACTGATATTTCTGACACACTACAGCAATGACTGGCTTAAAACCATTTTAGCTGGTGAAAATACTAATGTTCTAATAATGGGAAGCACTGTATATTATTCAGATGTTTTTATTTATTTCATTTTTTTTTTCTGTTATCTGTCATGACTTTGAGCTCCAAGACTGCTCTGACAGCCCTTGAAGACAAACACTGAGTCGGATTTTTACTGTGATGTCTCAAAGGTGGTCGTGTTTATTTTGAATGTGCTGCTGTGGTAATCAGCTGCTATCAGTTTGATCTGTGGTCTTAAGGACATCATCTCTTAACCACACTCAAAGACCCGTGACCCATTCTCAGAAAAAGTGTGCCAGTATCATGTATAGAGAAACATATATTTAATTGAGGTTTCCTTTTGAATTCAAGTGTGAATACTAAGCTTGCAAAGACAGAAAGGTTTACATATATTTTGGGCATACAAGAGCGTATGAGCATGTCTTTTCTTAGTAAATGGAACATGACCTTGGCCTTGCTAGAATTATGTTTTACCAGTTGAGTTAGGATGATTTATGACGACGACAATGATGATGAGGATGATGATTATTATTATTATTATTATCTTTTCAATTTGTTAAAATAATTGTCTATATCTGCAAATGCATACCTGGTTGGAGTTTTTCATGATGGTCAGTTAGACTGAAGAATTCACAAATACACAAATGAACCGAATATGCAGATATGAAGAGACATCATACAGTCTTCCTCCTTTAACCACGATTAGAGTTGAGGGGTTGGGGGGAATGGAATATTAATTTTCTCTTCGAAAAGAAGATTCCCACAGGGGAGTGGGGTTTTCTGCACAGTCTGCAGTACACTGGTTCATATCTGGAGGCGTTTCTCTGGGCTGGGGGTTCTCTTGGAAACAACAAAAGAACTTCTAGACTGGACTCATGGTAGAGTTAGATGCTAGCATGCTATTTGTTTTAAAAAAGTCCTGTAAAACATTTGACAATTGTGTTTTGAAATATTGTTGTATTAAACCATTTGATATATTGTTTCAACATCTTTTACTCATGCTAATACTAATACTCATGATAGTTAATGAATGTCCTTACTGTTTTAATCAACATGTTGTTCAAGCTGTACAATATTTAAAGTTTATAGAAAAAAATAGGATGAAAGAAAGTGAAATTGCACAAGTACATTACAGTAGCACTTTCGTTTCACACATTTCAAAGTATGTTAATATTTTTCTTGACAGTCAGAGAAATAAAGCAACTCTTAAATCATTGCTAGATCTCCAAAAGCAAGTAAGGAGTGGTAAAAAAGTTTGGTCTTGGACAAAGCTCATCATTCGGAGCAGTCTGGAAAATGTCTTGAACAGTGACGCACACCGGTGGGGGTTTTCACCCAATGCATCGCAGGTTATTGAGTACTCTTGGATTTCCTCTTCCACCCACTCTGACCGCTTAAGGCCCAGGTCCAATTCAGTGATGATCGCTACACGTTCCACACATGCATAAGAAAACGTCTCCTTGAAATGGTAAAAACATCACTTGCTTATTCATGCACTGACCTATGAAAAGACACACTTCTAAACTCTGTTATATCTATTCTGGGTCAACAACATTCATAACGGTAAAACAATGATTCATACCAGAATGGTATTAAATGTCAAACTACACCATCTTAAATAACTCCTCTGAAAATAGAAAATCATGAAATACTCTATGAAGTTGTTTGATGAGTGTAGTTTTCTTTCATGTGCTGACGTATTTCCTGTTAAAACAGAAAGCTGATTGGGACATATCTAAAAAGCCATAATGCATCAGGGGAAGATTTTCTCTCAAATAAGACTTTTCCAAAGATGAGTGACCACAATTTTGGTCTTGTTTTAAAATAAATTGCTAATTCTAGCCATATACTAGCATACAGATTGCATCAAAGGTAAAATAAATGTACTGTACTTAAAGCCATAAAACAAACAAAATGTTAAGACACAAAATTGACATCACATTTTTTTTGTTTAATAGCCGGAACAGTCCATGTTTTATTATTATTATAATTTTTTTTTTTTTTGTACATGCTTTTTATTACTTTCCCATTTCTTTAAAATATGAGAGTTTGCAATCCAGAACAGATGCCAGTTTATGTGGGTAGTAAATGATTATCTGTTGTGGTTTCGCTGCTGGTGTTTGTCTTAACAGTCAAATTTTAACCCAGAATGTGGTTTCGGACACAAAGATGTTCTTCAAATGCCTGAAAAAGACGATGAAATCAAAAGGCAATGTGACCATTCAGAAGAGCTTTGGTGGTTTCCTTTTTAATGGCACCCATGAAATCAACATGCCACACGGGTGTAAAGCTGTCTAGCCTCTAACAATGTGTGTCAAAACATTTCCTGTGAGAAAAATAATTTTTCTAAATAAAATTCACAAAAATGTTGGAACACATCCACGCTGTAGCAATCAACCTCTGCAGTGAAAACAGGAGACGTGTTTAAGGCTGCAGCTCTAAATTAACATCAAGAGCTGCAAGTACTCCGCCTTTTAGACTCTGCAGTTCACTGTCCATAAACTGCAAAAAAGTGAAAGTTTATCCTTCCAGCTGTCAAACTCAAATGGTGCTAATGCCGTAATACTTGAGTTGTGTGACGCACCATTTCTTTTCCAATAATAAGATTGTTAGTGCTCACTAATAGCAGAGCCAGTGCCTGCCAAAAGCCTGTTTCGCTTGAGATACTTCACAAATCTATGTTGGCTCATTGGGATCAAATTGTACAGCTTGTTCTAAAGTACTATAGAACAAGTAGAAGTCATCTGGCGAGAGATTTATGTATATATATATATATATATATATATATATTTGCGTTTATAGGACTGTGTCCTATGGTTTGACATAGCAATACATAATAAATAAATAAATCTTACATCTTCATAGAATGAGAGAGGTTTATCTTAAATGGTATATTTTTAATTATTTTTAGATTTAGATTTTTTATTTTTTTGCTAGACAGTTTCAACGACATCATCATAAACAAACGTTACTGCGCATGCATGCTTTTGTGGCCCTAACTTAACTTCCGGTAGACATCCGAATAGAATCAATAACAACAAGTCCTTCTAGAGTAGATTATGTTTTGATAACAAGCGAAATATGTTGCCTGCGTAAATCAGACAGATTTATTAAAAATGCAAACTCATTCTTTGCCAGCAGTTGGTGCTTTAAGCGCGAGAAACCGGTAATGGCTGTAGACAAAGCAGCTCTGAGCTTACAAACACTGCAAAATATGCAGGATGAAATGAAAATTACATTTTCTAAAGACAGACTTCCTTCAGAAATACAATAATATAAAAACACCCACGCCTCGGTTTGAGTTTTAAACATGCATTACATGCTCATGTTTATTCAACAAAGGCTTTTGGAATTTATATCGTGGCAGGTCACCAAAAATAAAGAAATGTTTGGGAAACACATCCCACAGCACAATAACCTGAGACCAACTTCTAGACTGCAACACTAACCAGACCTCTAAACAAACACAGACCAGAAGTTAACTTACAGTAGGTCCTGGCGCCTTATATATATATAAAGGTAATCTGAAAATATAGTCATAAAAATACATTTTGAATATATACAGAATATGTCGTTTGAATAAAAAAGTTTCGCACTTTAGCAGACAATTTTAGGCAAAGTTACCTTTAGTTAAGATGGGCCAACATGGCCAACATGTAAAAAAAAAAAAAAGAAAGAAAAGAAATGTGCAGAATCTGTGATCTGAAATGCTGTAAAATGCAGTGAGTACAGATAGATAGCAGATATACAATTATCTTCTGATCACACTAACCTGTAAAAGTAGGAAATTCAGTTTTTAGTTATGCCTTAAAAATACTTTTTGTATCTAGCAGGCACCTTGTAAAAATGACTTGCTTCATGACGACCCCATTTACGGGATTGAGTAATGCCCAGCCAATTAGACTGAAAGTGACGATTATTGTCAGTTCCTGCCATTTTTGTATGCAGCATACTTTAGACAGTCAGTGACTCGATTGTGGGCAGTTCATGGGCGTGTCATCTAAAGCTGATACTGTATTGTAATTACAACAAGATGTAGATGCCTGACACACATAGATAGCAATCTTTATCTCTGGGTAAAATGAATGAGCCACTTAGAGTGACTCAGTGAGGCGTGAGCTTTCCCTAATCTTCTCTCTTATATTTCAAGAAGAGGCAATTTTCTGCTAAATGTCATTACAATGTTTTTGCACAAGTATACCAGCAAAGTGGCTCCATTAATTGTGGTTGGTTTTGAGGAGATAATTTCCCTATGTTAAGCAGGCTGTAAAAACACATGGCTTACAGTGTAATTACAGGCACAGGCGCAGGCAAATTTATCTCCTGCTCAAATATACTATGAAGCCGGGAGTCATGTAAAAAATAATTTTCCTTTTGAAGAGCCGTTAAGCGCATGCCACACGTCAGCTCACCCAAAAGAGCAAGCAATTCAGCAAGTGCTACCAGATATGGGTGACAGCGTTTACGCTCAAATAAACTGAGGGCATGACGTGAGTTATTAAGCTGAATATTTCAAACAACAAATTAATAACACTGAGGATGAAAGGAGAGGAGGAAGTGACACGATGCTCGAATTTCATGGGTAAATGTGCCTTTCAAATATGAATTTATGCATTAATAGCTAGGAAAATCTTAATATATTGGGACATATACTGGTAAAACACTCACTATAACATAATGAAATATTATTGCTTGCGAAAAACTTACTTTGTCAGAAACCAGGCTTATTGCCAGCAAAACTTTAATCACTTTCATTGTTATAAAACAAACATAATCCGAAAAGTAAAACTTTTTTTAGACCTTGGAAAGTTAGAAAACTGAATCAAAATCAATCAGAATTTTCCAAAATGACTACTTATATAATTAGATGCTATGAACCTTTTTTTTTTTTTTTTCAGTCGGTTGGTGATGTTCTGGTACAATGCATGTACAGAACAAGACAAGGCAGGCTGCTAGATTCCCAGCAGGAGGCCACATAGACAGCTCCAGGAAGAACATTCTGCAAATTAATCAGCAACTGCAAGAAAACGTTTATAGCTGAAGTTATCGGTTTTACCTGTCATGGCTAAAGTGACATCATAGAAAAGATACTAGAAATATCTTTGTTAAACCACTGTCATACAGTACTGTAGCTTGTGTGTTTGCTTAGACATGTGAGTGAGTCTGCAGGAACGGTGAATTAATATAGTTTATTTATTTGGCATGAGGGTGTTCGGTTTAGACTGCTGAGACGGCCAGTGGCCTGTTTTCCTACGTGCAGCTAAAATAGACTCTCACAGTGGACAGCCACTCAGACTCTGCTATTTACAGAACACACAAACTGAGTATGTATTCTGTTGCCAGGGGCTATTTTTTGCGCATAAATTCAAACTAAAATGCACCATTTAATATAAGATATAGTACATCTTATTCAATACAAATTTAAATTATTAGCAAAAAATGGTTACCAACGTATACAGAATGGTTGGTTGTAACATGATTGTACAGATGATGTAGAGAAGCAAAGAATCCTTCTGCGTTATGCTTCTCTGCATTTTATATATATATATATATATATATATATATATATAAAAGCAAATTAACATCCTAAAAGTAAAATGTACAATTCATGCAACAGTCTTATTTGCAAAAACATTGAAATAAAAGAAAACTCTATAATACTTAAATGTATACAAAAACACAAGATTAAGCTTTATGGTACTGTGAAGTGTAAACTACACTTGTGAATTTGACAAACAGCCCAGAAGAGACAGTGTTGACCACAGATACATAAGTCACTGACAGAAGCACTTTCAGCGCTAACTGTTAATAACACTTACGACTGGAGATCGTCACATTAATGTAGCAGTGGATACCAGCAGCAGTCACTTACAGTGCTGACAAACACAAGCGCACGCCGTTAGAGACACAAGAGGAACAGCTACATAACACTTCCATCCATCACAAAAAAAAAAAAGCAAGACTAACAAAGAAAAAAAAAACATGTTATGTTTTTATGGGTGTTTATGCATTTCACCTTGATCTTGAAATGTTTCCTTCTACATATGGAATTTGATTTATTTTACAGATTTTTATACGCATATAATGCATTAATTATACATATATAATGCACGACTATATAATAAATAATTGATTAATTGAGTTTATACAATATAATATTCATTTATTTGTATTTATAAAAGTACAATTTGATTACATATAAATTTGATAGAGCATGTAAATAAAAATTAAATTAAATTAAATTAAAAAGTACAATATCAAACACTGTACCTTTTAGACATGTTTTAAAGTGCTGATTGTTTCATGCGCAGATGAAAAGCATTGTGTCTGCAATACATTTCCACATCACTTCACAACATTATTTTTCTTATTACAACTGCCATAAAACCACCCTAAAATCACAGATATCAACTAAATTATTTTGTAGATATAAGCATACTTCCACACAAATACATTAAAAAAACATTCTTTTTCATAGAAGCAAAATGTCATATTATACAAATCTCTCTCACCTTTTAAGAAACAAATTATTTTTCAATAATTCATTGTTCTGTTGTCAATAATTTATTATGCATTTATTTTATCAATCATTATCATCAAATTGGTTTTGCAAATAATGGCAATAATAACATATCATATTGATAATGCACGTGCTATCTGGTTAAACTTTATAAGATCAAAGTGCAGAGGTCGTATTTTATTGTTGTTGTTTGTGATTTTTGAGGTTATACTTTAGTGAAACTAACTTAGATGTATATTGAGTGCATTTCTATGCATATTAAATGATTTGTTGTGCTTTAGTACCTAATAAAAAGTAAACTATGTGAGTATAAATGCTAATGAGATACTCCATTCATAGAAAAATAAATGCTGAGAAAAAAAATAAGGGAAAGAAAACACGTGGATGATGTGTGTGTGTGTGCACCTGGTATTTATCACCTTATGGGGACCAATTGTCCCCTAAAAGATAGGAATACCAGTCAATTTTGACATTGTGAGGACATTTCTTAGGTCCCCATGAGGAAACAAGCTTATAAATTACACAGAATGAAGTTTTTTGAAAATCTAAAAATGCACACAGTTTCCTGTAAGGGGTAGGTTTTGGTGTAGGGTCAGTGTAGGACAATAGCACATACAGTCTGTACAGTATAAAAACCATTACGCCTATGGAATGTCCCCATTAAAAATGTAAACCCAGCATGTGTGTGTGTGTGTCTGTGTTCAGAGAAGAAGGTCTCCCTTGTAGAAAAAAACATGCCATGAGAGCACTTTTACTACTTTATTATTACGTTTTTAAAAAATGTTGGATAAAATTACTTACAGACCACTCCTGTTCAAAAATCCTAATCACCACACACACACACACACACATACATAACATGCATTGCCAGAACATGTTTCACTTCATCTCTTGATTTATATGATACTAAACATTATATGCGGTCTGTGTCTGTCTCTCTCTTCTTCCCTTTTCTGGTTGTTTGTTTATCCTCTTCCCTGCTGAACTGCGGCAGGCCTCTGACTGTGAGGCTGAAACAAATCTTTTCTGTGCTTGTGTGTGGCGACTCGGCTGGAATTAGGAGGGATTTGTAAACATTAGCCAAAGAACAACACTAAAGTGTTTGAGAGCCTTAAGAGCACTACACTGCAGAGTGAGTGTGGGTTTTTCTGCGCAAGAGCATACATGAATGTGGAGTGTGAGGTCGATGGGAGTTTTCATTGAAGAGTCGATGTGAGGAGAGACAGGCTGTCAAATACTAGCAGGAGAAACTTCTTAACAGAGAAGATAGGAGATGAAGTGTGCTAATAATTAGGCAGATACAGAAAACATCAGTGGCGAAAAAGTCTAAAAGTAAACTCTCTATCCTTTCATGGGAGTACATTCAAAAAGCCCTTTTCACATGCACATAATACATCTACTCAGGACCCAAAACTGACACTAACCAAGCACAAAATGTGACTAAAAGCTAACACTTTAGTGAACAAAAGTTTAGTGAACCATCGGTAATAACATTTTAGAATTATTTAAAAAAAAGTAAAAAAACTGGGGTACTTTGAAATATTGAGCAATTTAACTCAACACAATACATTTTACAACCATAGTCTCCTCCATAGTTGTATTAGGGATGCACTAGTTTATGGCATTAAAAACAAAACATTGTTAAAACTTATATTAGTTTATATTTGAATTTAAGAGTCGTTCGTGCTTACAGTTAATTACTTCACTAAAAAAAAATTATAAGAAGAAGAAAATAAACAAAAACGTTCCTTGAAGGAACGAGCCAGCTGTGCTTCATATGCAACAATCACAAGTTATGCATTGATGTAGCTGTGTCAGTTATTCGAAATTCTATCTGCTTATAACAATACCGTGTCAATACGTCAATAAGTCTCAGTTAGTATATTTCTATAACATTAAAATTAATCAACAGAGGCCAAATAATTATAAATATTATACATTAAATTGTATATTAAACATATACATTACAATTAATACAGAATTTTTCGTATACTACTTTGTTCAAATATTTCCCCATGGGTAAAATTTGTACTCCTCAAATCCACAAATACTTAAATACTTAAAACAAATAGACACAAAAACCTATAAAATTAATAATATGTTATCATAGATCACTATTGTCCACAGGGCCACCTTGATCCGTAATTAACATTACATGATCTCCTCACCACTGTTCCTTTTCAGGAACTCGAGCTGCGTCCAAGACGCTTTGGGAACGCCCTCAGCGTGACCGTGCTCTGAATCGTATGTGGAATCAGCCAATGATGAGTTGGGACGTCATAGGCGGGTGACGTCATCGGCCAGGAAGCATATAAGCACGTGGAATGCAGCCGGCAAACTAGCTCCTGTCATGCAGCGGAGCGCCGGCAGGGGATGCCGAAAGTGTGGAATCGAGATGCAGCGTCTCGTTCCTTCAAGGAACTAGGGTTATATTCATAACCTTGAGACGTTTCTTTTCAGGAACTCGAGCTGTGTCCGAGACGCTTTGGGAACGAGGTGCCCACGCCTCCAGACTTTCCAATTCCCTGCCTAGTGTGTGTGGTGCACAGCTTGGGCACGAGAACAGAAGAGCACGTAGTGTCTCGCAAATCCAGTCCATAAAAGCGGACGAAAGTGTGAGGGGTGGACCGTCCCGCAGCGTCACATATCTTGGCCATCCCGACCCCTGCTAGCAGGGCCTTCGAGGCCACCACACCGTGTGTAGAGTGCGCTTTGACTCCTAGCCTCGGCGGGGATGAGACAAGTGATCGGAATCTCGCATGGACAGCCATCTAGAAGGGACATCAGGTCCGAGAACCATACTCGGCCCGGCCAGAACGGTGCTACTACCAGTAGGCTGACCAGTAGGCGTCCTGGCACACTCTCTCCATAACTCCTGGGAGAAGATCGATCGGGGAGAAGATGTACAGACAGACTTCGGTCACTTCTGTATCCTGACATCCAGACCTTTGAGAGGCTGGATGATACATCTCAGATCTACTTCACCCCTCGGGGTGAGAGGGATCTGTCCCGGGCCCACACAAGGGTCTAGTGTGCCAGTTTGTACAGACCTCCTTGGTGGTTGATGTAAGAAACAACAGATGTGTTGTCGGTGTGCACCAACACATGTCTGTCTCTCAAGTCTGTGAGAAAGAATTCGAGTGCCTGGAACACAACCAGCATCTCGGACAATTGATGTGCCGGGTAAGATGGCGCTCTTCCCACAGACCTCGGGCTGAGCAGCCTCTCATGACTGATTCTCAGCCAGTTACGGACGCATCCTTCGCAAGCGCTAGGCGGCGACTGGGGACTCCTCCCACTGGCCCTGATTAAGGAATGCACGTTTCCTCCACATGTCTAAAGCACGAACAGCTCGGCGTGACACTTTGATCATGTGAAAAGGATTCCCCCTCAGGGATATGCCTTTGTTCCTGACCCACCACTCTAGGGGTCTCATGTACAGGATGCCAACAGGTGTGATGTTGGATGCAGCTGCCATAAGGCCCAGCAGTCTTGAAACCGCTTGACAGTGAATGACTGGACTGAATTAAAAAGTCGCTTACCAATACACAAAACATTCACAATTGATAAATTGGGCAAAAACAGAATGCTCTGAGTGATACTTAATAAAGAGCCATTTGGGAGCCGTAAGAGCCGGCCAGGGTGCCAAGCCAAAAGAGCCGAATCTTTGAAAGGAGCCAAACTCTCATGACTACTTTCATCACCAAAGAAAACCCTTCGGCCAACTACACATATTATGTTTGTGTTCCCCGGCAATATGAATATCTCTTTTGCATGGAAGAACGCGCACTTTGTACTTCGCCCTCTCCCCTTTTTTCTTTTTTGACAGAGACACTTTTAAGCTAGAGACACAAACACATAAAACACAGAGTGCTTCGCTGAATGACAAAAACCTAGTTTGCCGGCAGCATTCCATGTGCTTATATGCTTCCTGGCCGATGACGCCACCCGACTATCTATGATACCATATTATACATTTTACAGGTTTTTGTGTCTATTTGTTTTAAGTATTTAAGTATTTGTGGATTTGAGGAGTAAAAATTTTACCCATGGGGAAATATTTGAACAAATTAGTATATGAAAAATTCTGTATTAATTGTAATGTATATGTTTAATATGTATAATATTTATAATTATTTGGCCTCTGTTGATTAATTTTAATGTTATAGTAGTATACTAACTGAGACGTTTGTATGTATATTTTACAGGATTTAGTTGGGAGAGATCAGACTACAGTATTGTTATAAGCAGATAGAATTTCGAATAACTGACATAGCTGCATCAATGTATAACTTGTGATTGTTGCATATGAAGCACAGCTGGATCCCAAAATGGGCTTGGCACTGTGGCACTCTCTGAATTGGCGTTACCCTGGTTTGTCACCGCTTCTTTAGCCCTTGGTTGGGGAAAAGATGAAATTCGCTCTCATCACTTTTGCAGCTGATGCACTCTCATGACAGCTCACTCTCTCTAGACAACAGAGACTCCATCTCCAGGTGTTTCAGGTGATTTGGAGTCGATTCGAGGAAGCCCAGGTAGACCTGTGGTGGTTGCAAATTGGAACCTGCATAGAGGTCTGTGAAACCTGCATGTGTGGCTTCTGAACTATGAGGTAGACCTTTCGCAGGCTGTGATACAGTAAATACTATCACTCAAGCTAGAGACCTCTCTACCAGGTAGAAATATGGGGTCTGTTCACAGAGTGGTCTTCCTCTCATAGGGAAGACCCCCAGAGATGCAAGGTTAGCATGGTGCTTTTCTTCCTGCAGGAAAAGTTGGAGCGCAGGCTGTCCCCCTCCACTTGTATAGTCATGATGCAGTGAATGGTACAACACTGGAAAAGCAACACCTGATCATTAGGTTTCTGAGAGGTGTGATAAAACAAAATCCTTCCAGGCCACACCACATCCTTTCTTAGGATCTGTCTATGGTACTGGTAGGACTGGCAGAACAGTGACCCTTTGTGCCACTTGACTCAACAGAGCTGAAGTTTCTATCTCTCAAGACTTTGCTCCTGGTTGCACTCCCCTCAATCAAAAAGAAATGGGACCTGCAGGTATCCTCGGTCAATTAATTGTACATTTATGTATACCATTCTTTGCCTGCTTTGGAGGACAGCAGAAGGAGATGGTTGTCTCCAAACAGAGATTGGCTCATTGGTTATTGCATGCCATCCCGTTGTTGTATCAAGCACTAGGTGAGGAGTCCACCCTGGAAGTAAGAGCTCATTACACTCACAGTGTCATCTCCTCTTGGGTCCAGAGCTGCGATCTTGGTGTCACAGGACACATTTGCAAGATTTTATCATCTTTGTGTAGAGCTAGTTTATTTCCACATGTTGGGTTCAGTCAGGTAAATGCAGAGAGTACTGGCTTGGTGTCTTGCTTGCGGCGCCATTCCTCACGTGAGTATATGTGCACTTGTTTTTCAAGTTCCCTGTTGGTGAATTCTAGCAGTCTGAGACTCGGTGGAGAAGTCTTAGCTGCATTCAGTTTGGGGTTTTTATAATATCAAGTCACCCCTTGGAGCTTGGCACTTGAAATCTCAAATATCCTATGCTCCACGGTGTGCCCACTTATTACCATGTCTCGCCTAACAGTTCACACATTTGCTTGTCAGCACTTGCATCTTCAATTTTACGTAACATAGTTCGGGTTGTGGCATTTCACATAGAAACCCCTAACGTCAGTGTTGACGTAGCTTTAAACATGACTATACTTGGTTATACTGTATATGTACTCAGTTTATAATCATGTGCACTTAACAAAACTTTTTTTTCTCTTTCATTGTCGTGTCACAGCTATAAATAAAGTCAGGGAGAGTTGGTTTTATTCTCACCACTGATTACTAGTTATGGTTTTTGCAGCCTGAATTTTCATTTGCTTCACACCACTCAACAAAGCTGTTGACCAGTTTCCTATTTTCTTGTCACAGAAGGTCCTAGAAATCATCCTATTAAAGAACTTAACCCCCCTCTCTGCTATTCTTCCCAGGTGTTTAAAGCAAATTATTTAACTTCTTTCCATCAATGCATTTCCATAACTGCCAAATATTTTATCACATGATGTATGTAGATGTAGATGTTTGATCACAGTAGCCTTCAAGCTTTGAAGACAATGCAAAGCCTAACAATGTTTATCAAACCAAACATCATGTGTAGGGTACTATTCTGAGAAATGTAATGAAATTTAGTAGTAGACAAGTGGTCCTTCTGACTTAATTTTTTTGTTTGTTTGTTTGTTTGTTTTTTTGTTTTTTTTTATTGAGAATGTTCTCAGTGCTCAACAAGACAAAGGGAAGTGAGTTGTTTTGCAATTCCGAGGGCGTGCAAACAGTTGCATTTTTCATACTGCATACCACATGTAAATGTCCCGATTTGCGGTCAGGTTTTTAGCATGCACTATTTTGCTCCCAGTAAAGTCTGCCTCCTCAATGACCCAACTGAGTTTGTGACCCAAACGGAGCACATGAGAGCCATTAAAGAGCAGAGACGGTATCAGAACTTACACTGGTTGCATGACTCCAAAGCCACACTCCATAGTGAGGCTAACCAACATACACAAAGAACAAGCCATTAAAAGTCTGGAGTGAAGGACTCTGTCTTTCTCTGCAAACATAAGCCCTGTCCTGCTCATGGGGAATAACTTCTGACTGGTCTTTATAACTGAATCCCTCCAGTAATGGCTTTTCAGAAGGGTGACAGCAAGGCTAACCTTCAATTAAACACGGAAAGTGCATTCTTTTGGCTAGTAAATCATTACTATGAAATGAGAGCGATAGAGAGAGAGAGAGAGAGAGCAAAGACATCATATATTCCCCCTCCGTCTTTTACCAACACATACACACATACACATACCAATCATTTAACAGCAAAGAGCCACTGAGCCTTGTAAACACTAGTTATGTCTGGCCTAAAAAACTTGAGGCAGACACACTGACTCCAACCACCCCACTGTTCACTTTTCTTCTTCTTCTTCTCCTTCTTAAATAAAAAGTTGTGACATATATATGCAAAATGCACAATTGCCCTGCAACATGAAAACAGAGTACCAGGACAAGCTATGTTACAGAATACAACTTACATGTATGGATATAATCCATTAAAGCCAGCACATGATGAAAGAGGGGTGTCTCAAAGAATAAAAACATGGGGGCGATATCGTAACACAAAATATCTCCAGCAATATGTCAAGTGGTTCATTCACAGGTGTAATAAAACTGATGTTACAACAGCTATGAAACTAAAAGCATCTCAAAGGGATCAGCTGACGCCTATTTTCCACAAGTTTATATGCTTATTTAGGGTCTTAATGAATATTTGTTAAAAAATCATATAGTGAAAAAAATATATATATTCTTTAAACTGTCTTTACAAAATCAGCTATGTTTTCATTAAGCCATTCTATTCCATGTTGCTTTAAATGCTAATGAGTGCTGACCCCGCCCCTCTCATAGTACATTATTACATCCAAGAACAAAATGCCTCAATTGCTTAATCAGAGAAATCTTGTCTTCCCTTGCACCAGCGGACTGGTGAAAGTTCTCTTAAGGTGGGTCTAAGGTAAGACGGCTTTGCCAATTAACTATTGTGGGAGGGGCCTGTAAAGAACTTCGAACCAGAAATCGCAGAACAGCCTGATCTGAGATAAAGGAAAATTTAATACAGAAAAAGCACAGAGTGGATTTTTATCATTATAGGGTGTGTACACACTTCCAAACATATTTATGCTTAGACAACAGCATGATGGCAAAATTTAATAAAATTGGTAATACTTGTGGGGAAGTCTGGGCATCCCTGCTTAGACTGCTGCTCCCGCGACCCGGTCCGGGATAAGCGGAAGAAAATAGATGGATGGATGGATGGATGGTAATACTTGTAATATTGGCATGAAAAAAAGGGGAAAGTTGTCTATGCCTAAATTCCACTCATGATTCATGCTATAAACATAGTTTAGGCAACCAGAACAATTTCAGTGGGTTTACCATGCATACAGACATATCTGCTTTAGACTACTAAAAAAGAACACATAATTATTTAACTTAAAATGACCATCATTTTTTTTTTTTTTTTTTTGGGTTGCATTGGCTAGCGTCTTGGCTAAGGTATTTGCATAAATACCAATAAATTGCATGATTGGCTGAGACCCATGTTGGCACTTTTTCAACTTCTGCAGCAAGCAACACCAGTGGCGTGATGCAATAGACACACAATTCAGTGTGACAATGCATGACAGAATCTTGTAGTTAGTGTAGTTTGGTTGCAGAGAGGGCAAACTGATTCCACTTTCTTAATAAATGTCCCCAGTCATATTGCAATATATGTGATAACACCTCACACTGGTAAGTTGTCCAGTTGGAGGCACATACAAAATGAGACCATTTATTTACCATACTTTAGTACCTAGGGGTAGGGAGTCAATCAAATCCCGCTGAATGTTGTGAATGTTGGTGTTTACTGTTGTATTTAACCTTCTACAATGGGCTAATGACTGTCGCTAGATAGAACCACACAGCATCAAACTAACTGTAGAAGGATTTGTTATACATTACGGTATCTGGTCCTGAGTGGAGGTCACCCTTTCCTAGCCGCAACAGCTGCTGCTGTAGCAGACAGTAGAAAGGACACAAATGACTGATTAAGACCTTTGATTAGAGCAATTATAGTGGCGCTGCAGGGCTTACCCTACCACACACATACACAGAGGGAGAGAGAAAGAGAGAGAGAGGATATGGGATTCAGGGACACACTCATTCTGCTCTGGATGATAAAATCCGTGGGTGGAAAGGATTGAGAAATTTTGCTGAGAGACTGAACAAACCCTGTAATGAATCAAACCACAGGACTCCTTGGAGAGGCATTGCTCACTTGCAACACAGAATTAAATTAATTTTAGGCAAACTGACTTATAAGAACATTGTTAAGCAAATACAATCACTACCTTCCTTTTTATTGTGTCTCACATATTTTGTTGCTATGGTTATTGTCCTAAGTATTATGTGGTTGCTGTATTATGGTATGCGATTAATCACAAATTTCAATCAAAACTTTGAGAATCAAAAAAAGAGAATCCATCAATACTACAAAAGGATGTATGGGAATTATGCACTGACCAAAATAATTCAAAGTAGCTCTGACTTATTTAATTTCAACCAGTATGCACTATGCTTTATTGAACATATGTTAACAACCTTATACTTTTTTTGTTTACACTTTATTTTGATACAGACATTCTACTTACAATATGTAACTTTGTAACTACATGTAAACTACATGTCAACTAATTTAAATTAATGTGCAACTACACGTCTACTAACTTTAAGAGTAGACTGTTAGGGTAGGTTTAGTAGAATAAGTTGACATATACTTGCAAAGTTTATAGTAAGTGTGTTGTGTGTTGTGGACGCATCAAAATAAAGTGTTACCTTTTTCCCCTCACTATTTTATCCCAGCTGATTCACAAACAAACAATACACAAACAAACAAATGCATTAATACATAAACTAATAACCCTATTCAGATGATACTATAGTTTTCTAAAATGCATTACAGATGAGTTTACATCTGTGATGACATATACCTATTTACAAAGAAAACCCCAAAAAACAAAACAAAACAAAAAAAAAACAAAAAAATATCTAAGATCTCCATGCATTATCGAGGTATGTGCACATGTGATTTGGTAGTCAATAATCAATGTGTGTGTGTATATATATATATATATATATATATATATATATAAGTATCTATATGCATAATAGAAGTGGCCGCTTAAAACAATACCTAATGGTAATAAAAA